>CM059197.1:59309080-59616580 GCA_030323885.1 Branchipolynoe longqiensis
ATGAAACATTAAGGAAGATTAAATGGTAGATGATACATTATTACAATATCTAGGGGCGCAGAGGGCACTTAGATGGTAGATGGTACAGTATGTGTTAACATATGGGATGGTTGGTGGTGTTTGTACGGTGTAGTTACAATGGACGTATTCAACTGGGCCTTTCCATGCGAATATCAAAATATTTCTTTACAAATTCCTATTCGCTTGGGACTCGAAGTGGGTTTCTATACGTACTATTCGGATCTATGTTGGTGGCTCCATCCACGAGGACACATGGTGTATTTCAACATGTCTGATATGGAAAGGTTGAAAGATTCAGTGGTTTCAGCCAATCAGAGCTGTTCTTTTCCATTGCAGATGGCTGCCCCCTAATGGCTGCATAGGGGGCAGCCATTTGCAATGGAAAAGAACAGCTCTGATTGGCTGAAACCACTGAAGCCATTTGACTGGTCCTATTTGCATTTGAAAACCAAGTTCACTGCGCAGGTGGGCAGAGCCTAAATTATGCGGATGGAAAGGTCCCAGTTGAATATGTCCAATGCCGTAATCAAGTTTGCAATACTATAGAATGAATGTGTAAGTGTGGTAACAAGGATGTTCATAAGGTGCTTATGCTCGGCCTTCAGTTTTCTTATTTAGAGTGGTGTTCTCTGTGGTGGAGTGGTTAGAGTGTCTGACTTTTTTCTAGGTCTGACTCCTAATCTGAAGGTCAGTGGTTCGAATCCCCATGCCCCCACCTCTGCCAATTTGGATTTCCACCGCTGTGCGTAACTTTCAGCGTCATCAAAGGCCAGTTGCTCTCATAGTCATACCATGTCGATGTGGTGTGGGAGGTTAAAAATCCCTTGGGTCAGTAAAAGTGTAGGCTCGGGCTTTCTATCGACAAACTGTCTAATGGTGAAAACAAGTCTACTCAGACTTATCCATGATAGGCAGTATAAATCTTCAAGAAGAAAAAAAGAGAAAAAAAGAGAACCCATCTGGAGCACCCCTCTCCTCCCCCACCCTGGAAGCAGTTAACGCACACTGGAACTGGTGGATGTCATCAAGTGAAGGTGCTTTTTCTACTTCCGGTTTGTGGATAGTTGCAGAATGGCCCGCAGCTGATTGGCTGTGTTGGATTTAAGATAAAGTTCCTGCTTCATGTTGGCTATTTGTTCGTGAATAGCAGGATAAGCAGGGTATAACCACATACACATGTATACACATACATATACACAGACAGACGCACAGACAGACAGACAGACAGACAGACAGACAGGAATACACACGTCCACTCAGTCACGATATTCTGATAGTGATACTGAGCCAATCAGTCCCGGCCCTATAATAATAATAATAATAATAATAATAATAATAATAATAATAATAATAATAATAATAATAATGATGATGTCGGAAGAGACAAGTATCAGTTTAATACGGCATTGGTTTGACTCGGTCGGGGTTCGATCCCACAACCTTCCACGTGGGAAGACGAGACGGGATGGCCGAATGAGTTAGATCGTCCGTCTCCCGTGCTGGTAGATCGTGGGGTCGTGGGTTCGAACCCTGGTCGAGTCAAACCAATGACTTAAAAATTGATACTTGTCACTTCCTAGTGTGGCGCTCGGCATTATTAGGATAGGGCAAGGACTGGTTGGCTCAGTGTCAGGATAATGTGACTGAGTGGGATATCGGGTCATGGTGCCAATGGCCTGGTTTTGCAGTGGGACAGCACTATAAAGTCACCATGAGTGCGCACTGTCACAAGTTGGTACCCGTCCTGACATGACCTTAGATGTTGCTAGGACTTAAAACAACAAACAAACAAACAAATCCGCGCGGGAAATCAGTGCTCTGACCGATTCGGCCATTGCTTACCGAAAAAAACACCATTGCTCACTATGTTGTCCTGTTTAGTCAAATGAGAGGATGGATCTGTGATTTAGCCCCTGAATGGTTAGTTAGGTTGATTGATTGATTGGTGGTTGCTTTACGCCGTGTCGGCAGCAAAGGCCATATGGTTAAGCTAAGATTCCTTACACGCGGTATGCGGCATGCGGTATGCGAATGCGAATGCGGCAAAAAATCGAAACGCCTTGAACTCAATGGGCTACAACCCTTACACGCGGTATGCGAATGCGAATGCGAATGCGACAACCCGATCGGTCCCTGTAGCGATCGGTGCGGCATGCGGTATGCGGCACGCAGGGTGTGAATAGAAACCTGAGTCTGATGTGTCCATTAGTTTAACACTAGGAGAGCCGACTGAGCATTACGGAACGGTTTCACACAGGGGTGCTGAGGGGAAACATCTGGTAGTGGTGGTGGTGGGGGTTCTGGTTGGTAAAAATGCTACCAGAGCCACAAAAATATGAATACTTATCTATAATTTGGTAATTATAAAGGTAAGAACCTCCATGTGACGTACCAAGAGTTACATAGATATACATGCCATATTAGGCCATATACCGTGCAGTATGGAGTATACTTGTTTATTTTTATTTTTTAAATATAGCCAGTCGTGTGCCGCATGCCGCATACTGCATACCGCGTAGAAGGAATCTTCCCATTCGCATGCCGCATTCCGCATACCGCGTGTAAGGAATCTTAGCTTTAGTTAGGTACATGGCCAATGCTACCTGATACTGATAGTCCTGGCAGTGATGTGTTTCCCCCGCCGTGTGTTGCCGAATGAATTAGTTCACGTTTGTAACACGATATATCATGGCATATTGTGCAGCCTGATGTATTTGGTCTGGCCCAACCCTTTTATTGCACCTTTTCATTGCGCCTCATAAAGTTGGGTCGTGGATTATTGCTATTATTACATCGATTTATGCGCAGCGGTGTTGCTACTTTTTTCAAAGCAAGTTCTTTTTTTAATTTTTAGTTAATTTTGTTTTAAAGAGCTGGGCTATCCAAATGAGGTGCATGATTCATCCAGTGCCAAACAATAGGCGCGGTGGCCGAATCGGTAGAGTGCAGGCCTCCCGTGCGGGAGATCGGGAGTTCAAATCCCAGTCAAGTCAAACCAATGACTTACAAAATTGATACTTGGTGCTTCCTTGCTTGGCACTTGGCATTAATACGATAGTGTATGGACTGATTAGCTCAGTGTCAGGATAATGTGACTGAGTGGGATATTGGGTCATAGTGTTGGTGGCCTGATTTCCCAGTGGGGCAGCACTATAACGTTGCCATGAGTGCGCACTGTCACAAGTCGGTACCCGTCCTTACATGATCATAGATGTTGCCAGGACGTAAAACTCCAACAGCCAACCAATCTATGAAGAGTGTGCCCTTCACCAGTCCACTCCATGCGCCTTGGGCAGCACCCAGCCGGCAACTGACCGCGCCACCTGGAGGGAACGCCCGGTACGAGACCGGAAGTGCGGTGCTGGGTGTGTGCCGAACTAATCCTTAACCGGGGCGCGGCATCTTGGCTGTGGTGCCGGTGTGGCAGTAAATCGCAAACCCCTGGAAATTGCACACCCCGGGGTTTGCGATTTACTAGGAAATCACAAACCCCCCCTGGAAATCGCAAACCCCCCTTTGTTTTGGGACAGATTCGGGCCAAATCTATTCAATGCGACCATATTTAACAGAATTATATACTCAAATCGTGAAATTTCATTAAATTAACCCTAAATTCGAAGCGTTATTAAGGCTACCGCCGCATTGGCGGTGATGCGGATTCCGAGGGACACCAGTTTGACAGGGACACTTCCATTCAAATGCATTGTTAACTGCTGTGAGCAAATCTTCATACAGAAGAAGTCAAATATCTCCCAAATTACACCATCTAGGAACAAATCGTTTGGTACACATATAGAAAACATCTTTACCATAAAGACTATATTAAATTTATAAGGTTAGTGATGATGCTGTTCGATTTTGATGCATGTGCAGAAGCGATGTGTCCCTCGCAAACTGGTGTCCCTCGGAATCCGCAACAGCGGCGATATTAATCGCCGAACGTAATGTAAACAAATCGCCGCCGCATCGACGTCGCGTTCCATACTGGCGGCGGCGGCGATTTGTTTACTTTACGTTCGTCGATTCGAAAATATAACTAGTAATATCGCCGCCAATGCGGCGGTTAGCCTTAATAACGCGTCGAATTTAGGGTTAAATTGGTAACCAAATAAGTGAAATTTGACCAATTTAACCCTAAATTCGACGAACGTAAAGTAAACAAATCGCCGCCGCCGCCGAATGGGGGGTTTGCAATCTCCAGCGGGGATATGCGATTTCCTAGGAAATCGCAAACCCCCCATGCCCATATATGGCATGGGGGTTTGCGATTTCCTAGGAAATCACAAGTGGGGGTTTGCGATTTACAGGGTTTGCGATTTCCTGCTACACCGGTTTGCGAGGGGAGGGGTGGGGAGGCTAGGGACAAAGGTTTTATTGACTGAGCCCACACGTACACACACACACACACACGCACACACACGCACACGCACACAACCACACACACACAACCACACACACACAACCACACACACACACAACCACACACACACACAACCACACACACACACACAACCACACACACAACCACACACACACACACAACCACACACACACACACAACCACACACACACAGAACCACACACACACACACAGAACCACACACACACACACACACACACACACACACACACACACACACACACACACACACACACACACACAACCACGGCAGCAATCAGCCACCACACACGCCAGACAGGCCGCGCGTGTGTGTTTTGCCCCCGCCACCCTTCTCCCCGTCAGTGCCCCAGCCTCCCTCCCACCGTGTACCGACACACTGCCCCGACGTCACCCCAGCACACCGGTAACCCCCCCCACCACCACCACCACACCACCACACCACACCACCACACCACACCACCACACCACCACCACCACCAACAACACCAACACCAACACCAACACCAACACCACCACCACGCCGGCAACCAGTACACTCAGGTTAAACCTCTCTAGAAGGGTTTCCTCCCACTTGGTCGGTTCGGGTGGAAAAAGAATTTTTGTTTGTGAACATTTTTTGATTCATCTAAATTCAGTCTTTCTTCAGCGTCAACAACGCACTGGACTTCTGACCATTTTGTTGTTGTTGTACATTAGTTGATTAAGCAGGGGAAATTTCAGTCGCAGACGACTGGTCTTCCTCATTCCACTGCTCCTTGACCTATCCTAATAATGCCGAGCGTCTGGCTAGGAAGCGACAGGTATAAATTTTTAAGTCATTGATTTGACTCGACCAGGATTCGAACCCACAATCTACCAACACGGGAGACGGACACTCTAACTCATTCGGCCATCCCGTCTGCTTAACTTCAGTCATTTACACTATTTAATTACAAGAACAATTTTAAGATAATGAAATATTGTTATTACATTCAGATAGTTAAGTGAGCGCAGCAGCATTTTGGAGTTTGGGGTCTTCAACCCCAGGGTACCTGGAAGCGACTACCGTGCGGCAATGGTAGTTTAGTGCTCAGTTGCCTGATCGAATGTCTTTTCCCCCTGTCTCTTCTTTTTGTTTGGCTCTTGTAGTTTTTTCACTGGATTTGTAAGCCTGGCCAAGTGTTTGTGCGAAGAGGGTTAGTAAAACTGGCCAGATACTTGTGCATGGTGGGTTGGTAAAACTGGCCAAGTGCTTGCGTGCAGAGGTTTAGTAACCTGGGAAAGTGCTTGTGTGCAGAGGGTTAGTAAAACTGGCCAAGTGTTTGTGTGCAGAGGGTTAGTAAAACTAACTAAGTGCTTGTGTGCAGAGGGTTAGTAAAACTGGCCCAAGTGCTTGTGTGCAAAGGGTTAGTAAAACTGACCAAGTGCTTGTGTGCAGAGGGTTAGTAAAACTGGCCCAAGTGCTTGTGTGCAGAGGGTTAGTAAAGCTGGCCAAGTGCTTTAGCACAGAGGGTTAGTAAAACTGGCCAAGTGCTTGTGTGCAAATGGTTAGTAAAACTGGCCAAGTGCTTGTGCACAGAGGGTTAGTAAAAACGGCCAAGTGCTTGTGTGCTGGGGCCGTATGCACGAATCGGTGTTAGGGCCGTAACCGCGGCTAGGCTAGCTCCACATGGCTAAATGTGAGAAATCGGTATGCACGAATCGGTGTTAGTGCTAACCGCGAAATTTAGCCTAGGCTAAGCTAAACCATTTTCAAATCAGGTTTTACTGCTAGCCGGGGCGGTTAGTGTGCATGTATGGATGTCAATCTATTCAATGCGATCATATTTAACAGAATTACATACGCAATAAGTGAAATGTTATCAATTTAACCCTAAATTCGAAGCGTTATTAAGGCTACCGCCACATTGGCGGCGATATTAATAGTTATATTTTCGAATCGACGAACGTAAAATAAACAAATCGCCGCCACTGCCGCATCGAAGTCGCTTTCCATACTGGCGGCGGCGGCGGTTTGTTGACTGTACCTTCGTCGATTCGAAAATATAAAATTAATATCGCCGTCAATGCGGCGGTAGCCTTAATAACACTTCGAATTTAGGGTTAAATTGATAAAATTTCACTTATTCGTATGTAATTCTGTTAAATATGATCGCATTCAATAGATTTGAGCCTAATATATGGGTACAAACGCAGAGGGAATTCCCAAATCTATAAATAAACTCACGGTTAGCTATCCGTCCCGGCTAGAACATTGGTGCATACCGATTCACACATCTCTCCAACCCGCCGTTACCCCAGGGTAGCTATCCGCGGCTAGCGCCTTAGCCCCGGCTAAGCCTATCACCGATTGGTGCATACGAGCCCAGATGGTTAGTAAAACTGACCAAGTGCTTGTGCGCAGAGGGTTAGTAAAACTGGCCAAGTGCTTGTGTGCAGAGGGTTAGAAAAACTGACCAAGTGCTTGTGTGCAGAGGGTTAGTAAAACTGGGCAAGTTCTTGTGCATGGTGGGTTAGTAAAACTGCCAGGTGCTTGTGTGCAGAGGGTTAGTAAAACTGGGCACGTTCTTGTGCATGGCGGGTTTGTGAAACTGGACATTTGCTTGTTGTGCACATAGGGTTAGTAAAACTGCCAGGTGCTTGTGCACAGTCCCCGAGGTGCCTAATGCAGTGACAGTCCCAATCTGTTGTTCACACAGACACAGAGGGGACCCATAATTAGGCCAGCCCAGCCCCCGCACACCGGCCCGGGAGACGGGGACAGGGTGAGATTAGCAACCCCTCCTTCAACACACACACTCACAGTCACACACAATCACACACACACTTACAATCACTCACACAATCACACTCACATTCACTCACACACATATACACTAATAATCACTCACTCACTCACTTATACACACACACACAATCACACTTACTCATGCACTCCCTCACGACCAACACAACCATACTCAGTTTCACTCATACACTAACACACACTAACTCCACCCCTCTCTCTGTCTTTCTCTCTTTCACTCATACACTAACACACACACACACACACACACACACACACACACACACACACACACACACACACACACACACACACACACACACACACACACACACACACACACACACACACACACACACACCACACACACACACACACACACACACACACTCACACACACTCACACACACACACACACACACACACACACACACACACACACACACACACACACACACACACCACACACACACACACACACACACACACACACACACACCCACACACACACACACACACACACACACACACACACACACACACACACACACACACACACCACACACACACACACACACCCACACACACACACACACACACACACACCACAACACACACACACACACACACACACACACACACACACACACACACACACACACACACACACACACACACACACACACACACACACACACACACACACACACACACACACACACACACACACACACACACACACACACACACACACACACACACACACACACACACACACACACACACACACACACACACGTACACGTACACACACACGTGACGTGACAAGACGGCGTCAGATTGGTGATGCTGTCCTCCTTGAGATGCAGGAAGCACAGTGCCCGGACCCCGTTAAGATAACAACGTCACCCTCTGCGGCATTTAGGCAACACTAATTGTCCTCCTTGTGAACCATGCCGAGGTTTACATATGAAGCATTGAGGACAGCTGGACTGCTTCACCTCGTATAATTAAAAAAAAACTAATTATACCATTGTATTTAGACATTAATTTGACTCTTGCCACATTTAACCATTTTGCAACTAGATGACTAGATGGATACTTCTTTTAATACTTTTTTTTAAGTTGCATATTTCGATGGTTTTGAATTTTAGTTTCTGAGATAACTGTAGGATGTTGATCACTATACTCTAACTTACTTTAGTTTGAAGAAACTTTTATTTTAAATGGCTAACTTTCGAGATATTTGAAGTGCAAACATGAACAATTAATTTTGGCAAGCACACCAAAACTCTTGACACCATAGGATTCTGCAGTAACAAATTCTATTAAATTACCTCAGTATTTATTCCCTTCTATTTGGTGACAAAAGTTTAATAAGTGCACCAGTATCTAAGTTAGGTATGTCGAATCAAATCTAGATAATTGTTTTGATTCTGAACATTTGATGCTTTCAGAGGACTATGCAGCTTTATAGAAGGAAAACCAGGATAACCGAATAAATACTACTCCATTTTGGCTGTGAATATGGCCTTTGCTGCTGACACGCCTTAAAGTTGCATAGTCCGATGGTTTAGAATTTCTGTATTTTTTCTGCGATAAATATATTAGATCGATCACTAGTATCTACTTTACATTACTTAAAAGTTACTTTTATTTTAAATGGTAAACTTTTGAGATATTTTGGGTGCAAACATGGAAAATTACTTTTGGCAAGCTTGCCAAAACTCTGACACCATAGACTTCTGTGTAGTAACAGGTTCTGTTAAATTGACCCAGTATTGCCTTCTACGCAGAAACAAATGCTTAATAAATGCATCAGTATTTAAGTTAGATATATGCAAAATCAAATCTAGATAATTGGTTTGGTTTTGAAAATTTGACATTTCTTCGGACTATGCAACTTTAAAATCGCCATCAATCAACCCGTAGCACTGGGCACCAGACACAACCAGATGCAGCTGGTGTCGACTGTAGTGAACCAGTCAGCCGTGACGGCTACATTGTGTCGTCCGCAGTGGTGGCATTGTTGTTCCTATATTAATATTGACTTAGTCGGACAACTATTTGTTCATTTCCATTAAAAGAGTCATCCCCCGTCCTGATATGACCTTAGATGTTGCTAGGACGTAAAACAACAACAAACAAACAAACAAACAAAGAGTCATCCACTGACACTAACCGTCGTATACCGGATGTTGGTTGGTTGGTTGTTGGAGTTTTACGTCCTGGCAACATCTAAGGTCATATCAGGATGGGTACCGACTTGTGACAGTGCACACTCATGGTGACTTTATAGTGCTGCCTCACTACAAAAAACAATCATCAGTTCCCCGGCACCATGACCCGATATCCCAACACTGAGCTAACCATTCCATGTCTTATCCTATTAATGCCGAGCGCCAGGCTAGGAAGTGACAAGTATCAATTTTATATAATAACGTCATTGGTTTGACTAGACCGGGAGCCAAACTCTACCGATTCCATCACTGGGCCCAGTTTTCCATCAAAAGACTCGTCCGCTGAGACTAACCGTCGCATACCGGATGTAGGTGGCAGCAGGCAATACGTCAGTTCGGAGACACCAAACTTGCCACACACACATTCTCTAGGAAGGACCCTGGCCATGTTACGGTGAGAGTTAAGCACACCGCAGCATTGAGTGTTTCTACTCATGCATTCAGCAAGTGGTGTTTTATTTAGTGCGGGTAGGATATTGGCGAGCAAAATTTCACTGCAATCCACACTACTCTCGCTTACTCACACCTAATATTAGCAGGCATGTGATTTCTCCGGTTTTAATTGGAATTCAGTTTTTTTTCCTGGTGCCGAAACCGGAATTCCGTGGGGTTTTTTAATTCAGTTTTTTTCTGGCCGCCGAAACACCTCTGGAATACACTATTTGCATCCCTCTCGCGACTCAGTGGGATGCTGTGTGTCCCCACGATAACCTAAAAAAAATTTCAGGTTTTTTTCCCTGCACCGAATCATATGCCTGTATCAGGGGTTTTGTCTGCGGGTGAATTGGTGAAATTCCGTACCCTTAAATATTCTGATGGTACGACTCTGTACTTCATTTGCCCCATTTTAAGGCCTTGAAAAGCCTTGAATGTAACCTATCTTTGGCAATTAGTCTTGAAAAACCTTAAATTAGTCTGAAATCGCTATTCGCCATTGTTTATTTTCTCTGAAATCCAAATGTAAATAGTCTTCAATTCGTATCAAAAACAGCCTTGAAATAGCCTTAAATTCCATATCTTCACATGTGTATGGACCCTGTCCTTTTATCGGATTATCCAACGTTAAATGCGCGCCTGTCGCTGGCAGGCACGCCTTAATGTCAACCAGTCAGGCCGGGGTCAGCATGGGACAATGTCTCTCCATCAGGACACCTCAAGCTTTGCCAGGCCCTGCCATCAACCAATTGCCGCCAAAGCCACAGTCAAACACTGTCAACTGGGATGTGACAGCAACAGCAGGCTTTCCGTTGTGAGTCACTCTGCTATGCCTAATCGAAACCCGCTGTGTGACTCAGCGAAATTCAACTTATCGCCTTGTATTTGACTAGCAAAGCTCATTTTTAGTTATGGCTGTTAAACCAAATGTATAGTAAAACCTCTCTAACCGACCACCTCCACAGATCGACCACTCTCCTATATCGATCGCTTTATTTGAGTCCCAAACGATCCCCCTATACAATACCATTGTAACGATAAAACAAAAATTTCTAACCCAACCACCATTTAAAGTTTGTCCCGTGGTCGGTCGATTTAGAGAGGTTTTACTGTATATGCAATTGTACCTATCTTCAACGGACAGCTCTATATCCCGATTACTGGTGTCCTGATATAACAGGTGTCCTGACATCGGAGGGGAAATTATGAATTGCAAGACACAAAGACAGTTTGTACATTTAAAAATTGTCCGGACATGAAAGTATTTCGCCGATCACAGGGATTGCTGAGGACAGAGACTACTGTATATCGTTCTGATATCTTTATTGGGGGGATATGTAATTTCTCTGAATACCATACAGTTTACCGTAAACTTAGTTCTTGAACTGCCGTCAGACTCAGAGGGCGGGTTGGTGGTGGAGATTATCTATAAAAACCTTTTCCCATCATGCACCCTGCATACTGAGCTGTTACCCACGACATTTGTTCTTGAACTGCCGTCAGAGGGCGCGTTGGTGGTGGAGATTATCTATAAAAACTTTTCCCATCATGCATCCTGCGTGCTGAGCTGTTACCGGCAACATTAGTTCGTGAACTGCCGTCAGAGGGTGGGTTGGTGGTGGAGATTATCTATGAAACCTTTTCCCATCATGCACCCTGCATGCTGAGCTGTTACCCGCGACATTAGTTCTTGAGCTGTCAGAGGGCGGGTTGTTGGTGGAGATTATCTATAAAACCTTTTCCCATCATGCATCCTGCATGCTGAGTTGTTACCCGCAACATTAGTTCTTGAGGCGCGTTGGTGGTGGAGATTATCTATAAAACCTTTTGCCACCATGCACCCTGCATGCTGAGCTGTTACCCGCGGCATTAGTTCTTGAGCTGACGTCAGAGGGCGGGTTGGTGGTGGAGATTATCTATAAAACCTTTTCCCATCATGCACCCTGCATACTGAGCTGTTACCCGCAACATTAGTTCTTGAGCTGACGTCAGAGGGCGGGTTGGTGATAGAAATCCGTTAAATTGAATAGGCACAGTCTATAAGGAAATTTCTTACACCATATATTATAAATAGTGATCGTTTTTATTTATTTATTATTTTTTAGTAAATGTCTCCCTGTTGCAATGACGACTTTTCAATGGGAGCTGCCCCCGGGTATTGTTCAGCTAATTAACAACTAATCCCATGAAGACCCTGCCCCCACTGTGCACACACACACACACACACTCACATACATACACACACACACACTCACACACTCACACACACTCACTCACACACTCACTCACACACTCACACACACTCACATACACACACTCGCACACACTCACACACACACACACACTCACTCACACGCTCACACTCACACACACTCACACACACACACTCACACTCACGCATACACACACACTCACACTCACGCATACACACACACTCACACGCACACAGACACACTCACACGCACACAGACACACTCACACACACACACACAAACACACACACACACTCACTCACACACACATGGCCGGGTGACAATGCTGGGAGAGTGAGGGACGATACAACCGAGGGGGGGGGGAGTGAAGGGCCCTCACTCAGCACATGGCTATCAACTGTGTTTACCCCCGGATCATCTCTGGTGACAGTTGAGGGGGCGGGGGGGGGGGGGGGGGGGGGCTTGGAGTTGGCTGCTTTTGTGCCTGGCGTGAATTGTTAAGTAATGCATGCCTTCAGCCTAGCGGCCTGCCCAGCCTCAGATGAGAGCTTACTTAGATCAACACCTGCGGCTGTCGACCCCGGGGAGCGTAATGGTTCCGTGACGGGGGAGTAATTGCTTGACATTAAAGTTGCATAGTCACAGGGTTTGAGTTTCTGCACCTTTTTTTCCCCCTGAGAATAAATGCATTAAGTTAGTCGTTATAACCTACTTTACTTTAGGTTGAAGCGGCTTTATTTTAAATGTTTAACTTTGGAGATATTTGAAGCGAAAATACTTTTAAGAGAGAGAGAGAAAGAGATGGAGAGAAACAGAGAGAGAGACGGAGAGAAACAGAGAGCGAGAGAGACAGAGAGAGAGAGACAGAGAGAGACAGCAAGCAAAAGCAAGCAAAAGCAAAAGCACCAAAAAAAAGAGAATACAGAAAATAACAGTTTAAAATTGTAATAGTTTAATGGTTTTGACTTTCTGCAATATTTTTTTAATACATGCAGGTTACTTTAGTTTGAGGTAACATTTTATTTGAAAGGGCTAAATTTTGGGATATTTGATGTGAAAGCATGCCAAATGAAGTTGGGTGTGCAGGATGTTTGCTTTGTTAACCCATTTTCGAGTATTGCACAATATCAGCAAACTGCAATGAATGTTGACTCAGTGCACCAGTATCTAAATTGAATATGTAGGTGTTCTCTGTGGCGGAGTGGTTAGAGTGTCTGACTTTTTTTCTAGGTCGGACTCATAATCTGAATGTCGGTGGTTCGATTCCCCATGCCCCCCACCTCTGCCAATTTGGATTTCCACCGCTGTGTAGAACTTACAGCGTCATCAAAGGCCAGTTGCTCTCATACCATGTCGATGTGGTGTGGGAGGTTAAAAATCCCTTGGGTCGGTAAAAGTGTAGGCTCGGGCTTTCTATCAACTGACCAACTGTCTAATGGTGAAAACAAGTATATTCAGACTTATCCATGATAGGCAGTATAAATCGTCAATAAAAAAAAATATGTAGGAGCAAATCTAGGTAGGTGTCTTGGTTGTAACAATGTGATGCTTTCATTGGACTAAGCAGTTTTAACCAGCAGTTCGTTGCGTGTGGGGGGAGAGGGGAGGCTGAAAATCAGGGTGTCGGACGCTGACCTCATTCTACTGATGGAGAGGGGTACAAAAAAACATCAGACACTTCAAGTTGTACACTCAAGGTGTCGCTGCTTGGTTGGTGATTGCGTGTTAATTTCTCGCGGCTGCCATGAAGCTGGTTCGGGAGTTTTTAGCTTCAGATCGGTGTTTAGGCCACCTGCCGCTGGTGTCAGCGGGTCGAGTGTTTGTGTGGCGTGTCAGTGGGCTGAGTGCTTGAGGCGAAGTGACAGAACCAGGCTGCATACTCTAGTGACACCCACCACAGACCACAGTCACCAGCCACAGGCAACTACTACAGACACCCGCCACAGATACCCAATACATACACCCGATACAGACAGACACCCGATACACACAGACACCTGATACAGACAGACACCCGATACACACAGACACCCGATACAGACAGATACCCGCTACAGACCACATTCTACAGCCACAGATACCCGCTACAGACCACATTCTACAGCCACAGATACCCGCTACAGAGTCTACTGCATATACCTGCTACAAACACCCACTACAGACGTCACAGCCATTCACTGCATATACTTCTACAGACACCCACTACAGACATCACAACCATTCACTACAGACACGCTTACAGACACCCAACACAGACATCGCAGCCATTCACTACAGATACTTCTACAGACACCCACCACATACATTGCAGCCATTCACTGCAGATACTTCTACAGACACCCACCACAGACATTACAACCATTCGCTGCAGATACTTCTAGACACCCATCACATACATCACAATCATTCACTACAGATACTTCTACAGACACCGACTACAGCCATTCACTGCAGATACCTCTACAGACACCCACCACAGTCATTACAGCCATTCACTGCAGATACCTCTACAGACACCCACCACAGACATCACTGCCATTCGGTGCAGGCACACTTTCAGACACCCAACACAGACATTACAGCTATTCGCTGCAGATACACTTACAGACACCCAACACAGTCATCACAGCCACTCACTGCAGATAATTCTACAGACGCCCACCACAGACATCACAGCCATTCACTGCAGATACTTCTACAGACACCCACCACAGACATCACAGCCATTCGCTACAGATACTTCTACAGACACCCACCACAGACATCACAGCCATTCGCTACAGATACTTCTACAGACACCCACCGGGTATCACAACCATTCACTGCAGATACCTCTACAGACACCCACCACAAACATAACAGCCATTCACTGCAGATATGCTTACAGACACCCACCACAGACATTACAACCATTCACTACAGATACTTCTACATACACCTACCACAGACATCACAGCCATTCACTGCAGATATGCTTACAGACACCCAACACAGACATTACAGCCATTCACTACAGATACTTCTACAGACACCCACCACAAACATAACAGCCATTCACTGCAGATATGCTTACAAACACCCACCACAGACATTACAGCCATTCACTGCAGATACCTCTACAGACACCCACCACAGACATTACAACCATTCACTACAGATACTTCTACATACACCTACCACAGATATTCACTGCAGATATGCTTACAGACACCCAACACAGACATCACAGCCATTCACTACAGATACTTCTACAGACACCCACCACAGACATTACAACCATTCACTACAGATACTTCTACAGACACCCACCACAGACATTACAGCCATTCACTGCAGATACGCTTACAGACACCCAACACAGACATCACAGCCATTCACTACAGATACTTCTACATACACCCACCACATACACTTCTACAGAGACCCACCACAGACATCACAGACATTCACGGCAGGTACCTACCGCAGACATCCACTACACACGCCCGCTACCTCGGCTCACGGCGCGCCCTCTCGTGGCACTCGTGTATCCCAACCCGCGCCTACAGCTACGAGTGTGGACAGCCGCACTCCAACAGCCGGCAGAGGCGGATCTGCCACACAATCAGACACACACCGCTTTTTAAAAGCAAACCAATTGACTAACTACTCAAGGGCATACATGCGCACCCTTGTGGCTGTGTCGTTTAAAAAGTTTGACAGCCCAAACCCCCACCCCCGCGGCCCCTCCTTACCCAGAGGGCGCTGTTTATGTGAGGTGTTTGCCCATGACTGGTAGTAGTAATAGAGTATTGGCCACTCGTGGCTTACACATGCTTTTCTGCTCAAGGGGGAACCTCCCCCTGAATGTATTGGGTGTCAGTCCCCGCTGACACTCAAACACATTTGACTAAGTTGCATTGATTTTTTTGCTCTGCGCCAACGGTTCTAACACTGCAGACAGTATGTGTGACCTTTTTACTAAGGTAAAACAGGAAAACATTTTAGCCTATTTGAGGGCAGCTGGACTGTACCACCTCATATAGTTTACTAAATAGATTCTATCAATTATTAATAAAACTTTTCTTTTTCTATGGGAATTTATTTCCCTTGACCACAAATATATGATTGTGAGCTTTCTAATTTAATGAGTGTCTATAGGCACATAATTGATTGTCTGTTTTTACATGTAAAAGCGATGGTTTGAACAAAAAACAAACATTTCTCGCCGTGAATATGGCCTATGCTGCCGACACAGCGTAAAGCAACCACCAATCAATCAATCAATCAATCAGTAATAGAGTTCTCAGAGCATGCAATGCAGCCTTTGCGCCCCCACGTTCTGTCCAGAGAAGTAAGTTGGAGTTGAGGTCTCGGGATGCAAGTTTCCAACTAGCCTGCTGACCCGCCGTCTTCCCTGTAGACACAGATGCTGTTTGCACCCTTAACAGTATTATAACACCCCCATCACATCAAACTAGTTCTCAGAACGTCCGACCCCATTCTAAAACGGGGTAGAACATGGACGCCGGAAATGTTGAGCATGCTCAGAGTTGTGGAGCACCCTTCCATCCTTGCCGACCAGACGGGATGGCCGAATGAGTTAGAGCGTCCGTCTCCCGTGCTGATAGATCGTGGGGTCGTGGGTTCGAGTCCCGGTCGAGTCAAACCAATGACTTTAAAATTGATACTTGTCGCTTCCTAGCCAGGCGCTCGGCATTATTAGGATAGGGCAAGGACTGGTGTGCTCAGTGTCGGGATAATGTGACTGAGTGGGATACCAGGTCATGGTGCCGGCGGCCTGGTTTCCCAGTGGGACAGCACTATAAAGTCGCCATGAGTGCGCACTGTCACAAGTCGGTACCCGTCCTGATATGACCTTAGATGTTGCTAGGACGTAAAACAACAACAAACAAACAAACAATCCATCCTTGCCCATCCATGCAGTTCATAAAAAGTTAGTAAAAAGGTTCCTACTATGTTCACTCCGTTTGCCCACAGTTTGAGCCCGTTCGGTAACATTTTCAAGAACGTAGTAAGAACTACTTTGGTGTGATGGGGGTACTAACGGGAACCCCTGCATGCCCGTCCACACGCCTACCCACAAGGTTTATATTTTAAAGTTGCATAGTCCGATTCTTTTGGGGTTTCTATAATTTTTTCTGGGATAAATATAGTAGCTTGATCATTATAATCCACCTTATTTTACTTTCGAAAAACTTTGATTATTGAAGTGTAAACAAAGTGTTTTGCTTTCGAAAATTGAATGCTTTCATCAGACTATGCAACTTTAAATAATGGTAGATTATTGATGATGCTTTCTAACTTTATTTTTCCTGTGATTTGCACCCTCAGAGCCTCGTTGTGATGGACGTGTATGTTGTCGTTTGGCTTACAATGGGGGAAGTTTTTTTTTTTTCTCATTTGGGGTCATCCGTGGAATTGGGTGGTAGCTTGGTTTATGCTGACCTTATGGGTCATCCAACGTTTTCAACATGTTTATGGTTGTACCTAGATAAAAGATTCACCCTGTACTTGTAGTACACGGGTAAACGACAACGTAGTGTTAATATGGGCGAAAATAGCTTTAGTATGGGACAGGAACTAGAAACTGTGGTTCCAGGATCAAATGGCCTACATATATTGGCACAGATTTGGTGAAATGGGAGAGAATGCAAAAAGACAAGATGGCGGCCAGAGAACGCCGTCGATTTCACTTTTAAATCTGATTAAACTAGATGTTTTATTATATCTTTCAACTAAAAGGTAGCGGGGAAATATGAACACATACACAAAGAATAAATGTTGCTTCTTACATTGTGAAATTAGGCTCTCATTTTATTTCCCTGCGTTTTCGACAGCTTTTATATAGGGTTGGTATTCACCCGTGTACTGCGAGTACAGGGTGAATCCTTTATCTAGGTTGTACCAAAACAAACACTAAATTAATATTTAAAAAATAGGGAGGGTGGAGGGGCTCATTCGTGCATGACCTTTATGATTTAAATAGAAACGTTGATATAGCATAAACTAGTCATATTCTGTGATAAAATATTGATATGTACTACTCCATGGTGTCCTTAAAATTGGGATACTTTGTTCGAACGTGGAAATGTTGATAACGTTGGGTGACCCCTTAGGCAGGTTTGTGTAATGTCTGGTTTTAACAGGGCCGACTGGCTGCGTCAGGCCGACTCGGGCTCGCAGACTGGTTGAGTCGACCACGGGTCGACCACCATATCAGGTGCTCAAGTTTGGCATCACATCTTCGCTCATAAGAGTCATACCCATAGGCATTTTCCATGGAGCATGCGCAGTGAACGTACCCATAACATTAGGTGGGGTTTTCCCCTCCCACTGCCATCAGATGAGGGGGGGGGGTGCAGTGGATTTCCTTTTGTCCCCTTCTTCTTCTTCTTCTTCTTCTTCTTTTTCTTCTTCTTCTTCTTCTTCTTCTTCTTCTGCTTCTTCTTCAGAATATCAGATACTACCAGAAACGTTAATTGGTCTCTACTCGAGCGTCCATTCGACCAGGTTTTGCACCGCCATGCGCTTTTTGGGTGGGGATGGGGTTGGGGTGGGGTAGGTGTGTGTGTGAGTGTGTGAGTGTGTGTGTGGAGTGAGGCCAAGGGAAGCTGCACTTGTACCCTACCCTGACTGGCGTCGGTGAGGCGTGAAATGCTCAATGAGTGGCCACGCTCCCCGCCCCGGGCCGCCATTGTGAGGGGCACTGCCCCGCAGGCTGGCTCTACTTACCCAACCACACACACACACACACATACCATACACGTTCACACACACACAGCATGCACGCTTACACACACACTCACACTCACACACACCATGCACACTTACACACACACACACACACTCACACCACACACACACACACACACACACACACAGACACACACACACGCTCTCCCCGACCTCACTTTCGTTGCACCCTTTCCATCAGTTCCTCTCTCCTACCAGACGGGATAGCTGAATGAGTTGAGCATCCGTCTCCCGTTTTGGTAGATCGTGGGATTCGAACCCTGGTCGACTCAAACCAATGGCTTTTAAAATTGATACTTGTAACTTCCTAGCCAGGCATTGGCATTATTAGGATAGAGCAAGGACTGGTTGGCTCAGTGTCAGGATAATGTGAGTGGGAAATGAGGTCATGGTGCTGGTGGCCTGGTCTCCCAGTGGGGCAGCACTATAAAGTTGCCATGAGTGTGCACCGTTACAAGTCGGTACCCATCCTGTTATGACCTTAGATGTTGCCAGGACGTAAAACTCCAACCAACTCCTTCCATCCCTCCTTCCCTCTTTCCCTCCCTCATTCCCTCCCTCATTCCCTCCTTCCTCCCGTCCTTCCCTCCCTCCTTCCCGCCCTCCTCCCTCTCCCTCCTTTCCGCCCTCCTCCCTCTCCCTCCTTTCTTCCCTCCCTCCGTCCATCGAATATCGTGGATTAAAACAACAACAAAATTTCCATGACATGACTGTCTTTAAAAATAATGTTATTTTGCCTTTCTTTGAATTAAAATGTAGAATTCATTTATTTCTTTTTCACCCCTATTAAAAATGGTTTTTTTGTTGTTCTTGCTACCCAGGAGTTGCACTGATGTACTTGAGCATACAGAAATGCTGTGCTATGCATACTCTTAGACCCTCTATCCACCATGATCCAATGATATTGGCACTGTCCAATCAGAATGGGCGTTACGTGTAGTATGGAGGAAACAGGCGATTGCTAATTGCTGCCAACTGACCAGACCAGAAGGTCGAATGAGTTAGAGCATCTGTGTCCCGTGTTGATAGATCGTGGGTTCGAACCCTGGTCGAGTCAAACCAATGACTTAAAAATTGATACTTGTCGCTTCCTAACCAGGCGCTCGGCATTATTAGGATACTGCAAGGAGCAGTGGAATGAGGAAGACCAATCGTCCCTGATTGAAATTTCCTCTGCTTAAACAACTAGTGTCCAAAAAGCAACTGCGTTGGTCACAAAAAAATCACCAGTCTCATGTATTTAACGGTTAAAAGGGCAATGTCATTATAAAATATAACTGTAGCTGCGGGAATGCATCTACATCTATTGAACTTGGAAGTCAATGGCTCGTGTATTGGGCCCATATTGCATTATTAGCCAAACCCAACAAAATAAGCATAACAGTGGGGATATATTATCTTGAGCACTGAAAACAGATTATGTGATTTACGGTAAAACCTCTCTAACCGACCAACTCCACACATCAACCACTCCCCTATATCGATCGCTTTATTTGGGTCCCAACAATACCATTGTAAGGATATTCTAACTCCCTAAACTGACCAACTCCCTAAATGGACCTCTTAAAGTCGGTCCCATGGTCGGTCTATTCAGAGAGCTTTTACTGTATTTTATTTTGGAGTAAGAAGTGAACTGTAGTGCAACTGACACCGACTGCTGCGTGCCGATTCCCGTTGTGAAATCTGGGTGGCATCTGGAGGGGGCTGTGGGACATCCATTCAGAGTAGAGAGGATAGGGGCGTGGGGGCGGGGTGGAGGGGAGGGGCCTATTCAGGGACCTCCCCTTCAGAATGCACCTGTTTCCCACCAGGCAGGATGGGAGGATGGGGGCAGCACCTTAGATAGATATGTGAACTGGCTAAATCAACGATTCCCATAAAGCAGATCTTATCAAGTTTCATGGACATGGTTGCAATTCTCTTAATGTTAGGTTTGTTTGTTTGTTGTTGTTTTACGTCTTAGCAACTTAGTGTTAGGTACTTATGGCATGATTCATGATGGTCTTGGTGGATATCAATACAGTGAAATGGGCGTAATAAAGTTATGGCTCGGCCAACTCAACTTGATATACAGTAAACCCGCTCTAAATCGACCGACCATGGGACCGACTTTAAATGGTCCATTTAAGGTTTGTTTGTTTGTTTGTTGTTGTTTTACATCCTAGCAACATCTAAGGTCATATCAGGATGGGTACCGACTTGTGAAAGTGCGCACTCATGGCGACTTTATAGTGCTGCCCCACTGGAAGACCAGGCTGCCAGCACCATGACCTGATATCCCACTCAGTCACATTATCCTGACACTGAGCCAACCAGTCCTCACCCTATCCTAATAATGCCGAGTGACAGGCTAGGAAGCGACAAGTATCAATTTTTGTAAGTCATTGGTTTGACTCGACCAGGGTTCGAACCCACGATCTACCAACACGGGAGACGGACGCTCTAACTCATTCGGCCATCCCGTCTGGTGAAACCCCCATCCATTTAAGGAGGTGGTCAGTTATGGGAGTTTTTGTTATCGTTACAATGGTATTGTATGGGTGATCGTTTGGGACCCAAATAAAGTGATCGATATAGGGGAGTGATCATAACCTCTCTAATCGACCACCTCCACAGATCGACCATTTATGGTCGATCTGTATATATATAGGTGTACATTTCAATGTGAGAAATCATCCTAAGAGGTACAGAGGAGACTGACGGGTTAGTGGAGACTAAACAAAATGGACACTTAGTTAATAGTATTGTCCACATTTAAAGGTTTTTCTGAGAATGAAAAGTGCTATGGTGTCATTTACGTACCGGCGGATTATATCCCCGAAAGAGCTGGGCCTGATGAGTTACATTTTCACAGCTAAAGGAAGGCGAGGAATCTCAACCACAACTCAGCCCATCCTCCTCCCCACCTCCCCACCTCCCCTCCTCCCTTCTTCCCCTCCTCCTCTCCTCCCCTCCTCCCCTCTTCCCCACCTCCCCTCCTCCCCCCTCCCCTCCTCCTCTCCTCCCCTCCTCCCTCCCCTCCTCCACACCCTCCTCCCCCTTCCCCATCTCCCTTCCTCTCCTCCTCTCTTCCCCGTCCCCCTTCATCCCCACCTCCCCATCTTTCCCCCTCCTTCCCCTCCTTCTCTCCTCCACCCTCCCCCTCCTCCCTCCTGCCCCCTTCCCCTCCTCCCCTCCTCCCCTGTCTTCCTCGTCCTCCTCCGTCCCCCCCCCCTCCTGTCCTCCTCCCCTCCCCTCCTGTCCTCCTCTCCTCCCCTCCCCTCCTAGCTCCGCATCTCCTGACTTCCTCCCCTCCCCTCCTCCACCTCCTCCCCCCCCCCTCCTCTCCTCCCCCTCCTTCCCCCTCCCCCCCCTCAGTCCCCTCCTCTCCCCCCCTCCTCCCCCCTCCCCCCTCCGTCCTCCTCCTCCCCACCCCCTCCTCCACCCATCTCCCCTCAAGCCTCCCGGGCCGGCTTGACAATTGGGGGGGACTGTCGGGCACTCAAAAGGTTGAGTTTCAGGCGACTAGAATTGACAGGAGGACCCCCAAGTCTGACTTTGTCAGTGTTTGCTTTGATCGGCCGCGATAGGGTGCATCCCAGCTGCTGAACATTAGGAGATACCAAGGCTTCAAATCGTGGTTATATGGCGCACTGGTAGCAGGGTTGGCGATTTTAGTTATTTAAAAAAAACCACAAAAACGGGCACATAAATATATAATATTAAAAAGACTAAAACTTTGTCAATGTTTCCTTTGATCGGCTGTGATAGGGTGCATCCCAGCTGCTGAACATTAGGAGATACCAAGGCTTCAAATTGTGGTTATATGGCGCACAATGCTAGCACATGGTAGCAGGGTTGGCGATTTTAGTTATTTAAAAAACCCCACAAAAACGGGCACATAAATATATAATATTAAAAAAACTAAAACTTTGTCAATGTTTGCTTTGATCGGCCGCGATAGGGTGCATCCCAGCTGCTGAACATTAGGAGATACCGAGGCTTCAAATCGTGGTTATATGGCGCACAATGCTAGCACATGGTAGCAGGGATGGCGATTTTAGTTATTAAAAAAAACCCCACAAAAACAGGCACATAAATATATAATATTAAAAAAACTAAAACTTTGTCAATGTTTGCTTTGATCGGCCACGATAGGGTGCATCCCAGCTGCTGAACATTAGGAGATACCGAGGCTTCAAATCGTGGTTATATGGCGCACAATCCTAGCACATGGTAGCAGGGATGGCGATTTTAGTTATTTAAAAAAAAAAAAACACAAAAACGGGCACATAAATATATAATATTAAAAAAACTAAAACTTTGTCAGTGTTTTCTTTGATCGGCTGTGATAGGGTGCATTCCAGCTGCTGAACATTAGGAGATACCGAGGCTTCAAATCGTGGTTATATGGCACACAATGCTAGCAGTAGCACGTAGTAGCAGGGTTGGCGCTTTTAGTTATACAATTTAGAAAAAAAAAAAAAAACGGGCACACAAATATATAATATTTAAAAAACTAAAACAAAAAATCACCAACTTAGAACCCGTTTAAAGTTAATCTAGTGCCTTGGAAGATTAGTTTAAAATGACACTCTTTAATTAATTAATTAATTAATATTTTATTGATAAATTTCTTAGGGGAAACGCAATACACACGGAGATCGGGGGCAGTGGCTGAATCGGTAGAACGTGGGCCTCGCGTTTGGGAGATCGGGAGTTCGATTCCCAGTCGAGTCAAACCAATGACTTATAAAATTGATTCTTGTCACTTCCTAGCCTGGCGCACAGCATTAATAGGATAGGGCAAGGACTGGTCAGCTCAGTGTCAGGATAATCTGACTGAGTGGGATATCGAGTCATGGTGTCGGAAGCCTTATTTTCCAGTGGGGTAAAACTCCAACCAACTCCTTCCCTCCCTACTTCCCTCCCTCCCTCCTACCCTCCCTGCTTCCCTCCCTACTTCCCTCCCTCCTTCCCTCCCTCCCTTTCTCTCTCCCTCCCTCCTTACCTCCCATCTTCCCTCCTGTCCCTCCCTGGGTCACCATGAGTGCACACTGTCACAAGCCGGTACCCATCCTCATGATATGACCTTAGATGTTGCTAGGATGTAAAACTCCAACAGCCAACCAGGGGCGTAGCTAGACCTTTAACGATGTGTACTGCTAATTTCGGCAGCGGGTTTAGGGGGCCGCTTAAGTTTAAGCTGGTGGATTTTACACATTTTAGACTTGAGTTTTTGACACCCCGGACTACTACATGCCTCCTCTCTCTCTCTGTCTGTCTCTCTCTCTCCCTCCCTCTCTCTCTCTCTCTCTCTTTATTATTTAAAAAAAAAATTTTGTTGTTGACAAAATGATGTGGACATTTTGGCGTACACGCGTACGCCTAGCTACGCCCCTGCCAACCAACAAATACACACGGGATGGTTGAATTAGTTGAGCACCCGCTTCCCATGCGGTAAATCATATGTATGAATCCCGGCCAAGTCAAAACAATGACTTAATTTTTTTTAAATTCTGATCCCTAGCTTCTCTGGTATTCGGCATCACTAGGATATGGCAAGGATTCGTGGAAGGAAGAAGACCAATTGTCTGCAATAGAAACTTCCCCTGCTTAAAGTTGCATAGTCTGATGATTTTGAATTTCTGCATTTTTTCTGAGATAAATATATTAGATCGATCACTAGTATCTACTTTACATTAGTTAAAAGTAATTTTTATTTTAAATGGTAAACCTTTTAGATATTTTGAGTGCAAACATGGAAAATTAGTTTTAGCAAGCTTGCCAAAACTCTGACATCAGTAACAGGTTCTGTTAAATTGATTCAGTATTGCCTGCTACGCAGAAACAGATGCTTAATAGGTGATTCGGTATCTAAGTTAGATATGTAAAATCAAATCTAGATAATTGGTTTGGTTTTGAAAATTTGATATTTCATCGGACTATGCAGCTTTAATCAATGAACGTAACAACACGCGCACGCGTAACATTGGCTGTCCTGCTAGCGCTATCACACAGCCAACAACCACCAGGTCCTGCTGCACCTTTAGGCACACACAGGTCGTGAAGGGCAAGTTCCTAGGCGAAGCGCTTTCATCATCATGGTTACCACCATCAGTCAGCCGTCTCCTTGGAGACTCCATGGATATTAATTATTATGTGAGTCCACCCCATCCCTCCTCCTCCTCCTCCTCCTCTCCTCCTCCATCTCCCCCTCCTCCCCACTCCGCCTCATTCCCCCTCCCTCCTTCCCTTCCCCTTCCCCCCCCCCCTCCTCCTCCTCCTCCTCCTTCCCCTCCTCCTCCTCCTCCTCCCCTTCCTGTCTTATTTTTTAGATAAATATATCAAATTGATTGTTACAAGCTACTAATCATTAGCCCGGAGTGACTTTGATGATTAGTTTTGAAGTAATCTGGGCTCAAAGAACCAAAAATAATTTCGACAAGCTTGCCAAAAGTCCTGTGGCTATGACCCAGATGGTCATCTCGCAGTGACCACGTGATGTGAGATGACCTGGAACCTTAGAGGACTGTAGGTAGGTATTTCTGTTTGGGGAAGGCACATTCTGGGAATGGATTAGTGCCATAGGCCCATGGCACTAGGGTTTTTAACAAAATATAATGTGTGTGTGTTGTCTGCTTGTGTCTGCTTGTGTTTGTCTGTCTATGTATGTCTGTATGTATCTGTGTGTGTGTCTGTCTGTGTGTATGTATGTGTGTGTCTATCTGTGTACATATTGTTGGCCTATATTTGGGAGGGGGCAAATAATATTTATTATTGTTCTTTTGTCATCGCCAGAGCGCTGATCTTTTAGGGAATTAAAAATGATATTCATAGAAATAATCAAATAAAGTCATGCTTACTCACACACCCATGCACACACCACACACACACACACTCGTAAACATGCCGGTAGACAGAAGACACACACACTCATGCATACACACACACACACTCATACACATGAGGCAGACATACACACCCACACACACACTCATGCACACACATATTCTCACACATATTCACACACGGACTTACTCACACACACTCCCGTCGTGCCTTTCATTGACAATGGCCGCCATGTTTTATGGTCGGGTTGCTGAAGCCCTCGCTAAAGGGGCTGTCACACTACGACGTAACGACGTCAACGTAGGGAGAACGTGAAGAACGTTGAACTTCTCGGCGTAGTATGCAAATTTGGGCAGAAGTTGAACGTGGATGCAGCGTAGTGGACGAGAGAGTAACGTCGGTAAAGCGTAGTGATACCGTCGTTCGACGAGAGAGGTGAACGTAATGATGCTGACGGAACGTTATGAACGTTATTCCATCGTCAGAAGAACGTTACGTGACGTTAGCTACGTCATGAGACGTTGAACGTACGTTGAATGCACGTTCTCCTGACGTTCTCCTGACGTTCTCCTGACGTTGTCCTGACGTTCCCATTACGCCCCGTGGGCATTTGCACTTGGTTTAATGGGGGTCAACGTAGTGGAACGTAGTTGAACGTAGTGAGGAGCGTTGGAATAACGTCCGTTTAACGTCATTGACGTTCGCTGAACGTGAACAGAACGTACGGCGAACGTAAACCATTACGTTCGACCTACGTCGAGACTTTTGAACATGTCCAAAACCTCGACGTATCTCGACGTAACACGACGTAATGTGACGTAGCTCGACGTCACTCTAACGTCATTATGACGTCATCATAACGTAATCCAACGTACATCAACGTAATGACGAAATATCACCACGTTAGGCTCACGTTGGCTCATTACGTCGTAGTGTGACAGGGGTATAACATTGTCCACGCGGCTTTGTCCTTGCCATGAGTTCCTACCCAACATGTTGGCCCGCTCTTCTCTACTTCACTGTGTCCTGGCAGTCTCAGAGCCCCCTAACTTCCACTCATCTGTGTAGACGTCTGCTGTATTCAGACCAGGGGCCGTATGCATGAAGAATTATTTATCGGCTCTGGTGTTAAGGACCGCATTCGGGTTAGCTAACGCCGGTGTTGGGATATGGGTCACGGGGTATGTACGGAGCCAAAGCATGTTGGCATTAGCTAACATATAAGTTATTTATAGATTTGGGAAATCCCTCTGAGCCTGTTCCCGGTGACGCGCACCGCTCTTGACAATGTAGCCGCCGATCCGCGGTGCGGCGGGCGGCGGTGCGCGGCAGGGGCGGCGGTGTTAATATCGGTTTGATTATTGGTTTAATGTGACCAAAATTTGGTGGCAGCGTTAATATCGCTTCGATTTCTGGTTTAATTTGGCCAAATTTCACTTTTTTTAATGTTATTCTGTCATCGGCGTGGGTGGGGGCGCCTGGCGGCGATTTGTTTTGTTTAGTTTCGACAGTATGAATATCGCCGCTGATGTAGTGGCGACGTTAATATCGCTTCGATTTTGGGGTTAATTTGACCAAATTTCACTTTTTGATTATGTTATTCTGTTAAATATGATAGCATAGAATAGATTTGGGCCTAATCGATACCTAACACCACCCTTAAACCTGCTACGGAGTGGTGTTAGCTTACCGGACCTTAAACTCACGGTGTTTGCGTAACACCGCTCCATAGATACTGACTTTTCGCCCCTAACCTAGAAATCCCGTCCAAAACCAGTTTTGGCTCGCTAACACCACCCCATGCATATGGCCCCTGAAGGGGTGGCTGAATGAGTTGAACGTCCGTCCCCTGTTTTGGGAGATCGGGGGATCCGAACCCATTAGGTCGTAGGTTCAAACCCTGGTCGAGTCAAATGAATGGCTTAAAAGATACTTGTCGCTTCCTAGCCTGGTGCTCGGCATTAATAGGATAGGGTAAGGACTGGTTCGCTCAATGTCAGGATAATGTGACTGAGTGGGTTATCAGGTCATGGGGCTTGCGGCCTGATTTCCCAGTGGGGCAGCACTATAAAGTTGCCATGAGTGCATACTGTCACAAGTCGGTACCCGTCCTGATAAGACCTTAGATGTTGCTATGACGTAAAACAGCAAGAAACAAACAAACAAAATCTGCTGTGTTCCAACTGATACTTTTACCAACGTGAGTGCACTCGATGCCATCATATCCATCAGACCACTCTTGGTAATTTCTACACTCCGTCGAAATCTTTGCTTATGTAGTGGGGGTGATGCTTATGTAGTGGGGGTGATGAAAATGGGAAATATTACGCCTAGAGCGGGACTTGAACCCACATCTCTTTACATTCCAGGCCAGTGTTGCTAACCATTACACCACCTAGGCTCCCTGATATCACTACACTACCCATGCCTACCTGTCTATGTGGTTACTTGCCTGAGAGGTCAGTGCAGACTACTACACTCGTCCCCCTGGAATTGTAAGTCTTTTAATGATTACAATTACATACATACAGGCAATGCACTAACAGTAACAGATACATGCACAGGGTAGGTTCAACAAACATAGAGCGCATAGCTTGTGAACGATCATGGTCACGGCAATCAGTGTCATGGGAGTGATGAAAATGGGAAATATTGTGCCTAGAGTGGGACTCAAACCCAAAATTCTTTGCATTCTAGGCCAGTGCGCTAACCATTACACCACCTAGGCTCCCTGATATCACCACACTACCTACGCCTAACTGTCTATGTGGTCACTTGCCTGAGAGGTCAGTGCAGACTACTACACTCGTCCCCCTGGAATTGTAAGTCTTTTAATGCTTACAATTACATATACACAGGTAATTCACTAACACATACATACACAGGGTAGGTTCAACAACCATACAGTGCGTAGCTTGTTCAGGATCATGGTCACGGCAACCAGTGTCATGGGGGTGATGAAAATGGGAAATATTGCGCCTAGAGCAGGACTCGAACCCACATCTCTTTGCAGTACGGGCCAGAGTGATAACCATTTCACCACCTAGGCTCCCTGATATCACCACACTACCCATGCCTACCTGTATAAGGCTCCTTGCCTGAGAGGTCAGTGCAGACTACTACACTTATATTACTTTATATTAGATAAGTTCGGTGAAGATTTATAAGAAAAATGACAGTGGAAGTTTATTCTTTGGAACTCACAATTTCTATTCTCTTGGAGACCCGTTGTACGCATATGTTGCCAACCTTTTTTCTTTCTTTTCTTTTTGCTTTACGGGGCCGCCATTTGCAATAAAAAAGAACATCTCTGATTGGCTGACACTGAGAGCTCTTCTCAACCAATCAGAGCTGTTCTTTGCAATTGCAAATGCCAGCCCCCATGGAGGTGGCCATTTGTAATAAAAAAGAAGAGCTCTGATTGGCTGACGTGAAAACGAGAAGAGGAAAATCCATTTCCTGCAAGTTCAAACAGGCTCAGAGAAGTTGAAACGTGGCTGGTTGTCCCTCTCCTTTCAGCGCTGAATATGCTTATGAACTTATGCTGTGTAAGTTGTAGCTGCGATCCCAGCCTCAGCCTTTACTCAGGAACCAGTGGAGCTTAGAATACCCGCATTGGGGATATTCGGTTGTTTTCATTGGGCCAATAGATAGAATTTCATGAGAAGAACTACACAATAATATCCTCGTCTAGGGAAAAAAAGCTGACAGAAGAAATAACTGCCAAAGGTGTGTCATAGTAGCACTAGAGAAAACATTTTTGGTCAATGAAGTTATAAAAATGAACTCCTAAGGCCTCTAGAGCTAGCCGACAACAGACTAAAGTAGCCTGCGAGTTGTGTTATTACAATATATTTGCTTAGATATAATTTGGTTTCGATGACTATGTTATTGTTGATTTTGGTGAATTATTTCCCTTGCAGTTTGTTAGTAAGCCTCAGCACATGTGTGGAGCAGGTGTGCATCGTCCGCTATTATCGCCCAGTTGAGTCTTCACTGGAGTGAGGTGAATTTGTTTGTAACAGAACCTTTAAGATCTTTTCCTAACAATAAACTGTCCACATAGGCCAAACTTTACTGCCTATAAGTAAGTGTGTGGTGGAGTTTTTTCGAAAGCTGAAAATTGGCTGCAATACCAGACTTACCATAGAGGGAGTGCATGTGACGTCATCACTCAGCAGTTGGCGGTCAGCGGCCAGCCATCTTGGATTACGAGCACCCTCCCTAGCCATGTTGTGAATGCATGCAGATGCAGTAAAACAGAGTTTTCTTGTGTTCTGGGAGGTTCTGGGCAGTTTACATCCAATGTGTTTACTTACAGCACTCCGTCCTGATATGACCCTAGGTGTTGCTAGGATGTAAAACAACAACAAATAAACAAACTTACAGTACTTTAGCAACATCTTCTGAGGCATAACTGCTCAAAACAGTGATAAATAAACCAACAAATCAGTAAATAAGCACAGTGTAGGCGGTTGCAAGCCTTCTAATCCAATATGACCACCGAAAGTTGTCTTGTGACGTCACTACACCCCCTCTATAGCAGTAATACTGAGCGTGACTGGGATGTCTTATAATTTATAAAGCCAGTCTATTTTTATGTTGCATTCAAATTGATGGCAGAGTGCACCCAGATCTTAGAGTAAGATATCCTAAGTGTCGATGTAGCTTTCACAACGTCTCATGAATCGAATTTTGGGTGGTACAGCAAACGACACAAAAGTACAGACACTGTATCCGTGCTGTGTTACCATTGGCATGCACACCGTGACGAGCGGTGAAAATAGCGTGGGTAAATACACGCAAAATAAAATAAACAGTGTGGCACGTGTGGATGTCTTTATGGCACGAGGCTGATTGGTAAATAACCAAGTTGCACCCCCACACTGCCCCCATGCCCCCCTCACCCCCCCCCCCAGACACACATACACACACCCCCACTGAGTTAGTAAATAACTAGTGTAGTGTACTAGCTTTTGTTTGTTTGTTGTTTTACATCCTAGCAGCATCTAAGGTCATATCAGGACGGGTACCGACTTGTGACAGTGCGCACTCATGGCGACTTTATAGTGCTGCCACACTGGAAGACCAGGCACCAGCACCATGACCTGATATCCCACTCAGTCACATTATACTGACACTGAGCAACCAGTCCTTGTCCTATCCTAATAATGCCGAGCGCCAGGATAGGAAGCGACAAGTATCAATTTTTAAGTCATTGGTTTGACTCGACCAGGGTTCGAACCCACTACCCAGTGTGCTAGACTTGTATGAACAAGGAGACCTTAAACTAGTAGCTGAAAGCAATGAAACAGTTATTGCAAGTTTCCCAGCATCATTGTGGCAAGTGTACAATACGCATTGTTAGGGAGGAACAATTTCAAGAAGAAGAAAAAAAGATGTAACACTAAGCATGCTAGATAAAGGATTCACCCGGTACTCGCAGTACATGAGTGAATACCAGCCCTATATAAAAACAGTCGAAAAAGCGGGTTAATGAAATGAGAGCCTAATTTCACAATCTAAGAAGCAACATTTATTCTTTGTAGATGTCTTCATATTTACCCGCTACCTTTGAGTTGAAAAATATAATAAAATATCTAGTTTAATAAGATTTAAAAGTGAAATCGACGGCGTTCTAGTGCCGCCATCTTGTCTTTTTGCATTCTCGCCCATTTCACCAACTCTGGGCCTATATGGGTAGCCAGTTGATACTGGAGCCACAGTTTCTAGTTCCTGTTCCATACTAAAGCTATTTTCGCCCGTATTTACACTACGTTGTCCTTCACCCGTGTACTACAAGTACTGGGTGAATCTTTTATCTATAAGCATGCCACAGAAAGAACGGAACAACTAATTTATTAGAGCTGCATAGTTGGTTGGTTCTTGGGGTGTTACGTCCTGGCAACATCTAAGGTCATATCAGAATGGAAAGCTGCATAGTCTGATGAAAACATCAAATTTTCAAAAACCAAACAAATACCGTGATTTGATTTTATATATCTGACTAAAAGACACTGGTGCATTTATTAAACATTTGTCACCACATAGAAGGGGAATACTGAGGCAATCTAATAGAATCTGTTAATCGCAGAAGTCTACGGCGTCAGAGTTTTGGCGTGCTTGCCAAAACTAATTTGGCATGTTTGCATCTCAAATATCTCAAAAGTTAGCCTTTTAAAATAAAAATTACTTCAGACAAGTAAGGTAGATTTATAATGATCAGCCTGATATATTTATCTCAGAAAATTACAGAAACTCAAAACCATCGGACTATGCAATTTTAACTTCACTTAGCACTGTCAAAAGGTCAGTGTGACTTATTCAAGTTATAGTGACAATTTTACACACACACACACGCACACCCACACACACACAGATATCAAGCATGCCTGTAGCCTACTCAGTCAGAATCAGTAGATTCAAGACTTGTGATGTAACTAGTTAAATAGTCGGTTTGATTCATGGAGCCTGTTCTTTAATATTAACGAGTAGTATATATGTACATAGCAATCAACCATGCCACCAGTTGTTTTATATTATAATATTATATAGCCTCGTTCATGTGCATATGGAAAGAGCACCATACACTTTTATGTGGAAATAAATAGTTTTTTTTTTTGTTGTTGTGTATTTGTTGTTTTAGTGTACTGTTCTGTGGTGATGTGAAGGTGAGGAGGGTTGGTTGACGTGTTGTGTGTAGTGTCTGTCTCTCTGCCTGCCTGTCTATCTGTCTGTCTGTCTGTCTGCCTGTCTGTCCGTCTGTGACGACGGGTGTAGTTGAAGGAGTGTACAGGATGGAATCTTTAGAACCGGTGGCAGCTGGTTCAAGGTGCTTCAAGGTGTAAATCACTGGTCAGCCCTTGAAGAGAGAGAGGTGAGGTGAGGTGCAGAGTTAGGGGCATCCTCTTTCAAACTGCCCCGATATATCTGAAGGCAAAGAATGGGGGTGAAGTGCAGGGAGGACTGGAACTTTGTTTCCTACTACCGCACTCCCACAGCGGTCAGGGAACATGCCCCTCGGCCCCTCTGTAGATTGGGAACTGATTGGATGATCCATGGATGAGCATGTTCCGATTTTCGGCGGATTTCCGATTCCCCCCCCCCCCCCCTTTTTGCTCATGTCAGATTTCCGTGGGTGTGTGTGTGTGTGTGTGTGTGTGTGTGTGTGTGTGTGTGTGTGTGTGTGTGTGTGTGTGTGTGTGTGTGTGCTGGAGGCGACTCTCATCGCTGCTGATCATCAATATCTGCGTGTTTTATCAAGTATTAGCGGGCGTTTTTTCCCTTTAAACAAATAGTTTTTTCATTGAATAAAGTCTGTTGGTCTTCCAGCCATGTGTACGAAAACAGTTAATTAGTAGAATATATATATATATTCTCTGGCTAGAGGAAATGAGCCCTCTAGCCTAACAACAAATTTTCAGTGAGTGAGTGTAAAGGCTGCTGAGGTGTGGGTGAGTAGTATCAGTAGATGACCTGGTGAATGGAGGTAACCAGCCGATGACTTAGTGGCTGGGAAGTAGTTGGGATCTTCCAGCTTATTACACTCGTATAATGAATGCCTTATACAGCATGTATATGAGACTGTCTCAAAAGGTGATAAGTCATATGGGACAAAACTTTGTCCATTGTAACGATCAACATACTATCTGCTTATGTATTTACTCAGGATAAACCGATTTGTTTTTTACATGGTGTTTCATAATCCCAATAGAATACATATTGATTTGAAGCAAATATCCTTGCGTTTTCAGTGTAACCGTTTCTGTGCTGTGTTGTGTCAGTCGTTACAACGGAAAACAAAAATATTAGTTATCACCTTTTGAGACAGGCTCATATGTAGTCTGATATTTTCATTAGCAGCTAGCTTAAGTCAGCCGAAATAACAATATTAATCAAATTGTTCCAAGACTTACATATATATATATATGGTATAGTTTGACAATTCAGATATGAGATAGTAATTATATGTTGCATACATTGCATTAATTGTGAGAGGGGCCTGGCTGTAGCAATGTCACGATGGATAATATATAGAGAGGCACCTGCTCTCTGGTCTCTCTGGTCTCTGTATGGCTTGTAACCAGAGGGCTGAGTGTTGCAATTGCTGCCTGGTTACTGCAACGCCCATTACCCATTCTGGCAGGCTACCCCGAAGCCAAGTAGATTGTCTGTCGCTCTATTCATTGATGCCGCTGTGATGTATCTCATCCAGTCTCAGTGCTCAGTCAGCAGCTTTTGCAATAAATAGCCCCCCCCCCCCCACTCCCACTCCCACAGATTCATAGCTTTACTTATTTGGAATACTAAAGCGGCTGTCACACCTCGCCGTATTGAGCAACGGACAGAAATGTCTAGTCTGGTGGTGTTTGGGCGTGATAAGTATCAAAATGTATTAAAATGTGTCAACATGTTGCGATATTGGGTCAAAGGACGCTGGACGAACGGACATGAAACGGACATGAACGGATAGCCAATTGACGAAACAAACTCAAACCAGAAAAGAACCATAGACGTCAATCTGGCGGCATCCGTTCCAAGTTTTGTGCATGTTCAAAACTTGTACAGACCCAAACCGGACATCAAGGACTTTGTTTGGTTTCTTTCCGTTTCCCCCAATCCGGTGATGTGTGACAGGGCCTTAAGACCGCTAAAGATACAGGGCGCAGTGGCCAAATCGGTAGAGCACAGGCCTCACATGCGGGAGATCTGGACTTTGGTTCCCGGTCTAGTCAAACCAATGACTTATAAAATTGATACTTGTCTCTTCCTTGCTTGGCGCTTGGGATTAATAGGATAAGGCAAGGACTGGTTAGTTCAGTGTCACTGTCAGGATAATGTGACTGAGTTGGATATCGGGTCATGGTGTTGGTGGCCTGATTTCCAAGTGGGGCATCACTATAAAGTCACCAAGAGTGTGCACTGTCACAAGTCAGTACCTGTCCTGATATGACCTTAAATGTTGCCAGGACATAAAACTCCAACAACCAACCGCTAAAAATCTGCTCGGGGGAAATTCAATGGCAGTACGCCTTTGCTTTGCTCCCGACGCCGTTTTCAGCGCATGCGCAGTCGGAACCGTGATGTAGTCTATAAAAGAACCATGCTTCGGGGAGTTTCCTGGGAGGAAATGGACGAACTGTACTGCCCAGTTATTTATGTACAATAGGTAGTTAAAAGATCGATCTGGTCACCTGCTTTTTTAAAACCATGTTCGATATATCTTAGTAAAATGTCCACATTCTATAATCATTGCTAGTATTAGGATTACTCATGGGATACGCAGTCTGATAATGTTGGACAGATCAGTCCCTACCTCGTGAGGCTGCGCTCAAATAGCCCGTTCTGTTGTTTTACATCCTAGCAACATCTAAACTCATATCAGAATAGGTACCGACTTGTGACGGTGTGCACTCATGGTGACTTTATAGTGCTGCCCCACTGGGAGACCAAGCCCCTGACCACCATGACCCGACATCCCACAGTCACATTATCACTGTGGTAACCAGTCCTTGTCCTATCATATTCATGCCGAGCGCCAGGATAGGTCGCGACAAGTATCAATTTTGTAAGTCATTGGTTTGACTCGGCTGGGATTCGACCCTTTCCACTGAGCATGTTCCCACAGTGAGCTGCCAAAGACCCTATAATACTAAGACAGCTCACTCCTATCTCTCCCATGTAAATTTCGCAGTGCCACTTTGTGGTGGGTTTGATCAGCCCAGCTGCTGGTTGGTGTTTCACATGTAAACACATACAATTAATTATATTATACATGAGATAGCTAAGAATGAATACACATCAATATGAAATTGATATGAACAAATGCACATCATCATCAGCATCATCATCAGCATCGCCATCATCACACATATTTCACATTCATATATACATTTATACATATAATATAGCACCTGTTTAACCAAGAGAACAGCCAGCGCACCAAGTGGTGGGTTTGATCATTTTGATCACACAGTACAGGCTGGGTGAGCCGTCTTAGTATTATAGGGTCTTTGGAGCTGCCCATGACATTACTTCTGCCTATGTCATGAGAGGGTTGGTGGGTGGTAGAAATCACACAAAAGACCTTTTCCACAGAGCATAGCTACAGTATCAGTTATTTCCACGGCCGTCAAAGGGCATGTTGGTGGTGGAAATCCTCTACAACCTACAAGACCTTTTCCACAGAGCATGCTGAAAAATAAGCTGCTACCAATAATATTACTTTCTTCCACTGCCATCAAATCACAGCTTGGTGGTGGAAATCCTCTATAATACTATTTCCACAGAGCATGCTGCACAATAAGCTGCTACAAATAATATTACTTCTTATCACTGCCGTCAAATGACAGGTTGGTGGTAGAAACGACGTCTTGCTGTTTAAAAAAAAAAAACATGAATAAGACTGCAGGAAAGGCCCATGTGTATTTATTTCCTGGCTGTTCCCCACATGTCATGATGTAAAAAGGCTAAGGCTCGAATCTGTGGCTGTGTAGGCAGGCTATTGTGAAATCAATACAGACAAAGAGAAAGGAAGAGTATATAGTGTAAAGAAGGAGAGAGAGTCCATCCCTCTAGTTTATTATTTATATAGTTACATGGGTTCATTGTAGAGTATCACCCCACCCCTTTCCCCCAATGGAAAACAAGCATTCTTGGCCCTACCAATAGGGATCCAGCATTCCTGGTCCCCATGGCTACCAGTGGTCTGCCTACCACCACCAAGCTGTATGGCCCCATGGCCACCACCAACCTTGACCTTTGCGTGTGGTGATCAGTATCCCAGCAGAGGGGGTAGGCCCTGAGTGCCCTCACACCCAGACCTGCCAGCACCACTATGTCTAATTACATCCCACTCAGGCACCACCAACCCATACATATATATACACATACCTGCGCCTGGTCACGTACACTGATCAGTAATCAAACATTTGCATTCCCCCCCCTATGCCGTATATCGGAATATTTTACAGTTCGATGGAAGTATAAACTTTTCGAAACAAAAGTACATGTCTAGATTTGATCCTACTCCCAAGACTAATATTGTGCGCGTGCTCTGTCGAAAAGGTCTTTTGTATGATTTCCACCGCCAACCCTCTGATGGCATTGGCAGAAGGGATGTTGTACTCATACTCACTCATACTCATCCGCTTCTGATTTTGTTAGGCTTATAAGCCTGTATCAGGTCGATGCATGTCAAAATTTGATTTACTAGGATTAAACACATCGAGTACCGGATGTATGCAATATTGCAGCCCCCTCCAATGCTTATCCAGTCTGCCTTTGAAGGCGTTGACGGAAGGCGCTTCTATGACATGTTCAGGCAGTGCGTTCCAGGCATTTACTATCCTGTTACTGAAGAATAGCTGTCTGACTGGTTTTATTGCTCTTTCCTTCTTCAGCTTGTATCGATGACCTCTAGTTTTACAGTTGGCCAGCTTCAGGTATCTAGCATCAACTGCATATCTTCCAGTGACGTGTTTGAATGCTTCTATTAAGTATTATGTCTCCCCTGGCCCTTCGGTAGTATAAGCTAACCTTTTAGAAATTCCAGTCCTGATATCACCTTAGATGTTGCCAGGACGTAAAACTCCAACAACCAACCAACCCATTTAAAATAAAAGTTGCTAATGTAAAGTAAAATATATGGGTCAATTTAATATATGTATCTTAGAAAATATGCCAGGAACGCAAAAGGAAACCCATCGGATTAATCAACTTTGAATTGAACTTAATAATATTAACCTGCCTTCTATGCAGCCATGGATGTTTAATAAGTGCACGCGTATAGATCTAGCTTGGATATATGGGGACCAAATGCATGTATGCAGTGTGCGTGGCCTGTTGGTTGTTAAAGTTTTACGTCCTGGCAACATCTAAGGTCATATCAGGACGGGTACCAACTTGCGACAGTTTTTATAGTGCTGCCCCACTGGGAGACCAGGCTGCCAGCACCATGACCTGATATCCCACTCAGTCACATTATCCTGACACTGAGCCAACCAGTCCTTGCCCTATCCTAATAATGTCGAGCGCATGGCTAGGAAGCGACAAGTATAAATGTTTAAGTCATTGGTTTGACTTGACCAGGGTTCGAACCCGTAAATTCTCACAATCTACCAAAATGGGAGAGGGACGCTCAACTCATTCAGCCATCCCGTGACGACCAGACGGGATGGCTGAATGAGTTAGAGCGTCCGTCTCCCATGTTGGTAGATCATGGGGTCGTGGGTTCGAACCCTGGTCGAGTCAAACCAATGACTTAAAAACTGATACTTATTTCTTCCTAGCCTGGCGCTCGGCATTATTAGGATAGGGCAATGACTGGTAGGCACAGTGTCAGGATAATGTGACTGAGTTGGATATCAGGTCATGGTGCTGGCGGCCTGGTCTTCCAGTTGGGAAGCACTATAAAGTCGCTATGAGTGCGCACTGTCACAAGTTGGTACCAGTCCTGATATGACCTTAGAAGTTGCTAGGACATAAAACAACAACAAACAAACTATGCCATCCCGTGACGTCACGGCGTTAGTAGACTGGAGCCCTTTACCACCCCTACCCCACCACTACCCCACCAGTACTCCCACTACTGCTGGGCACACCACACACATACCCCCCCCCCCCCCCACACACACACACACACTATTACATTACGCCGTGCCATTTACTCCAGGGTCCATCAGGGCCTGATAGCCCATCACGGTCCGCTACACCACCGGGAAGCACTTTTAAATCGATTCATGGTCTCAAGACCCGAGAACCCAGCCTACCCGAGAGGCAGTTCAGAGCAGGCCGAAGCACTGTCTGAGGCTTGATTGATTTCACTTTACAACAAACATTGCTCGATGTTTGGTGTAGTGTTGGCTTTGAATCTGAGGCATGTGTGACAGTGAGTGCCCGAGATTGCTGGTATGTATGTGTGTTATGTGTATGTCTGTTCTTGTTTAACATCCTAGCAACATCTAAGGTCATAGCAGGACAGGTATAAACTTGTGACAGTGTGCACTCTTGACGACTTTACAGTGCTGCCCTACTGGGCGACCAGGCCACCAACGCCATGACCCGATACCCCACACAGTGACACTCACACTAGCCACAGCATCCTGATAACTATGCTAACCTGTCCTTGTCTTAAGCTAGGATTCCTTACCCACGGTATGCGGCATGCGAATGCGAATGCAGCAAAGAATCGAAAAGCATCTAAGCCATGGGGGTGATTCCATGCATCTGAATGCGAATGCGGCAACTGAATCGGTCCATGTAGCCATCGGTGCGGCATGCGAATCCTGCTGCGTTTGCCATAGAAAACAGTGGTAGAGAAACCCGACACTATGTGTGGGTGTGGGTGTGGGTGTGGGTGAAAGGACCCAACCCGTTCGCATGCCGCATTCGCATTCGCATGCCGCATACCGCGTTTAAGGAATACTAGCTTTACCCTGTTAAAGCTTCCTTCTCAGATTCAACTCAAGTTCTGGACTAATGGCCACAGTACTGTCGCAACTTGACATAATCCAATAATTTGAGTTTCCTCCATATTTTTTTAAGATAAATTTATTTGGTTGATTTTTATCATTTATTTTATGTAAGTTTGAAGTAACTTTTATTCTAAAGGATTAACTTTGAAGTGAAAGGGTGGCGGATTAATTTTGATGCATACACTGAAATGCTGGACACTGGCCTTGTTTGCCCATTATCAAGCATAGCAGCATAGTAAAGTTGTTGTTTGTTGTTGTTTTACATCCTAGCAACATCTAAGGTCATATCAGGATGGGTACCGACTTGTGACAGTGCGCACTCATGGTGACTTTATATTGCTGCCCCACTGGAAGACAAGGCCGCCATCACCATAACCTTATATCCCACTCAGTCACATTATCCTGACACTGAGCCAACCAGTCCTTGCCCTATCCTAATAATGCCGAGCGCCAGGCTAGGAAGCAACAAGTATAAATTTTTAAGTTATTGGTTTGACTCGACCAGGGTTTGAACCCACGATCTACCGACACGGGAGACGGACGCTCTAACTCATTCGGCCATCCCATCTGGTGCATAGTAAAGGAGCACAACTATTTGTTAAAGCACACATATTTCTTTTTATCAAAGCGAATAAATGTTTCAAGCTACGTAAATTATGACAAATCATTTGATCGTAGTAATTATGAATAAGTACAGTTTGTTCGTTATGTTGCATTCAGTGATTAAGCCCGGGAACTTTCAATCGTGGCCAACTGGTCTTTCTCGTTCCACTCCTCCTTGTCGTATCCTAGTAATGCCGAGCGCCAGGATAGGTAGTGGAAAGTGTAATTTGTTATGTCATTGTGTAAAATATTGCGATATACCGCACAGGGGGAATGCAAATGTTCTATTACTGATCGGTGTACATGACCAGGCGCATGTATGTATATATATATATATGTATGGGTTGGTGGTGCCTGAGTGGGATGTAAATAGACATAGTGGTGCTGGCAGGTCTGGGTGTGAGTGCACTCAGGGCCTACCTCCTCTGCTGGCATAGGGATCACCACACTCAAAGGTCAAGGTTGGTGGTGGCCATGGGGGCCAGACAGCTTGGTGGTAGTGGGCAGACCACTGGTATCCATGAGGACCAGGAATGCTGGATCCCTATTGGTAGGGCCAAGAATGCTTGTTTTCCATTGGGGGAAAGGCGTGGGGTGATACTCTACAATGAGCCCATGTAACCATAAATAATAAACCAGGTGGCTGGACTCTCTCTTCTTCTTTACACTTTATACTCTTCCTTTCTCTTTGTCTGTATTGATTTCACCATATCCTGCCTACACAGCCACATATTAGCTTTTACAATTGGTTTTACTCAGCCATGTTTCAAACGAGGGTTCGAATCCTATTGACTGCCAAGTGGGAAGTGGGCACTCAACTCATCCTGCAGTTATTCGATTATAAATAGAAAAGCGGATGGGAATCTTCCACTGGGTGAAACATGCCCACAGGTTTTAGCGACAGGATTTAATAAGTGTGTTACCAAGTTTCCAAGTAACATTAGAGACGCGGTGGCCGAATCGGTAGAGCGCGGGCATCTCATGCGAGAGATCGGGAGTTCAATTCCCGGTCGAGTCAAACCAATGACTTATAAAATTGATACTTGTCGCTTCCTAGCCTGGCGCTCGACATTAATAGGATAGGGCAATGACTGGTTATCTCAGTGTCAGGATAATGTGACTGAGTGGGATATCGGGCCATGGTGCAGTCTGATTTCCCAGGGGGCAGCACTATAAAGTTGCCATGAGTGTGCACTGTCACAAGTCGATACTCGTCCTCATATGTCCTTAGATGTTGCCAGGGCGTAAAACTCAAACAACCAAGCATCCAGTAACATTATATGGTTTGTTTGTTGTTGTTTTACGTCCTAGCAACATCTAAGGTCATATCAGGACGGGGTAACATTATATGAGATGCAGAATCCCAAAGGTCCCTAAATCAGCAAGTCGAACAAGTCCCATGAACCTCCACAGTGGCAGCAACAAAAAGATGATATATGAGACTTCAGAGAACCAAGAGGAGAACGGGGTGAAATGCCAACCATAAAAGCGTGTAGCTTTATGCCAATCAATTCGATTTAAAAACTATTTAAAAAAAATCTAATTTCATTTAAAATTCTGATTATTTTTCATAGCGCCAACATATATGGTCGGGTTGCTATGCCAACTGAAAGGTTGACTGTAGTATTAACACGGTGTTAACAGAAATGCTCCAAACTGATGTTGTTATGGTAACACTTTGCAACAAATGCTTTCATGTCAGTATATGCCTATAAAAGTGTGTGTAAACATATTTGGTGGTACATTTGCATTTTATGTCTGTCTTTGTAGTACATTGTTTATATCTATACATACTATATACGTTATTATGTGCTCTCTCTCTCTCTCTCTCTCTCTCTCTCTCTCTCTCTCTCTCTCTCTCTCTCTCTCTCTCTCTCTCTCTCTCTCTCTCTGTCTCTGTCTCTGTCTCTGTCTCTGTCTCTGTCTCTGTCTCTGTCTCTGTCTCTGTCTCTGTCTCTGTCTCTGTCTCTGTCTCTGTCTCTGTCTCTGTCTCTGTCTCTGTCTCTGTCTCTGTCTCTGTCTGGCTGAATGAGTTGAGCGTCCGTCTCCTCTTTTGGGAGATCGGGGGATCCGAACCCATGGGTTTGTGGGGGGTAAACCCTGGTCGAATCAAACCAATGACATAAATATTTATACTTGTCACCTCCTAGCCAGGTGCTCAGCATTATTGGGATCGAGCAAGGACTGGTTGGCTCAGTGTCAGGATATTGTGACTGAGTGGGATATCAGGTCCTGGTCCTGGTGGCCTGGTCACCCAGTGGGACAGCACTGCAGTGTTGCCATGAATGCGCACTGTCACAAGTCAGTACCCGTCCTGATATGACCTTAGATGTTTCTAGGAAGTAAAACAACAACAAACAAACAAAACAAACTCTCTCTCACTTAATGTGTGTGTAAATGTAAATATCTAGAGATTCTTTTTGACTAATTATTTGTACCATTCTCTGTAGAATGCAGATGACATAATCGCCAACAGCACTCCAATTTTATTCATATTTATCATGGGACTGTTAGCTATGCGATTAGTACACTTCCATCCCACCTCCCACACACACCTTCCACACACACACACACCTCCCTACTCCGAGACTTGGCCTCCATACGACTGACCTCGTGACCTACCTCGTGACCTACCTCGAGATCCTGCGATAAGACCGCGCTCCAATCGCAGTCTGGTGCATCACTTTCAACGTGGCAGAGTATATGATTGGATCGTGGATGTTTGCAACTTGCATTATTGTATAGACTCCTTTCAATGTTTATAAACATTGTGTATGCGCGCGCAGCTTGGCTGCAGAACGAAGGCACACTGCCATCGAGTTTGCCGGTGCACGCAGTGCAAAACGTTTTATTTTATTCAAAATTAATAGAAATGCAGAACCCTAATCTTATAAATTTAATATAATCTGTTCGTTGAATATGTTTAATATATGTGTTCCAAGCGGTTTGTTTCTAGGTGGTGTGGTTTTAGAGATATTTCACTTTTTCTGAATGAAGATGGCTCACGGTCATTGATAATGCATTGAGTTTGCTGGTATGCGCAGTGCAAAACGTCAATTTTATTCAAAATTAAGAGAAATACAGAACCGTAACCTTATAAATTTAATATAATCTGTTCGTTGAATATGTTTTCTATGTGTGTTCCAATCAGTTTTGTTTCTAGGTGGTGTGGTTTTAGAGATATTTCACTTTTTCTGTATGAAGATTGCTCACGGCCATTAACAATGCATTGAGTTTGCTGGTATGCGCAGTGCAAAACGTCTATTTTATTCAAAATGAATAGAAATGCAGAACCCTAACCTTAAGTTATACCTTTAATAGTTTGTTGAATATGTTTTCCATATGTGTTCCAAGCGGTTTGTTTCTAAGTGGTGTGGTTTTAGGGATATTTAACTTTTTCTGTGTGAAGATTGCTCATAGCCATTGAGTTTGCAGTGTGACAGTGTGTCATCCTGTAGCCAAGCAGTGTGCACACTGACCTAAATACGTATGCTGACGTTATATAAAATAGGTCTATAGGCTAAATACGAATTGCCCGATAGGTCGGGTGTGTGATGCACATATCTGAGTGTGACCACACAATACTTCAAGGTATTAAAAAAAAAAACCAGAAACCACATTAACCACATAGACCCCAGCTGACTGACCAGGACATTTCAAATGCATCCAGCAAATAAGATACTCACTCCGTACTTGCAGTAGGGGTGAGAACTATTAGAAAAAGTGGCGAAAACTATCTACATGCTGGGTAAATAAAATGAGCAGATACATTCTTAATTTAAGAAGCAAAATATATTCTTCACATATATCTAAATATTTACCCGCTACTTTATATTTTTTTAAATATAATAAAACTTTGTAGTTTAAATGGACTTTACAAGTGAAATCGACAGCATTCTATGGTCGCCATCTTGTCTTTTTGCATTCTCTTCCATTTCACCAACTCTGTGCTGATATAAATAGTCATTTGATACTGGCACCAGAAATTCCACTTCTTGTTCCATACTAAAGCTATTTCCCCCCGTATAGTAATTTAGACTACGTTGTCATTCACCCCTACTGCAAGTATGGGGTTAATATTTTATCTACAAGCAAATCTGATCGACATAATCCAAAATCCAGTACTAACCATAACAGCACATCATACCCATAGTTAAAGCTGCATAGTCCGATGAAAACATCAAATTTTTCAAAACCAAAACAATTATCTACATTTAATTCTACATATCTACCTTAGATACTGATGCACTTATTAAACATTTACCGTCACATAGAAGGGATGACTGAGTCAATTAATAGAACCTGTTACTGCAGAAGCCTATGGTGATAGAGTTTTGGCAAGCTTGCCAAAATTAATTTAGCATGTTTCCATTTAAAATATCTCAAAAGTTTACGATTTAAAATAATAGTTACTTCAAACTAAAGTAAGGTAGATTATAATGAACAACCTTATATGTTTATCTCAGAAAATGAGAGAAACTCAAATCCATCGGACTGTGCAACTTTAAATTACTCCTGCAGTACTGTCTCTGTGACAGGGCTGCTAAACTATACATCATAGAAAGGGTCGGAAGCCTGGAATATTGAAATAAGCACATGGTTTTGTAATATATCTATGCCAATATAGATAAACACTGCACCTGGAACAAGGATCTGTGCGACTTGTTTATAGTTGATTCCTGCCAAGTCTATTTTTTCTCGAATTTAGACAGGGTTGTCAATCATCCGTAACCTGGGGAGGAGTGAAAGGCCCGGTCATATACATGTTAGTGGATGTAGTTGAACATAGTGGAGGCTAAAACCGTGTTCACACGGGCAATGTAAATCGATTCGTAGAAATCGACTTGCCTAGTTCGACGCACATTTCGCGTGTGAACGGGCGTCTGAGTCGAATTAGGGCTGAATCGATTTCTGTGATGCGGATACTGTAAACCACTTGTGGAGGTCGATTACGTGAGTCGATTTCTGTGAAGCGATTTATTTTGCCAGTGTGAACGCAACCGACTTACTTGAGGCGGATTAAGGACGTGACAGTCGAGACCTGAGTGTGTTAGACTTTCCGGCCCCAAGTACTGCCCATGTGAACGGGCCGCTAATTCGATTCCTAGTATTCACCTTGGCTGAATCGCTTTAGATTTTGCCCTTGTGAACACGGCTTTACATAGTTGAACGTAGTTGAACATAGTTGAATGTAGTTAAACGTACCGGAGAAGTATGGATGCCGGTACGTTCAACTACGTTAGCCTCCACTACGTTCAACTACGTCCACTAACGCGTATGTGACCGGGCCTTCACCCATAGTACTAATACCTCCAAGAAAACAGTAATTTATTTCTCATTGGTTATTCCCACAGCAGACAGTAGGGCTAAGTCAGCTCACCCTGCATTCTGACATGAAAAGGATTATACTTTCAGTCTACAAAGAAAAATCTACCAGGACCTCTGTAAAGATTGACCGTATTGTTCATCCCATCTAATAATTTTCATCTATAAATATTAAAATGTGCTAGTACTTTTAAGACCGGAAGACCAATGCCTCAGTGATGAACAACAATTTTTTTGTTGAACTGGAATACAGTGAAACCTCTCTAAAATGACCGACCATTGGGCCGACATTAAATGGTCCATTTAGGGTTGTTTTAAAAAAAAAAATTTTTTTTATTGACGAGGTATTTAGTCTGCCCATAACGTATAAGCTCCTGTCAGGGTGCTTGTTTTCAACGCTGGACGCTGGTTGGTCGGTTTAGGGAGTTGTTTTCGTTGGTGTTGTTAAATATGAGCGTAACTGATCTCCCAGTGGGGCAACACTATAAAGTCACCATGTATACATCACATATAGTCAACAAATATCTGTATGTTATTTCAACATTGCTTAGAGAGGTTTTACTGTACTAGGATAGGGCTAGGACTGGTTAGCTCAGTATCAGGATAATGTAACTGAGTCGGAAATCAGGTCATGTGCCAATGGCCTGGTCTCCGAGTGGGGTAGCACTATAAAGTCACCATCTGTGCGCAATGTCACAAGTCGGTACCTGTCCTGATATGACCTTATAGAGAATTCAAATATCACTTCGGGATAAAATAAAACGGTCGATATACAGAATAGGACAAGATTTTTAGAATATCGTTTCAATGGCGATCATTTGGGACCCAAATATAGCGATCGATATAGGGGAGTGATCGATCTGTAGAGGTGGTCAGTTGGAGAGGGTTTACTGTACTCACTTTGAAACAACAGAAACCTAAAGGTGATTCTGAGAATATAAAGAAGCCTTGCGCCATAAGGCACACCATTGCCACGTCAAGCATGTGTCCTCTCCGCGTAGTATGTTGGCTTCCTGTGCGGAAGTCAAACTAGTAACTTAAAAAGAACCGGGCGCGGTGGCCGAATCGGTAGAGCACAGGCCTCGTGTGCGGAAGATCGGGAGTTCGCGAGTTTGGTTCCCGATCGAGTCAAACCAAAGACTTAGAAATTCATACTTGTCACTTCCTAGCCTGGTGCTCGGCATTATTAGGGTAGGCCAAGGGCTGGTTAGCTCGGTGTCAGGATAATGTGACTGAGTGGGATATCGGATCATGGTGCCAGCAGCCTGATTTCGCAGTGGGGCAGCACTATAAAATCGCCATGAGTGCGTACTGTCACAAGTCGGTACCCGTCCTGATATGACCTTAGATGTTGCAATTACTTAAAACAACAACAAACAGACATACAAAGTTGATATCTATCGATACCTACCCATGTGTTCTATATTAATAGGACATGGCAACGACTCGGTGTAAGGATAATGCGACTTTAAAGTTGATGTTTTTGAGTTTGTCATTCTTTTAGGCAAATAAATTAGGTTGATTGTTAATGTTATAATCTATCTTACTTCAGCTTGAAGTACCTTTATTTTAAATTGATAACTTGTGAAATATTTGAAATAATTTTAAATGGCAAACTTTTGAAATATTTGACGTTATGTAAAATATAATTGATTAAATGGCCGATTTTGATGCAAACTTAGTTTTGGCAAGCACGTCAAAAGTCTGACACCATAGGTTTATGCAGTTGCAAGTTCTATCAACTATTGACTTTGACTATTGACCTTGTGAACCCTTCTGTGCAACAACAAATGCTTAAAGTTGCATAGTCCGATGGTGTTGAGTTTTTGTAATTTTTCTGAGATAAATAGATTAACCTAACCGTTATAATCGACCTTACTTTAGCTACAAGTCCTGTTTATTTTAAACAATTATGTTTTGAGATATTTGAAGTGCAAACATGTCAAATTAGTTTTGGCAAGCAAAACTCTGACACCATAGGCTTTAGCAGTAACAGGTTATATTACATTGCCTCAGTATTCCCCGCTATGTGGCAACAAATGCTTAATACATGCATCAGTATTTAAGTTAGATATGTAGAATCAATTCCAGATAATTGTTTTTGTTTTGAAAATGTGATGCTTCATCGGACTATGCAGCTTTAATGGGTGCACCAGTATCTAAGGTAGATATGTAGAATCAAATCTAGATAACTGTTTTAGTTCCGAAAATGTAGTACTTTCATCGGATTGTACAGCTTTAATTGGCCGCCAGCAGCTCACTACGGTTGGCTAGTTGTTGGGGTTTTAAGTCCTGGCAACATCCAAGGTCATATCAGCCCACTAAGGCATTCTACCCGAGTTGACTTGAGCGCGTGTTTGTTTGTACCAGAAAGTCCGAATGTCAAATCAACCCAGTTAAAACTAGGTCAGTGTTTTTGTTGTTGTGTTTCTCCCACCTATCCACCTCCTCACTACGCCCCCTGGTGGGATGTGGTTGAACTATGCGGCTGTTTGGGTGTAACGGCGGACCGTGTAACTAACTGCAAGTAGATAGAATCGGGAATGCTTGGTTGGTTGTTGGAGTTTTACGTCCTGGCAACATCTAAGGTCATATCAGGACGGCTCGGGAATGAGGTGAACACAAACGCCTTCTGTACAGCGCATCTTACAGGAATAAGAATTTTTCCAATTTTTGTAGGTTTCTCTTCCCACCTCTTGGTCACAAGGAGCTTATCCCCTGATGCTCAACATTTTCATATTTACCAATAGAGGGGGTGTAATGACGTCACGAGACAACTTTCGGTGGCCTTATTGGATTACATACAGAAGGCTTGCAACTGTCTACATTGTCACTACTTGCAACTGTCTACATTTATGTGTCACTGTTTTAAGCAGTTTGGCCTCATAAGTTGTTGTTAAAGTGCTGTCAGTAAACACATTGGATGTAAACTGCCCAGAACTGCTAAGAAAACAAGACAACTCTGTTTTACTGCATCAGCATACATTCACAACATGGCTAGGGAGGGTTTTGTTAATCCAAGATGGCTGACCGCCTCCCGCTGACCGCTGAGTGATGACGTCACGTGCACTCCCTCTATAGTCTGATTTCCGATTTTCTTTTTGGTTGAAGACGACTCATCCCTGTTGGGACCAACCAGCCCAATGGAACCCTGGTCGAGTCAAACCAATGATTTAAAACTGGATACTTGTCGCTTCCTAGCCAGGTGTTCAGCATTATTAGGATAGGGCAAGGACTGGTTGGCTCTGTGTCAGGATAATGTGACTGAATGGGATATCAGGTCATGGTGCTGGCAGCCTGGTCTCCCAGTGGGGCAGTACTATAAAGTCATCATGAGTGCACACTGTCACAAGTCGATACCCATCCTGATATGACCTTAGATGTTGCCAGGACATGAAACTGAAACAACCAACAAGCCCTGTGAAATTGGCATATTTACGTGTCGTAACATGGACTGTTTAATGTCTTCACATAATTAGCCTTTTGAGAATGTTAATGTTTTTGGCTATTTAGAGGGTTAGTCTTGTTGGTAATGGCAGAGTCCGCTGCTTGGGTGTACAGCTGCAGTGTGCCCAGGTGAGAATCTCCCCCCCCCCCCCCCCCCGCGTTACCATGCAGTGCTGGGCGGCGCGTGTTCACGTTGGTGTGGGCAGACTGTACTGGATGGAGCCCGACATTGACATGCCCGGTGTGGCGGTTTCAGCTCACTGTCAGTTTCAGCCGTGCGCATAGACTCAAACTCAAGGCATTGTCAATGGTCGTGAGTCACTAACCTTATAAATTTAATATAATGTTTTTGGTAAAGATGTTTTCTATATGTGTACCAAGCGATTTGTTTCTAGGTGGTGTGGTTTTAGAGATATTTCACTTTTCCTGGATTTTTTGTATGAAGATTGCTCACCACCATTGACAATGCCTTGAGTTTGACGATACACGCAGTGCAAAACATTAGAAATCAAGAACTCTAACCTTATAAATTTAATATAATCTTTTTGGTAAAGATGTTTTCTATATTTGTACCAAGCGATTTGTTAATGGGTTTTAGAGATATTTCACTTTTTCTGTATTTTCTGTAGGAAGATTGCTCACGACCATTGGCAATGCCTTGAGTTTGAGTCTATGCGCACGGTTGAAACTGGCGCACGGCTGAAACCGCCACACCGGAGTTGTCTGCTGTTCATGGGGTGCACGCGGGGTAGGGGGGGGGGCGTCGTGGGGGGGGGGGGGGTGCCTGGCGTGCGTCAGGCTGGTACCTGGGTTTGGGCTCGGGCACCTGGTGAAAAGCTGGCCCTAATGAGCGCCCGACGCCCGGACAAGACTCCCCAGGTCCCATTAAATGGGCTTAATATTCCTTGTGGAATCAATGACTTACACAATTGTATGCTACCTTGCCCAGCCCTCGGCATTAATAGGATAGGGCAAGGACTGGTTTAAGTGGTTAGCTCATTATCAGAATAATATGATTGAGTGAGATTTCGGGTCATGGTTCTGGCATTCTGGTCTCGCAGTGTGGCAGCACAATACAGTTAACATGAGTGCGTACTGTCACCAGTTGGTACCTGTTCTGATATGACCTTTAGTGTTGCTAGGATGTAAACCACAAACAACTAAACATAGCTAGTCTACCACAGCTAAAGCTCATAACATTAAACCCAGAAACCTGCGCATTTGCGGCGGATCCCGTCAAACCATTAATGCTCAGGCCCGGCTGGATCGTGGAATATGCAGTTCATTATAGGTGAGTGTACAAACTGATATGGTTCTACGACTCCGGGCCCTCCTCCAGCGCATAGACTGCAGAAAAGCTGCTGCCATCATAGTGTTAAGCCCAGAACCCAGCACATTTACGATGGATCCTGTCCTAGCGATAATGTATAGGCACGACCAGAATGGCTGCTGCCATCATAGCATTAAAACCGGAAACCTCTGTAAGTGCGCTGTGGTGGGTGGTAAATAGGCAATGAAAGCACTACAGTAAGAAGAACAGGTTGAGTGAAAGTAGAGAAGACCTTCAATTGTAAGATGGTTGCGTGGTCCCCAACCATCATGCCAGCCTGGCTCATGTGGCCAGCATGGAACGGTTGCTGCATCAGCTAATACAAAAGATCTGAAAGTCAAAAACTTTCAAATGCACATATCTCACTCAGATTTTGGAATATAATAAAAATTCAAAAAGCATATTGCTCCTGATTCGTTGGAGCTTCCAGTGAATTTATAATTTGAATGTTTGGACCCCTTTGAAAATTTTAGGTGGTTACCTATCTATGCACACCAGACTGGGTAAATACCATGAGGTGGCCTGAAGTCACTGTACTGCCACCTTGCGGCCACCTTGCGATACCAGTTGCGGTGGGGTTGTGGCCTAAGGCCTTGCAAATTTCTAAAAAAAAGTTTAATGTCAATTTAAACAAATCGCAACCCCTTTCAGCGAGCAAAAACCCATACCATCGCCGAATGTCCACCGTATCCTATCGTACGGCCGCCGTACGGTTTTGGCAATTTGGGGACTTATGGTTTCCGCAAACATGCTGTATGTATGTATGTATGTATGTATGTATGTATGTATGTATGTATGTATGTATGTATGTATGTATGTATGTATGTATGTATGTATGTATGTATGTATGTATGTATGTATGTATGTATGTATGTATGTATGTATGTATGTATGTATGTATGTATGTATGTATGTATGTATTTGTATGTATACTTATGTATGTATGTATACAACTAAATAGGCCTACTGGTCGATCTGAGCCGGTTTAACGTCGGTGTGTGAACACGACACACTTTCAAAACTTGGTATGTGTGAACGCGCCGCTAGTTCGACTCATCTAGTTCGCTTCATCTAAGTTGGCCTAACGTTGTACGTGTGAACACGGCTTAAGAGAGGTGAGGTCAGAACGGTTACATTAGCGTTAAAACTGGCTCCGATAGTCTTCGTGATTTGTGCAACTTGAAGCTTGTGTCAAGGGGCACGAGTAGCTGGCACGATATTAAATACTGTTCCAACATCGCTTCCCAGAATCATTAAGGGAGAGCAAGTCAATTTTACTCTAAAGCTACATACCCTGATAGAAGCCATCTCATTTTCAAAACCAAAGCACTCCGAGAGAGAGAGAGAGAGAGAGAGAGAGAGACACACAGCGAGAGAGCGAGAGCAGAGAGAGAGAAGACAGAGAGAGAGAGAAGACAGAGAGAAGAGAGAGAAGACAGCGAAGCGAGAGAGAGAGAAGACAGAGAGAAGAGAGAGTTTCATCCTATATATCCAACTCAGTCATTAAAGGCCCAGTCACACCTCACCGGATTGAGCAACGGACAGAATTGTCTAGTCCGTTGGTGATAAGCGTAAAAATGTGTCAAAGTGTTGCGACATCCGGTCTACGAACGGACATGAAACGGACATGAAATGGACATGAAATTGACATGAACGGATCGCCAATGGACGGTAAGCGGACTAAACGGACTCAAACCAGACAAGAACTGTAGACGTCAGTCCGGTGGCATCCGTTCTTAGTTTTGTGCATGTTCAAAACTTGTACGGACACAAAACAGACATTGTTCGTTTTCTGTCCATTTCCCCCAATCCGGTGAGGTATGACTGGCGCTATACTGATGGTACTTAAAATATTCATTGCTCCATGGAATAAATATTAAATCAATTTAATAGCACCTGTCACTGCTGAAGCCTGTAATGTAATAATTTCGGTCGGCACATCAGAATTAATTTAGCATGTTTTTACATCAATATATCCCCATGTTAACAACCCTTTAAAATGAAAGTTACATCAAACTAAACTAAAGTAGATTATATCGATTTAACCTAATATATTTATCTTTGAAAAATGATGTCAGGAACTCAAAATCATCGCATTGTGCAACTTTAATAAATTGGCCATTTGTGTGTTTCATGCAAACCTCCCAAACGCTACGACCGGAAGTCGCAATTTTCAATAAAACTAGCGACAACCATAAAGAACAGGCATGTGGGCTGTTGGTGATATTGGTTGCGCGGAGTGATATGAGTTGGGAGGCCCGGACGCGGGTTATAGTTCCGGCAGGACTAAAGGCATTGGCAGTGATGGATTATGCGCGGAGGGAGATGACATGATGTGAGTGCTCGCGGGTGTGTGCAGTACAGCGTATGGTACTGTATTGGAGCGGGCATCGTGAGCACATATCTAACCTGAAATCACTGCGCCGAACTATATTTGTTCCAACGGATAATTACTCCAATATTTATATGTATGACCTGTACAGGTTGTCTGAGTGAAACTGCAAGAGCGGTTCGTGGATGATGATTGTGTGTTCCATGCGGCCTTAAAGCTGCATAATCCGACGAAAGCGTATATTTTTCTATTCCAAGGCACTTGCCTGGATTTGATCCTACACAGGCTCCTTCGGCCTCAGTCACACTGCCTTGCGACCACTTTGCGACTAAAAGCAGGCAATCTCCTTTCAACCAAAGCAAAAACACGGTGGGGAAAACAATGATCGGTTGTCGGTCGGCTAGCAGTCACAAGCACTGAAAATGATCGGTGACCTCCAGGTGACCGTTTTGGTCACAAGAAGGTTTTGGTGCAGCATCTGCAACCTCCGGACGACAACTTTGCGACTGCCTCTTTTTGGTGGTCGCAAAGCGGTCGCAATCTGTGGTATGACTGAAGCATTAGATACCAGTCTCCAGCTATGCTAAAAGATTGGTAAACAAGGCCTACGTCTAGCATTCTATTTGACGCACACCCCAACATTAAAGTTGCATAGTCCGCTGGTTTTGAGTTTACGTAATTTTTTTAAAGACAATATATTAGGTTGGTCGTTATAGTTTTGTTTTTTTGTTTTGCTGTTGTTTTACATCCTAGCAACATCTAAGGTCATATCAGGATGGGTGTCAACTTGTGACGGTGCGCACTCATGGTAACTTTATAGTGCTGACCCACTGGAAGATCAGGCTGCCAGCACCATGACCTGATATCCCACTCAGTCACATTATCCTGACACTGAGCCGACCAGTCCTTGTCCTATCCTAATAATGCCGAGCTCCAGGCTAGGAAGTGACAAGTATCAATTTTTAAGTCATTGGTTTGACTCGACCAGGGTTCGAACCCATGACCCCATGTTCTACCAACACGGGAGATGGTCCGACGCTCTAACTCATTCAGCCATCCCGTCTGGTAAGTGGTATAGTCTACCTTAATTTAGTTTGAAGTAACTTTAATTTTAAATGTCCAACCTTGGAGATATTTGAAGTGCAAACATGTCAGTATCTGAGTTAGATATGTAGAATCAAATCTAGATAATTGTTTTGGTTTTGAAAATTTGATGTTTTCATCGGACTATGCAGCTTTAATATATAAAACTTAAAATAAATAGGTCGAAATATAACTCTATCGGATTATGCAACTTTAAACCAGTCATCTGCTCACAGAGGTTACTGTCAAAATAGCCGGCACACTTGGTGACACGGGCCCATGGACGAGACATGCCAGATTGTGGCCAGGTAGGGTATTACCGTGTGCAACAGCTGCCTCCTGTCGCCATTATTCTGTGAATGCGCGTTAGTGGCTTTCATGAAACAGTTGGTGTCATTATATTGCAAGACAGACGGGGCACTTTGGTGTCTAGTAAGTGCATGTTCTAGATGATCATACCGAGTTTAGATATGTCTGTGTGTGCTTGTCCTCCTCCCCTCCCCTCCCCTCCCCTCCGCTTCCCTCCCTTCCCCTCCCTACCCTTCCCCTCCCTTCCCCTCCCCTCCCTCTATAGGTCTCAGCAGTAAATATGCTTAGTAATAGTATCCCAGTATGCAGCGCCAAATGTTTAATAACTGCATCAGTATTTAAAGCTGCACAGTCTAGATTTGATTCTACTTTAGATACTGATGCACTTATTAAGCACTTGTTGTCACAAAGAAGGGATTACTGAGTTAAATTTAATAGAACCTGTTTCTGCGGAAGCCTATGGACTATGGATGGTGTCAGACTTTTGGCATGCATACACAAATTAATTTTCTATGTCTGCACTTCAAATATATAAAAGTCACTTCAAACTAAAGTAAGGTAGATTATAATAATCAGTGCAATATTATGCCTAGTACACACTTACCGTTTGTGCGCACCCACCTACCATATACGATCTAAAACTGCCCGTTTCGCGCACAAAAATCGCTAGGTGTGCGCTCCCCTCGCACACCTAGTGATTGCGATTCGCGACTAAAAACTCAGTTTTAGGGCTAAAACGGGCCGATTACGATTGCGATTCGCGATTCGAAAAATGAATCGGCCCGTTTTCAGTTTTAAGCGGGTCGGGTCGGGTCGGGTCGAGTTGCGAGTTTTAGTGCGCGAATCGTATACGGTAGGTGTGTACCAGGCATTAGGTACCGGCAGCGGCATGAAAAAGTGCAGGAATGGTGCTTTTTTCATCAATATTCACATGCTTATAACTATTTCTGTATGTATTTGATTTTGGTGAAATTGCATATCTTAGATCAACATTTGTTCTATCCGATGGTGTTGTTGGATTTAATATATAGTAAGTTTGTATTTAAGTAAAATCCATTTGTATAATGAGTGTATTTAGGTAATATTCCTTCATTACTGGGTGTCAATGAGAACGACTCTGAAAACAGGGTATCTTTAATGGGCTCGCGCTCCCTTGCACTACATCATAGAAGGTCATGGATGGTACCAAAAGAAGCCTTCTATCCATATATGATTTGCCCCAGTCGCACCTTACCGGATTGAGCAACGGACATAAACCAGACAAAGAATTGTATAGTCCGGTGGTGTTCGCTATCAAAATGTACCGAAATGTGTCAAACTGTTGCAATGGCCGCCGGATTAAACGGACGCTAATCGGATAAGGAACGTACATTAACGAATATCCACCAGACGAGAACCGGATGAGAACCAGATCTAAACCGAATGTCAAACGGACATACCGGATTGTTCACGGATGCGCCGAAAACATATACTGACCGAATTCCCGCAATAAAAAAAACTATTTTTTATTTTTTTAAACAAACACCGTCAACCAGAGACGCAAACCAGAGACGTAACGGATGGGTACCGGACAAGAAACGGACAAAACAGACTAAACAGACTTAAACCGGACACCAACCGTACACTTCAGTATGGCGGTGTCCGGTACAAGTTTTGTGCATGTTCAAAACTTGTACCGGAGACCACCGGACAGATAACGGACACGCCGGATGCCAACCGTATATAAACCGTACATTGCCGTATTTCACGGTTTCTGTCCGTTTCTCCAATCCGGTATGGTGTGACTGGGGCTTCAGCTGCGTGTGCGGCCGCTCCTCTACACGTTGAGCATGCGTCGTTGGTATAACTACAAGTGGCGGGCGTGCGCCGCCCCTTGAAGCCGGTGCCCGAACAAGGTGTCGGCGGGCGAGGTGCTAATGATGACTCACGCCGCGCCCAGACGGGACGCCCGGCTTCCACGTGACCCGAGGCGGCGCGCGCCATCTGTCTCCGGGGTCACTTCCGCCGACAGCGCCACGCATGCACACCTACAGCTTGCAGGGCCCCACCATTCCCAGACAGACTTGCTGTCCCATCTCTACCCCGAGAATACAATACGTGTGTCCCGAGTTAATGCTCGCTGCTTGTTGAGGAAGGACTGAAGCTGCCGACCTGGTGTGTTTACCCGACGGGAAGTGGGGAGGTGGTTAGCAGAATTGTGGGTATTCTGAGCTAGTGGGTACTGAGGAAGGTATGCAGGTATAGCAATACCTCAGGGAGGTGAACACCCCTGCCCTGCAGAGTTGTAAACCACTGCCTTGTTGTACAGGTTCTTGACAGAACCGAAGGCTAAGGGAGCAAACCCTAAACAGAAAACCATGTCACTGTGGCAGCATTAAGGGCGGTTGATGTATGGAACTCCCAACAACTCCCGACCAGCCACTGCAGGGACAAATAGTTTGCGCTTGTCTTGACATATTCTTGCCAGTGTGAAACCTCTATTTGCTCCCCGAGAGAGTGCCGCTGGTAACTTGCAAAAGCCAGCAGCACTTCAACACTTTTGCAGGCAGCTTTCATGAAATGTACAACCGCACAAAAGGAGAGCGGCAGTCAAGTAATGAAAGCAGTCTTTGTCGCATCGCGACCGACCGCATGATGATGATGATGATGGGTACTGAGGAAGGACTGAAGCTGGTACCCGGTGTGTAAAAGTTGCATGGTCCGATGGCTTTGAGTTTCTGTCATTTTCTGAGATAAATACATTAAATTGATCATTATAAGGTACTTTACTTTAGGTTGACGTAACTTTTAGTTTAAATGGCTAACTTTGGAGATATTTGAAGTGACAACATGCCAAATTAATTTTGGCAACCACACCAAAACTCTGACGCCATATGCTTATGCAGTAACAGGTTCTATTAAATTGACTCCCCATGCCCTTCTATGTGACAACAAATGCTTAATAACTGTTCCAGTATCTAAGATAAATATGTAGAATCAAATCTAGGTAAGTGTTTTGGTTTTGAAGATTTGATACTTCATCGGACTATGCAGCTTTAACATGATGGGAAGTAGGGAGGTGGTGAGCAGTAATGTGGATATTTTGAGTTAATGGATGCACTAGTTTGCTGAGGAAAGACTGAAGCTGGTACCTGGTTACATGACGGAGTGGGAGGTAGCATTGGGTATTTGAGTTATAGCACTGTGCGAGGAGATGAGCTGTACAGTGGTTAACCTGAGAAGTGGGGAGGTGGTTAGCAGTAATGTGGATATTTTGAGTTAATGGATGCACTGGTTGCTGAGGAAGGACTGAAGCTGGTACCCAGTGTGTTAACCTGACGAGAAGTGGGGAGGTGGTTAGCAGTAATGTGGATATTCTGAGTTAATGGCTGTACTGGTTGCTGAGGAATTACTGAAGCTGGTACCCGGTTTGTTTACATGACGAGAAGTGGGGAGGTGGTTAGCAGTAATGTGGATATTCTGAGTTAATGGCTGTACTGGTTGCTGAGGAAGGACTGAAGCTGTGACCTGGTGTGTTTACATGACGAGAAGTGGGGAGGTGGTTAGCAGTAATGTGGATATTCTGAGTTAACGGCCGTGCTGGTTGCTGAGGAAGGACTGAAGCTGTGACCTGGTGTGTTTACATGCCCAGAAGTCCCATTTCTGTCTTTCGCCAAAGGTTTTACCCTAGTTCATATTTCACTTTGAATCCACAAACATATGGTTTCTGATAACCAAACGCTTCTTGCCCCACATTTGTTTCTGAATTGGGTGTCAGTGAAATTGTGATGCGAACTATTCTACATTCAATAAAATACCACAATCTGGATCTAGTGTGTCTTGATGCAGTGTGCTTCCCCCTGACCCCAGCACGGGCAGAAGTCTAAGTTAAAGTAGTGCTTGTGTGGGCACCAACTTTTATAATCTCAGAAGTGACATTCTGGCAATCAGAGGATTGTATTTTTATATCTCATGTTGCGTAAAGCGGTGTGATGCGCCTTATTGGGGCCAGGTCTGCTAACTAGTTCTTACGCAGAGATTCAAGGCCAGTTTGAAGACCACTTCTCCATGTATACTGATGGTTTGAAAGACCTAAGCCGGGCAGCTGTACCAGACAGGGTGGCCGAAATGAGTAGAGCATCCGTCTCCTGTTTTGGAAGATCGGGAGATCCGAACCCATGAGTTTGTGGGTTTGAATCCTGGTCGAGTCTAACTGATGACTTAAAAATTGATACTTGTCACTTCCTAGCCTGGTGCTCGGAAGTATTAGGATAGGGCAAGGACTGGTTGGCTCAGTGTCAGGATAATGTGACATAAAGTGGGATATCAGGTCATGGTGCTGGTGGCCTGGTGTCCCAGTGGGGTAACACTATAAAGTCACCATGAGCGTGCACTGTCACAAGGTGGTACCCGTCCTGATATGACCTTAGATGTTCCTAGGACGTAGAACAACAACAAACAAACCGGGCAGCTGCTGAGGGAGTTTGCCAGGGGAAGAAATTTGGCGTTCGCATGCCCGATAAGACTAAGAGCTAGATTTTTACGGTGGAAGCTCGAGCACTCCTTGCGTTGGAAGTCATTGAACTATCCAAATACACTAAATATGTCATATACAGTGATTCGTTTTCCTGCCTGCAAGCTGTTGCTGGGCTAAAAACGGACCACCCTTTCGTGGCAAAGGTCATTTACAAAATGAACCAGCTGGCAACAGATGGATATGACATCCACCTGTGCTGGGTGCCTGGCCATGCCGACATCCAGGGAAACGAACGAGCTGATCAGGCTCTGAACTACGATGTTGAACCATGTCTGATACCCCACTCTGATCTGAAACCACTAATAGCCACCCATATCAAATCCAAATGGCAAAATGAGTGGGATGAAAACGTTAACAAATTGCATGAATTTGAACGGGCTGTGGGAAAACCACCACAGTCTCATGTGGGGGTCGGCGGGACCAAGTGGTCCTTAGCCACTGCCGTATTGGCCACTCGTGGCTAACACACGTTTTCCTACTCAAGGGGGACCCTCCCCCTGAATGTATTGGATGTCAGTCCCCACTGACAGTCAAGCACATTTGACTAAACTGTGCCGATTTTATGGCACTGCGCCAACAACTTTACACTGCAAACAGCATGCGGGACCTTTTTACTCAAGTAAAACAAGAAGACATTTTAGCCATTTTGAGGTCAGCTGGTCTGTACCACCTCATATAGTTCATTAAAACAATTTTGATCAATTAATTCTTTCATCTATTTTATTTACCTTGACCACAAATTATATGATTGTGAGCTTTTAAAAATTCACAAGTGTCTATTGACACATAATTGATTTTAAAGTTTTACATTATATGTAAAGGTGATGGTTGAATAAAAAACTAACAATTCTCGCCGTGAATATGGCCTATGCTGCCGACACGGCGTAAAGAAACCATCAATCAATCAATCAAGCTAACTAGTTCTTGAATGTCTTCTGTACAAAATTAACATCACGTGACTTGTAAGTTGTAGGCGGAGTGTGATTGGCTCACTTTGTCCTCACTCCAGTTGTCGTCATGCATGACTAGGCACTGTAGGTCTGTAGTACTGAGGGGACACGTAGCCTTGTCTACACGAGTCAAATCAATTACTTACTAAATTAATATGTCTCGCTACCTAGTACTCACAACACTCAACATTGCAAGGACTGGTTAGCTCAATATCAGGATAATGTGACTGAGTGTGATATCGAGCCATGGTGCTAGCGATCTGGTCTCCCAGGTGAGCAGTGCTTTGAACTTAAAGTCGCCAAGAATGTGTGCTATCAGTGAGAGTGTCACCTCTGATGTGACTGAGATGTTGTTAGGATATAAAGCCCCCAAGAAACAAACAAACATGGATGACTACCTTACCTTTGTGGGGGATTTTTGTGTTGTTTTTTGTACATTAGTTGTTTAAGCAGGGGAAATTTCAATCGCGGACAATTGGTCTTCCTCATTCCACTGCTCCTTGCCCTATCCTAATAATGCCGAGCGCCTGGTTAGGAAGCGACAAGTATCAATTTTTAAGTCATTGGTTTGACTCGACCACGATCTACCAATACGGGAGACGGACGCTCTACCTCATTCGGCCATCCCGTCTGGTTCTTGTGGTCTCGCCCACTTTATGATGCCCATGACAGGAACATTAACGTATACAGGTTGGTTATCAATACGTGAGTTCTAAGATAGCTACGGCTATTGCTATGGACACTAACCATATAAGAAATGATGGTTGTTCGGGGTTTTACAACCTAGAAACATTTAAGGTCATATCAGGACGGGTACCGACTTGTGACAGTGCACACTCATGGTGACTTTATAGCGCTGCCCCACTGGGAGATCAGGCTGACAGCACCATGATCTGATATCCCACTCAGGCACATTATCCTGACACTGAACCAACAAGTTCTTGCCCTATCCTATATGTGGGCGTATCGTCCTATATGTGGGCGTATCACTGACTTATTTGTTCCATGTAGTCAATCAAATGTCTTCAAAGGTTTCCACGTTTGTTTGTTTGTTTGTTTGTTTGTTTGTTTGTTTTACGTCCTAGCAACATCTAAGGTCATATCAGGATGGATACCGACTTGTGACAGTATGCACTCATGGCGATTTTATAGTGCTGCACCACTGGGAAATCAGACCCCCGGCACCCTGACCAGTCACAATATCCTAACACTGAGCTAACCAGTCCTTGCCCTATCCTAATAATGCCGAGCACCAGGCTAGGAAGGGACGAGTATCAATTTTTAAATCATTGGTGTGACTCGACGGGGAACCAAACTCGCGAACTCCCGATCTTCCGCACACGAGGCCTGTGCTCTACCGATTCGGCCACCGCGCCCGGTCAAAGCTTCACATATCAAATGAAAGTTACTTTAAAGTTAAAGCAAAGTGTATTATGATAATGAACCTGATATGTTTTTCTATTTTAAAAAAAGAGTAGAAACTGCAAACCATTGCACTATGCAAGTTTATTGTTTGCAATCTGACAAGCTAGATATGGTTGCTGCGTTTACATGGTTTATATGGCTTATAATAGTTTACGTGGTTTATATGGTTGATTTGTGAGGTCTCGTTACTGCTGGATGCCGCTGATGGGAACCGACAGATAAACCCCTACTGGCCTGCATTGCCTCATCAACTGGTAATAGTAGTTCTTACAGATTGACTCTATCTGTCCCACACACGGTGATTTCTATTTATAACTTCCGTGAGTCCCTTAGTGCAGACAGCGCCTGAGTACGTCGATAATTAGACATTGGCCGATGGTGTGAACTGGTCTATATGAGATTACAATTGTTATATGAAAAGGTTAATGATATATAGGGCCAGAGGCATTAAGGTATTATGTGGTGCTGGTGATCCTTTACTGCATTTTATATAGACATTATGTAGTTTATAGATAGTGTGAGAGGGGCACTACTCTTAGTGTGACAGAGCCTTAGCAGCTCTGCTCACATCCCCTCCCCCCGCACCCCCCCCCCCCACTGTTATTTACGGATCACTGCACACCCAGACACAACAGGGCACTGAGGCCATAAACAACCAAGGCATGGATACAGGCATGATGAATGTTCATTGGTAGATTGGAGAATGCCTACTGTTGATTGGAGGAGCTGGTCAGGTGTGACAGCCATCTTGGATTCTACAGCCTATATAATAATAAAACAAGCACGCTCCTTCTGGTTCCTTCTGCACACTCTATACTCTGCCTTTCTTACTCTTGCCTGTAGTGATTTCCTATTTACCCTGCCTCCACAACTACAGCTGCCAGCTGTCGACTTTACAAAATGGCGACCACGACGAGACTTGAAGTCAGAATCTTCTGATTAACCATGAAAACTCCCGAGTTAGCTCAGCCGAACACCCAATGTACATGTAGAAGGGGAGCTGGGAGAGTGTGTTTGTGGGGAGGGGGTGGGAGGTGGACGGAGGGGGCGGCAACGCCTGAGAGCTACGAAAGAATATCAGGGAACTGTTAGTTAAACCCTCAAATCTGATCGAATGTCCTTACACACACACACACACACTCACACTCACACACACACACACACACACTCACACTCACACTCACACTCACACTCACACTCACACTCATGCTCATGCTCATGCTCATACTCATACTCATACTCATACACACACACACACACACACTCACACTCACACTCACACACACACACTCACTCACACACACACGCGCACACACACATACACACACACGGGACGAGACGGGATGGCCGAATGAGTTGAGCTTCCGTCTCCCGTCTTGGTAGATCGTGCGATTCGAACCCATGAGTTCGAACCCTGGTCCCGTCAAACCAATGACGTAAAAATTGATACTTGTCGCTACCTAGCCTGGCGCTACCTAGCTTGGCGCTCACAGTTACTAGGATAAGGCAAGGACTGGTTAGCTCAGTATCACGATAATGTGAGTGGGAAATCAGGTCATGGAACCAGTGGCCTGGTTTGCCAGTGGGGCAGCACTATGAAGTCGTTATGAGTGCGCACTACCACAAGTTGCTACCCATCCTGATATGACGTTAGATCTTGCCACTACGTAAAACTCCATCCGACAACATTAACCTGATCTGTTATATCACATCGGTCGCAGATTGTTGCTAATGCTATTATTGCAGCCATGCAGACCTTTTGGATCGTGGTATCAGCCATCTTTTTCTTTCTTTATTTTTTGGTGGTAAATATTTTATTCATCTGAATACATATTTTGTCAGCGCTGGGGCACTGGTCTTCCAGCCGTTGGAGTGATCGCATTTGATCTGTACATAGTGGAAGTGGAATGTGTTGCATTGTGTGCAGCACAACCCATTCTGAACATAAAAAGAAAGTGGGGGAGCAGCCTATGTCTTGTCTTGTCAGCCATCTTGTGCTCAGGTATCCTGTACCCCTCACCCCCACCCCCACCCCCACCTTCCCCTGCTCATTGTCAATGGTGTTCACTGCTGGTGAAGAACCAGGACCTCTATTTTATCTTACATTAAATACAATTTACTTACAGTAGAACCCCGTTAAACCAAACTTGAAGGGACCCTAGAAGTTTGTTCCGATTAACCGATCATTGGTTTAACCAAGCTTTGGCTTTGACTTTGACTTTGAGTAAGCATGTATTGCACATGTAATATACAATGTATGTGGACCCTTTGATTATTGCTTTTATATGTATATACAGTATAACCCTGTTAAACAAAGCTTGGTTAAACCAAACGATCACTTAATCCAAACTTTTTTCAGCGTTCCAGCAAAATACTACCATTTATAATATAAAAAAGTCGGTGGAGTCTCAGATGACTTTATGACCACATGAAAGTTTGGTTTAACCATCCTGGAGTGGCCTGGGGTCCGACAATTGTTTGGATTAACCGATAATTTGGATTAACCGACTTTGGTTTAACCAATATCTTTATATGATAAATGGTAGTATTTTGCCAGGCCGCCGAAAAAGGTTTGGATTAACCGATCGTTTGGTTTAACCGAGCTTGGTTTAACGGGGTTATACTGTATTAAGATAGATATATGGACTTAATTTGGTAATTTGTTTAAATTTCCATATTCCGATGGTTTTGGATTTCTGCTATAATTTTCAGATAATCAATATTAAATTGATTGTTAGTATCTATTTTACGTTACTTAGAAGTAAATTTATTTTTAAATGTTAACTTATATGTATGAAGTTCTACTTCTTGACATACTAAATTAATTTTAGCATGCATATTGAAATATTGGACATCATACATGTCAACTGCGACTGTTTCTATTAAATTCACGTAATATTTATTCCCTTCTATACATAACTATTTCAGTTGGATATGTAGTGGTCTGCACTGACCTCTCAGGCAAGGAGCCGCATTGACAGGTAGGCGTGGGTAGTGTGTTGATATCAGGGAGCCTAGGTGGTGTAATGCTTAGAACACTGGCCCGGAATGCAAAGAGATGTGGGTTCGAGTCCCACTCTAGGTGCAATATTTCCCATTTTCATCACCCCCATGACACTGGTTGCCGTGACCAGGATCCTGTACAAGCTACACGCTGTATAGTTGTTGAACCTACCCTGTGTATGTAAGTGGGTTGGATTGCCTGTATGTATGTAATTGTAAGTATTAAAAGACTTACAATTCCAGGGGGACAAGTGTAGTGGTCTGCACTGACCTCTCAGGCAAGGAGCCGCATTGACAGGTAGGCGTGGGTAGTGTGTTGATATCAGGGAGCCTAGGTGGTGTAATGGTTAGCACACTGGCCCGGAATGCAAAGAGATGTGGGTTCGAGTCCCGCTCTAGGCGCAATATTTCCCATTTTCATTACCCCCATGACACTGGTTGCCGTGACCAGGATGCTGTACAAGCTACATGCTGTATAGTTGTTGAACCTACCCTGTGTATGTAAGTGGGTTGCATTGCCTGTATGTATGTAATTGTAAGCATTAAAAGACTTACAATTCCAGGGGGACAAGTGTAGTGGTCTGCACTGACCTCTCAGGCAAGGAGCCGCATTGACAGGTAGGCGTGGGTAGTGTGTTGATATCAGGGAGCCTAGGTGGTGTAATGCTTAGCACACTGGCCCGGAATGCAAAGAGATGTGGGTTCGAGTCCCACTCTAGGCGCAATATTTCCCATTTTCATTACCCCCATGACACTGGTTGCCGTGACCAGGATGCTGTACAAGCTACACGCTGTATAGTTGTTGAACCTACCCTGTGTATGTAAGTGGGTGGCATTGCCTGTATGTATGTAATTGTAAGCATTAAAAGACTTACAATTCCAGGGGGACAAGTGTAGTAGTCTGCACTGACCTCTCAGGCAAGGAGCCGCATTGACAGGTAGGCGTGGGTAGTGTGTTGATATCAGGGAGCCTAGGTGGTGTAATGCTTAGCACACTGGCCCGGAATGCAAAGAGATGTGGGTTCGAGTCCCGCTCTAGGTGCAATATTTCCCATTTTCATCACCCCCATGACAGATATATAAGATCAACTCTAAGTAAATGTTTTGTTTTGTGACAATTTCCTGATTTTATCCGAAAATGGAAGCTTTAAATTAAACATAAATTAGTGGCAGCAAGCTACATCAGGAACCATTCTTTAAGCTTCAACTTGCAAACTATTATTTAACTGCAAGATTTCCTATTAAGCGTAACTAACTGTTGTCTTTGTGTTTCTTATCCAGGTACGTGCACTTTACATATCCGGTGGGGCAGAAGGACAAGGGTTTGTATTTTTATTCCGATAAGATTTGAGAAAGTGGAATAAGCCCATGGTGAGTTATTGTGTTATTCAGTTGGAAGGTGAAGTAGTGCATTTACCTCACACCGAGAGGTGAGGTAGTGCATTTACCTTAAACTGAGAGGTGAGGTAGGGCATTTACCTTATACTGAGAGGTGAGGTAGTGCATTTACCTCAAACTGAGAGGTGAGGTAGGGCATTTACCTTAAACTGAGAGGTGAGGTAGTGCATTTACCTCAAACTGATAGGTGAGCTAGTGCATTTACCTTAATCTGAGAGGTAAGGTAGTGCATTTACCTTAATCTGAGAGGCGAGGTAGTGCATTTACCTTAAACTGAGAGGTGAGGTAGTGCATTTACCTTAATCTGAGAGGTGAGGTAGTGCATTTACCTCACACTGAGAGGTGAGCTAGTGCATTTACCTTAATCTGAGAGGTGAGGTAGTGCATTTACCTTAATCTGAGAGGTGAGGTAGGGCATTTACCTTAAACTGAGAGGTGAGGTAGGGCATTTACCTGAAACTGAGAGGTGAGGTAGTGCATTTACCTTAATCTGAGAGGTGAGGTAGGGCATTTACCTTAAACTGAGAGGTGAGGTAGGGCATTTACCTTAAACTGAGAGGTGAGGTAGGGCATTTACCTCAAACTGAGAGGTGAGGTGAGGTATTGCACATACCTCACACTGATATGTGAGCTAGTGCATTTACCTCAAATGGATAGGTGAGGTAGTGCATTTACCTCACACTGAGAGGTGAGGTATTGCATTTACCTCAAACTGATAGTTGAGCTCGTGCATTTACCTCACACTGATAGTTGAGGTAGTGCATTTACCTCACACTGAGAGGTGAGGTAGTGCATTACCTCCAACTGAGAGGTGAGGCATTTACCTCAAACTGGGAGGTGAGCTAGTGCATTTACCTCACATTGATAGGTGAGCTAGTGCATTTACCTCACACTGAGAGGTGAGGTAGTGCATTTACCTCATACTGAGAGGTGAGCTAGTGCATTTACCTCACACTGATAGGTGAGGTATTGCATTTACCTCAAACTGATAGTTGAGCTTGTGCATTTACCTCACACTGAGAGGCGAGGTAGCGCATGTACCTCACACTGAGAGGTGAGGTAGTGCATTTACCTCACTGAGAGACGAGGTAGTGCATTTACCTCAAACTGAGAGGTGAGCTAGTGAATTTACCTCGAACTGAGAGGTGAGCTGGTGAATATACCTCAAACTGAGAGGTGAGGTCGGGCATTTACCTCAAACTGAGAGGTGAGGTAGGGCATTTACCTCAAACTGGGAGGTGAGCTAGTGCATTTAGCTCACACTGATAGGTGAGCTAGTGCATTTACCTCACACTGAGAGGTGAGGTAGTGCATTTACCTCACACTGAGAGGTGAGGTAGTACATTTACCTCACACTGAGAGGTGAGGTAGTGCATTACCTCAGACTGAGAGGTGAGGTAGTACATTTACTTCACACTGATAGGTGAGATAGTGCATTTACCTCAAACTGAGAGGTGAGGTAGGGCATTTACCTCACTGATAGGTGAGGTATTGCATTTACCTCACACTGAGAGGTGAGGTAGTGCATTTACCTCACTGAGAGGCGAGGTAGTGCATTTACCTCAAACTGAGAGGTGAGGTAGTGCATTTACCTCACACTGATAGGTGAGCTAGTGCATTTACCTCAAACTGAGAGGTAAGGTAGTGCATTTACCTCACACTGAGAGGTGAGCTAGTGCATTTACCTCACACTGATATGTGAGCTAGTGCATTTACCTCACACTGAGAGGTGAGGTAGTGCATTACCTCAAACTGAGAGTGAGGTAGTGCATTTACTTCACACTGATAGGTGAGGTAGTGCATTTACCTCACACTGAGAGGTGAGGTAGGGCATTTACCTCACACTGATAGGTGAGGTATTGCATTTACCTCACACTGAGAGGTGAGGTAGTGCATTTACCTCAAACTGAGAGTGAGGTAGTACATTTACTTCACACTGATAGGCGGTGTGTCCATTGACCTCAAACTGAACTGTGATGTGCAATGACCTCAATATCAGAGGTGAGGTAGTGTAGTGACCTCAAACTGAGCGTTTCTGTGCAACGACCTCAATATCAGAGATGAGGTAGTGTAGTGACCTCAAACTGAGCATTTCTGTGCAACGACCTCAATATCAGAGATGAGGTAGTGTAGTGACCTCAAACTGAGCGGTTCTGTGCAACGACCTCAATATCAGAGATAAGGTAGTGTAGTGACCTCAAACTGAGCGGTTCTGTGCAACGACATCAATAGCAGAGATAAGGTAGTGTAGTGACCTCAAACTGAACGGTTCTGTGCAATGACCTCAATATCAGAGATGAGGTAGTGTAGTGACCTCAAACTGAGCGTTTTTGTGCAACGACCTCAATATCAGAGATGAGGTAGTGTAGTGACCTCAAACTGAGAGATGTGGAATGTATTTACTTCAGTGTGAGACCTGCTATAGTACATTCCTCTCGCACTGAGAGGTGACATGGTGAGGTATTCCCTCAAAGTGAGAGCTGAATTAGTCTTGCTTGGGAGTTGACTTAAAGTTGCATAGTTCGATGGTTTTGAATTTCTGTATTTTTTTCTGAGATAAATATATTAGATCGATCACTAGTATCTACTTTACATTAGTTCAAAGTTACTTTTATTTTAAATGGTAAACTTTTGAGATATTTTGAGTGCAAACATGGAAAATTAGTTTTGGCAAGCTTGCCAAAACTCTGACACCATAGACTTCTGCAGTAACAGGTTCTGTTAAATTGACTCAGTATTGCCTTCTACACAGAAACAAGTGCATCAGTATCTAATTTAGATATGTCAAATCAAATCTAGATAATTGGTTTCGTTTTGAAAATTTGATATTTCATCGGACTATGCAGCTTTAATAAATCTGCATTTGACAGAATCCAAAAGTGGCGATCTGTGTACTCGCAAGTACCAGCTCCCTTTCGCGGTGTGTGGGCGGGCCTGTGGTGGAAATGCACGGTGTCACCTAGATAAAGGATTCACCCGGTACTCGCAGTACACAGGTGAATACCAACCCTATATAAAAACGGTCGAAAAAGCGGGTTAATGAAATGAGAGCCTAATTTCACAATCTAAGAAGCAACATTTATTCTTTGTAGATGTCTTCATATTTACCCACTACCTTTGAGTTGAAAAATATAATAAAACATCTGGTTTAATAAGATTTAAAAGTGAAATCGAAGGCGTTCTGTTTCCGCCATCTTGTCTTTTTGCATTCTCTCCCATTTCACCAACTCTGTGCCTATATATATAAAGCCATTTGATCCTGGACCCACGGTTTCTAGTTCATGTCCCATACTAAAGCTATTTTCGCCTGTATTTAGACTACGTTGTCCTTCACCCGTGTACTACACAAGTACCGGGTGAATCTTTTATCTAGGTGTCACCCAGCACTAAGTCAATAGTCGCAGTCACTACTCGGTCAACCCACAAACACTGCAGAACCCGCCAGGACCAAGCGCTCTATGGAGTCTACTTCTCTGAATCACCACCTTTGTATAAATAAACTAAGCGCGGCGACCACTCACTTTTAAAAGCGCATATTTTCGTACACATACACAAATAGCATGCACAAAACACAGATGTTCACCTGATGCTTAGTAAGCCATCACTAGGGAAGTTCCCCCCCCCTCCCCCCTCCACCTCCCCCCTCCCCGCTACCCGCTCCTGCCCTCCTGCCTTCCTTGTTCCCTGTTTTCTGTTTCCCCTCTGGCCCTCTCCTCTCCGTTTCCCCCTTCTCGTCTGTCGTCTCCCTCCTTCAGGGGTTTACATCGGTACTTCTACTTTGCCACCGGCAAAACAAAGCAACACACGCACGCACGCACGCACGCACGCAGACACACATTCCCTCACACACTCACACACACACACTCACACACCCACACACACACACTCACACACACCCGCAAGCAAAAAAAGAACAAACAGAGGGAGAACAAAGACAAAAGAACAAGTGATAAGAATCTGGCGTGCCCGTCTATATTGCCATCTTCCTTTCCTCTCCCCCCCCCCCCTTCTCTTCCCTCCCCCTCCCTCCCCTTCGTCCTCCTCCCCTCCCCCGCCCCCTCTGCCAACCTCCCCCGCCTCCCCTCCTCCAGCCTCCCCCTGCGACCTCTCCCTCCCCTCCCCCTCCGACCTCTCCCTCCTCCTCCGTCGCATCAACCTCCCATTCCCCCCCCACCCCCCCGCCACCACTCACTCCCCCTCCTCCCCTCCCCCGCCTCACCCTCACCCCCTGCCCCCACCTCCTCCCCCAGCTCGAGGCTCCAGCCGCCTGACAAGGTCAGTTAGACTGGTCCCTCGGACGCCACTCGCCCAGTCGTCGCTAATCGTCTGCAGTCGATGGTGGCGCTCACTGATCCGACTGTAAGCCAAGGGGGAGCGGGCGCCTGTGATTAGCTTAGTCTTTTGTCAAGATGCACCGCATCGCCTAGCTTTACTAACAATCCCACCTTCATTTGGACCCATTCATCTATAGACCTGCGACCAGACTGGATGGCCGAATGAGTTGAGCGTCCGTCTCCCGTTTTGGTAGATCGTGGGATTCGAACCCATGGGTTCGAACCCTGGTCGAGTCAAAAGAATGACTTAAAAATTGATACTTGTCGCTTCCTAGCTTGGCGCTCTGCATTAAAATGATAGGGCAAGGACTGGTTGGCTTAGTGTCACTGTCAGGATAATATGACTGAGTGGGATATAATGTCATGGTGCTGGTGGCCTGGTCTCCCTATGGGACAGCACTATAAAGACACCATGAGTGTGCACTGTCACAAGTCAGTACGAATTCTGATATGACCTTAGATGGTGCCAGGACGTATAAAAGCTAAATAGTTAGTTGGAGCTGCATAGTTCGATGAAAGCCCCAGTCACACCTACCCGGACGATCCCCAGATTTTGAGCCGGACCACTCGCCCGGACAGCCCCGGATAAAATCGCGGGTAATGCAACCTATATGAGTTTAAATGTGTAATCTTCGGCAAAATGATGTTTTTATCTAAGTTTAGGTTTTTAGGTTTTTTTTGCGTAGATTGTCAGTGATTTGTTTGTTAATTTTACATAAACTGAGAAGCCCAGCTTTCAGTATCCCTTCATTGGTTACACTGTGACTTCTGGTGTTCCTTTGTTGGTTACATTGTGATTTTACATTATCTGCACAATCAGCCAGGCGGGCCCTGTCCTAATGGTTGTTCATTTGTTGTTGTTTTACATCCTAGCAACATCTAGGGTCATATCACGACGGGTACCGACTTGTGACAGTGCGCACTCATGACGACTTTATAGTGCTGCCCCACTGGAAGACCAGGCTGCCAGCACCATGACCTGATATCCCACTCAGTCACATTATCATGACACTGAGCCAACCAGTCCTTGCCCTATCCTAATAATGCCGAGCGCCAGGCTAGGAAGCGGCAAGTATCAATTTTTAAGTCATTGGTTTGACTCGACCAGGGTTCGAAACCCACGATCTACCAATACGGGAGACCGACGCTCTAACTCATTCGGCCATCCCGTCTGGTGTGTCCTAATGGTAAGTTAGCTGGTCATTCTGTCGGTTTGTCTTCCCGCCCCAACAGCTATAGAAACCCGTTTGCATCTTATGGCTGGCGCACACCTCCCGTTTACGACCTAAAACTGCCTGTTTCGCGCATAAAACTGGGTTTTAGTCGTTAGGTGTGCGACCCCCGCGCACACCAGAGCCTTGCGATTCGTGACTTAAAACTCAGTTTTAGGGCTTAAAACTGGAATCTTATAAGATTCGAAAAATGAATCGGCCAGTTTTAAGTCATAAACGGGTCGCGAGTCGCAGTCAGTTTTAGTGCGCGAATCGTAAACGGGAGGTGTGCGCCAGCCATAAACTGACTCGTAGAGCCTTAGACCTCTGCACTAATCAGAACAAAACTTCGCGGAAATCTGTTTCCGTTATGTGCCTTAACTACAAATTAGTAGTGTGTTCATGTTGAGTACCTCGGCTCCTTTGAAGCTGTTTTGTAACGTCATCGTGCGGTAGTAGGCGCCCCCTGGTGAGCGGAACTCTGGTTAGTAAAACATCATAGTCCGGTAGTTTTTAGTTTCTGCCATTTTCTGACGCATTGTAATGGACTTTTGTTTGAAATAAATTTGTTATTAAATGGCTAACTTTGGAAATATTTAAAGTGAAAACATGCCAAATTAATTTGTGTAAGCATATCAAAATTCTGACACAGTAGGTATCAGGTACAGGTTCTATTAGATTGGCTCAGTATCATCTCCTTCTATGCAGCAACAAATGGTGGTTTTATAGTGCTGCCCCCATGGGAGACCAGGCCCCCGGCACCATGACTCGATATCCCATACCGGGTACGGTGCCCGAATCGGTAGAGCACAGGCCTCACGTGCGGAAGATCAGGAGTTCACGAGTTTGGTTCTGGGTCGAGTCAAACCAATGACTTAAAAATTGATACTTGTCACTTCTTAGCCTGGCACTCGGCATTAATACGATAGGACAAGGACTGGTCCGCTCAGTGTCAGGATAATGTGACTGAGTGGGATATCAGGTCATGGTGCTGGTGGCCTGATCTTCCAGTGGGGCAGCACTATAAAGTCACGATGAGTGTGCACTGTCACAAGTTGGTACCCATCCTGATATGACCTTAGATGTTGCTAGAACATAAAACAACAACAAACAAACAAAAATCGGATGAAAGCATAATATTTTCTAAATCACAGGACTTAACCTAGATACTGGGCCCTTCATTAAACATTTATTTTAATTGTATTCTCCTCTTCTATGTTACTATGTTGCTATGCTCTAAACCGAATAAAGAAAGCCTATTCAGCAGCTCCGAATCAGGTAAACAAAGTCTAAGTAAAAGTAATTTACTCACCTATACTCGCAGTCCTTACACCGCAACACCCTTATCACCAATATCAGTTTACTAACAATTCGCAGATCAGCGTGGACGGCGCCTATTCAACAGAATCTCGCGTTAATATAATAGTAATAATAGTAATAATAGTAATAATAGTAATAATAGTATATAATAGTATATAATAGTAATAATAGTAATAATAGTAATAATAGTATATAATAGTATATAATAGTATATAATAGTATATAAATAGTAATAATAGTAATAATAGTAATGTAGCGCAGCAACTAAACCAGCCCTACTGACATTCGTTTTGTCTCGTGTGTATATAATATACAGTCACACTTTCTAAATCGACCTACCATGGCACCGACTTTAAATGATCCATTTAGGGAAGTTATCGGTTTTAGTAGTTTTTTTTAATCGTTACAATGGTATTTTATGGGCGATCATTTGTGATCCAAATAAAGCGATCGATATAGGGGAGTGGACAATCTGCGGAGGTGGTCGGTTAGAGAGGTTTTACTGTAGTTCATAGCTGCGTCTTGTTCAACGTCTGGTTGGTGACATTGGCGGTGCAGTAGTGTCCGTTAGCGACCACTACGCCGCAGGGGACGGATGGAGACGCAGAAGCAGTGTTTACAGCCGGCTGTTAATGCACCTAGTACATACAGCCGCACAGCCGCAGTTCCGCTCACCAGGGGGCGCCACTAGCACCACCAACAAACGTCAACTCCAAATAGAGGCCCAATCTACGCGTTATAGATAGATGATTCCCACCACCAACCCGCTCATTGTCAGGATAATATGACTCAGTGGGATATCAGGTCATGGTGCTGGCGGCCTGGTCTCCCAGTGGGGCAGCAATATAAAGTCGCCATGAGTGCACACTGTCACAGGTTGGTATCGGTCCTTATATGACCTTAGATGTTGCCAGGGCGTAAAACTCCAACAACTAACCAACCCCTCCCTCACCTCCCCTCCCCTCCCCTCCCCCTCCCGCTCCCCTCCCCTCCCCTCCCCTCCCCTCCCCTCCCCCTCCCTTCCCCTCCCCTCCCCTCCCCTCCCCTCCCCTCCCTCCCCTCCCCTCCCCTCCCCTCCCCTCCCCTCCCCTCCCTTCCCTCCCCTCCCCTCCCCCCTCTGCACGGCGCGGGCCGGGTTAGGTTAGTGCGCACCCTCCGTGCGCATACAGTGCGCGCGCACCAAGTTGGCAGACCCCGGCGCCTGGTTGTAAGTGCGGCGTGGCCCGCCGTGTTATTACTTATATATTAGCATGCAATCAGGATGTAGCTCGACGTGATTGTGTTAGCATGTAATCGGCATGCCATGTTCCTGGGGCGACCAGATGGGATGGCCGAATGAGTTAGAGCGTCCGTCTCCCGTGTTGGTAGATCGTGGGGTGGTCGGTTTGAACCCTGGTCGAGTCAAACCAATGACTTAAAAATTGATACTTGTCGCTTCCTTGCCTGGCGCTCGGCATTATTAGGATCGGGCAAGGACTGGTTGGTTCAGTGTCATGATAATGTGACTGAGTGGGATATCAGGTAATGGTGCTGGTGGCCTGGTTTCCCAGTGGGACAGCACTATAAAGTCACCATGAGTGTGCACTGTCACAAGTCGGTACCTGTCCTGATATGACCTTAGATGTTGCTAGGACGTAAAACAACAAACAAACAAACTGTTCCAGGGGCCATATGCAGGACGCGGTGTTAGAGGAGTTTGGAGTTAGCCGGTAACACCGTTTAGCTATCACCGCTCTCGCGAAGTGTGTCAAGCCGTATGAAGAGGCGCATAAACGGTTCGTGTTAGCTAAACGTGAATCCCTTGCAGCTGGTTCCCGGCGAGCACCGCGATTGCTTTCTCCACACACCACGAACCAGCGAATCGGCGGTGGCGGCGGCGATTTGTTTTGTTTGCATTCGGCGATTCGACAGTATGAATAACGCCGCCAATGCGGCGGCGGTGTATATGGTTCGCTTTGGGTTAATTGTAAATTTCACTTATGCGTATGATTCTGTAAATATGATAGCATTGATAGATTGGCCTAATACATTGCCGCCAATGCGGCGGCGGTGGCCAGTATGGATGTCGATGCGGTGGCGGCGATTTGTTTACTTTACACTCGTCGATTCGACAATATTAATATCTCCGCCGATGCGGCGGAGGCATTAATTTCGCTTCGAATTTAGGGTTAATTTGATGAAATTTCACTTATTGCGTATTTAATTCTGTCAAATATGATAGCATTGAATAGATTTGGGCTTAACCTAACACTAACACCAATGTTAAAGGTGCTATGAAATGGGGTTAGTGTAGCGGACCTTAAACGCATGGTGTTAGCGTAACACCGCCTCCCGCATACACACTTTTCGCCGCTAAACTGGAAATCCCACGCTAAACACGTTTTGGCTTGCTAACACTGCGTCCTGCATATGGCCCCTGGGGCACGTTCAGGGTAATCAAAGGGGATGTGTGTCGGCCGGTGTGTGAGGGGAGGCGGGGAGGGGAGGTGAGGCTGGGCGGGGGGTGGGGGGTAAAGCTCATGACGTTAGGCACACTGTACTGCACATAGCAACGCCCAACTCCTAGTGGCACTGTTCTCACCAAGACTTAAACACAGAAGTTATAGCTAGTTGCATTGTCCGATGGTTTTGAGTTTCTGTCATTTTCTGAGATAAATACATTAGATTAATCGTTATAATCTAAGTTACTTTAGATTGCAGTAACTATTATTTTTAATTGCTAAATTTGGAGATATCTGACGTGCAAACAGGCAAGAGTAATTTTGGCAAGCACGTCAAATCTCTGATACCATAGGCTTCAGCAGTAACAGGTTATATTACAACGAATTGGTTTAGACTCTACCTATTCTGTGCTTACCATATTCCCAGCACTATCCGTTATATACCAATTCTGAGCGGCCTGATCACCGGTCCATCTACCCCTAAGCAGACTAACACGGCTCAGGGATCCAGACCGCGGCCTGATCAATGGTCCATCTGCCCCTAAGCAGACTAACTCGGCTCAGGGATCCAGACCTCAGCCTGATCAATGGTCCATCTGCTACTAAGCAGATTAAGTCGGCTCAGGGATCCAGCTCGCTTTTGCACACTGATGCATCTGCCCGCCCTGATATGACCTTAGATGTTGCTAGGTCGTAAAACTCCAACAACCAACCGACCTAATGCATCTACCATCATTTGGCAAGACATTTTGTCCCAAAGGAACAGCACTTATATTTGATAAGGGCCCCATGAGTTTCATAATCCGGAACCGTCCCTGATGACCCTAGATGTTGCGAGGGCGTAAAACCCTGACAAACAGACCAAACAAAGTTAACATCACCGCGCTGTGTTGTGTCGACAGAGCTTACTGAAACAACAAACTGGTGCTGCCGGTTTTCGGAGACGACGGCTATTAGGTATTGACAGTGTTGGTTTAACTACCGTCTTGGTGGGTGAGAGGGTCATCTCCATGCACACCACACTTCCGGTTAAGCGCAGTAAAGCCGATAGGGGGCGGTTCTAGCGGTGGTCGTGGACGTGAGTGCCCCACGCGGGAAATTCTGGCAGTGGCAGTGGCAGTGGCAGTGGCAGTGGCAGTGGCAGTGGCAGTGGCAGTGGCAGTGGCAGTGAGCCCCTCCCACCTCTGTCCCATCCTGCGCAGAAAACGCCATTATGGCGCATTTTAATGGCAGCGCCATCTCGTGGTGTAGGCTGGGGTGGGGTAGGTTGGTCTAGGATAGGCTGGGGTTGGGTGGGATAGGCTAGGGTGGGGTGGGGTAGGCTGGACATGGCTTGGGTAGGATAGGCTGGGCTGGAGTAGGATAGGCTGAGGTGGGTTGGGGTAGGTAGGTTGTGCTGTCTGTAGGCTGGGTTGAACTAGCAGGGATGAAAGATCTCCGCTATTTCGCGGATTTCCGCGATTTTTTATATTTACTGATTAATGTTAGACTAAATGCTAAGGAATCACGGCTTGTTTTCCCCGTTTTTTGCCGGAGACCATTTTCATCCCTGAAGTAGGTTGGGCTGGCTTGGGGTAGGCTGTGATACTGATAGGGGTGAGGTGATCACTAACCCAATAAACGCTTTCAACTGTGATTAATCTGCCTTTTCTACCCATTGGGTTAAATTTGTCTGAACCTTGGCACGTATATTTATAACATATTTGTTTATAATGTTTTACCTTCGATTTGTGATAGCCCACGATCTTCCACACTGCCATGCACTTACGGAAGAATGCCAAGATTGAGTAACACTAACAGTATGCTTCAACTGGTTTATTACAAAACCTATCCGCTCTCCCCGCCGTCAACAGTCAACTGACCCGCCCCCTAACTCTCATGTCACCTCTATAGGTGGGTGGGGGGGTGCTAGCCACATGAAGTAGAGGGAAGCCCAGTCGAGGCCCTGCCCGGTGGCTAGCGTGCCGCCACCTAGCGCAGTTCAGTGTAACTGCGTAGGTGTGCGGCGTAGTGTCTTCCACCACCGCGTGGTAGTGGAGCTCATGTACAGACTACTACACATTCAAAGGGAACTTTATTTTATTGTAAGCTTGACCATTCCTTCCTCATATATAACTTTTTGTTTAGGGTGGGGAGAGGTGAGGGGGTGTGTGAACCTGGGGGGGGGGAGGTTGCATCCCGCATAACTACAAACCCAGGAGCATCATGGGAGTATAGGTAGGAGTGAGGTGGAGTGAGTGTGTGGGCGGGGGGTCGATATCATGAGGCCCCAGAATGCATCACGCTTCCCTTGGGATTTGAGAACATTAAAGCTGACCCTGATGAAGGAGACCCGGATGCAGGGCGGCTTGGTCACATGGTTCCGCATGCAGCATGGCGCCTTATTAGCGACTCTCCTCATAATGGCGTCCAGATCCAGCCAGCCATCTGCTGGCACTAAACGTTGTCTGCTGCAGGTAATTAATTTACTGTGATGCATTCCTATTCTGTTTTGAGTTCTTCAATTTGCTCCAACATGCATCTCACCTGCCAAGACATATTACCTCTGCCAATTTGGATTTCCACCACTGTGTATAATTTACAGCATCATCAAAGGCCAGTTGTTCTCATACAATGTCTAGGTGGTGTGGGAGGTTAAAAATGCCTTGCGTTGGTAAAAGTGTAGACTCCGGCCTTCTATCGACAAACTGTCTAATGGTGAAAACAAAAGTCTATTTTGTATAATTTACAAGGATGAAAGATCTCCACAATTTCGCGGATTTCCGGGATTTTTCCTGTAGCTATAAGTGTATACTCATACCATGCCCCCATCCTGATATGACCTTAAATGTTGCCAGGACGTAAAACTCCAACAACCAACCAATACGTTGTTTCACGCTGCAGCACCATCAGCGTATACTAATATGTGGAGTAGACGCCGCAGCACTAGCAGCATATACTACTAATGGCTTCAAACACCGCAGTACTATCAGCGTATACCAATCTGTATGAAACCCGACTTCCGGGAATTTTCAGCGATTCCCTGACAATGCTAAACCTGTGCCTTGTAGGAGAATATCAGCATTTCCGCTTTTTTCCCCGGAGACCACTTTCATCCCTGAATTGATAGCGTCATCAAAGGCCAGTTGCTCTCATACCATGTCTATGTGGTGTGGGAGGTTAAAAATCCCTTGGGTCGGTAAAAGTGTAGGCTCCGGCCTTCTATCGACAAGCTGTCTAATGGTGTAAACAAGTCTATTTGGACTTATTCATGATAGGCGGTATAAATCTTCCAAGAAAAAAGGGAGGAAAAAAAGACATGCACATCTTGTTTGCTATTTTTTATGTGGTTTCATTTGTTGATTAAAATTTGCATGGTGGGTGGGATTTCAATCGTGGACAACTGGTATTCCTCATTCCACTGCTCCTTCCATTATCCTAGTAATGGCAAGCGCCAGGCTAGGTAGTGGAAAAGTATCAATATTAATGGCATTGATTTGATTTGGCCAGGATTCGAACCCTCTGGGTTCGAGGCCCACGACCTGCCACATGGGAAGCCGGCGTTCAATTGATGATTCACTATACGGGATGGCTGAATGAGTTAAACATCTGTCTCCCGTTTTGGTAGATTGTGCGATTCGAACAGATGGGTTTGAACCCTGGTCAAGTCAAACCAATGACTTCAAAATTTATACTTGTTGTGTCCTAGCCAGGTGGTCGGCATTATTAGGATAGAGCGAAGACTGGTTGGCTCAGTATCAGGATAATGTGACTGAGTGGGTTATCAGGTCATGATGCTGCTGGGGTGATCTCCCAGTGGGGCAGCACTATAAAGTTGCTGTGAGTGCGCACTGTCACAAGTCGGTATCCGTCCTGATATGATATTAGATGTTGCCAGGACGTAAAACTCAAACAACCAACAAACCAATGATTCAGCCATCGACCCTTTCTGGTCTGCTATAAAAATCAATAAAGCTAGGATTCCTTACACGCGGTATGCGGTATGCGAATGGGAAGATTCCTTCTACGCGGTATGCGGCATGCGGCATGCGGCACACGACTGGCTATATTTAAAAAATAAAAATAAACAAGTATACTCCATACTGCACTGTATATGGCCTAATATGGCATTTATATCTATGTACCTCTTGGTACGTCACATGAAGGTTCCTACCTTTATAATTACCAAATTATAGATAAGTATTCATATTTTTGTGCATATGGTAGCATTTTTACCAACCCGAACCTCCACCATCACCACTACCATATGTTTCCCCTCAGCACCCTTGTGCGTGACGGTTCCGTAATGCTCAGTCGCCTGTCCTAGTGTTAAACTAATGGACACATCAGACTCAGGTTTCTATTCGCACCCCACTTGCCGCATGCCGCACCGATCGCTACATGGACCGATCGGAAAAACGCATTCGCATTCACATTCGTATACCGCGTGTAAGGGTTGTAGCCAATTGACTTCAAGGCTTTTTTAATTTTTTGCCGCATTCGCATACCGCATGCCGCATACCGCGTGTAAGGAATCTTAGCTTAAAGCTAGGATTCCTTACACGCGGTATGCGGTATGCGAATGCGGCAAAAAAAATCGAAAAGCATCTAAGTCAATGGGGGTGATTCCTTACACGCGGTATGCGGCATGCGGCATGTGAATACTGAATCGGTCCATGTACCGATCGATGCGGAATGCGAATGCTGCTGCGTTTGCCATAGAGAACAGTGGTGAGGAAACCTGACACTGTGTGTGGGTGTGGGTGTGGGTGTGGGTGAAAGGACCCATCCAGTAATCACGCCGCACGCCGCATGCCGCATGCCGCATACCGTGTGTAAGGAATCCTAGCTTTATACAGTTTGAAATAGTTCTTTTAAACTTATCAGAATATAGATAACGTCGGCGCAGTCTCTGGCTGGGTGTGTTTTTGTTTCTGGGGCTGCTGGCTGTTGACTGCGGAAAGGGGGCTGGGATTGGGGCGAGGGGGCGGTGCTGCGGGCAAGGGGTAGCCTCCGACCTTGTTGGGAATGGTTGTTGATTTGTATGTATTACATTACATTGTAAACACCCCGTCTCCATCTGGTGTGTAAAGTGTCCGCTAGGAAGCGCACCAGGCGTCCGTCCCGCCTCACAACATCGCCCCCTGTCTGATAGTGCCTCCTGGCGGCAGTTTCGGATGGACTAGTTTCCTATGCCAAAGTCGCTCTGTGTCTTGGCTAAGTAATATTTGTTGGTCTTGATATGACCTTAGATGTTACAGGGACGTAGAACTCCAAGAAACAAACAAAACAATGATGTCCCAAATATAGCTGCTACGTTATCTTGTGGGATTGTAATTATTATTTTTAGTAACCGATTGTTTTATTTGCCTGTGACAGCAAGTCACGCTGACCTTTTTTGGGTCAAAAGTGGTTCCAAAAGTGGTGCATAATTTACATTATATGAACTGAATATTGTGGTGAAAATAACGGGGTTTTCCAACATTAAGGTTGCATAGTCCGTTGGTTTTGAGTTTCTACCATTTAAAAAATATAACAGACATGTGATTTCTCCGGTTTTAGCCGGAATTCCAATTTAACAGAGTTTTTTCAAGCTTGCCAAAACTAATGTTCCATGTTTGCATTCAAAATATCTCAAAAGTTTACCATTTAAAATAAAAGTAACTTTGAACCAATGTAAAGTAGATACTAGTGATCGATCTAATATATTTATCTCAGAAAAAATACAGAAATTCAAAACCATCGGACTATGCAACTTTAAGCTCGTTGCCATAATTCAACTTATGACAGTTTGAAGTAACTTTGATTATAAATGGCCAACTTGAAAGATATTTGAAGTGAAAACATTTTGATTGAATTTAGGTGTGCATGTAGGAATTCTGACACCATTGGCTTCAGCACTAACGTCTTCTTTTAAATTGACTTAGTATAGATACCCTTCTGATCAGCAATAATTGCTTAGTAAGTGCACCAGTATCTAAGTTTAATATGCAGGTTGAAATCTAGGTAATGGTTTTGGTTTATAACCGTTATTGTTTTATTAGGACAATGCAACTTTAAGGGCATATCAACCACCAATCAATCAATCAACCAATCAAGTTTGATATGCATGATAAAATCTAGTTTGCTGTTTTCATCTATTCAACATTCAGGCTACAGGACTTAGCTATAGCAGATTGATATTACGCTAGACTGGGCCGCTATGCAGCCTGGTCTAGTTTGATATCAATCGCTGCCACAGGCCGCGGTGGCCGAATCGCTAGAGCACAGGCCTCACGTGCGGAAGATCGGGAGTTTGCGAGTTCGGTTCCCGGTCGACCAATGACTTAAAAATTCATACTTGTCGCTTCCTGCTCGGCATTATTAGGATAGGACAAGGGCTGGTTAGCTCAGTGTCAGGATAATGTGCCTGAGTGGGATATCGGGTCATGGTGCCGGCGGCCTGATTTCCAAGTGGGGCAGCACTATAAAATCGCCATGAGTGCGTACTGTCACAAGTCGGTACCCATCCTGATATGACCTTAGATGTTGCTAGGACGTAAAACAACAACAAACAATCAATCGCCGCTAGGTGTCTCCTGTAACACTACCAGTGGTAAGACACTGTTAAATGTATGCGCTACGGGGACTGTCATTGTCATAGTGACCATGATAGAATTGTGCAACTCGAGGCCTACTTCACAGGACCTGATATGTTTGGGATGCGGCGGGGTGTGGTTTACTGCGCATGCGCGGGCCTGGAGTTAGTCGCCACCTGCAGCGTCATTATACACGGCGCAATGCTGTTGTTACATTGCTGACAACTCCCAATCACCATACCTTACTGCCTAGCTCAACCGCGCCAGAAAGCACAGCGTTAACACTGTCGTCTGCCGGCACTAACCCTGTTCAACCAGTGGTCCACAACTGGTTCATCAAAGGCTGGGATAAGAGCTGGTCTGTCTGTGGGAAAGTGCACATAAAAAAAACCCTGCTGCTTGGCGGAAAGAGTAGCCTATGTGGCAGCAGCGGTTTTCCTCAACGAAATATGTCAGAATGACCATGTGTTTGACGTTCAATAGCCGATGATATAAAAATCAATGTGTGCTAGAGGGGTCGTTAAATAAAAAATCTTTACTGCCCTGTTTAGACCGGAAAGGGTAGCCAGATCGGGAAGTTGGTTAGGTGTTGGAGTTGTATGTCCTGATAACATCTAAGGTCATATCAGGACGGGTACTGACTTGTGACATTGCACACTCAATGGCGACCTTATTATTGGTCTGCTCCACTGGGAGATCAGGCCGCCAGCTCTATGACCTAATATCCCACTCAATCACATTATCCTGATACTGGGCCAACCATTCCTTGCCATATCATATTAATGCAATGAGTGCACACTGTCACAAGTCGGTACCTGTTCTGATATGACCATAGATGTTGCCAGGACGTAAAACTGCAGCATTTTATCCAACAATCTATCATTAACTATAATAAAATATGAAACGTATAAAAAAATATAATAAACTACAATAAAATATAATTTACTATAATAAAATATAGTAAACTATAATGAAATATGAATTTTTTTTATAAAATGTACGCAAATGAAACATAATAACATAATATATATAACAATATAATATAATATAATAAAAAATAATAAAATACATAGACCTGCAATGTAAAACGGCTTGAGATGAACACAATCATTTACCAAACAAAAACAAGATTTAATTATCGGCACGTCCTGTATTATCGCTCACGTAGTATAGTAGGACCTGCAGTTCAGTGGAAAGCAGACGACACTAGTGTCGGTTTGGCGCGCAGAGGTTTGCCGTTACTTGTGCGCATGCGCTGCAGCAGTCCCGGCGTGTTGTATATCACAACAGCGGTCACGTGGTTAGTTACGAGCCGCATGGCGGACATGACTTACATGCAGGTGTAATTGCCGTGCGTGACTAGTTATTGTCTGTTTGTTTTTTGGAAAGTTTTCAGTCGCATTGGTACGCTGAAGGCTGCAAATCTACAGCACTGTATGGGTACCGCTAAAAGCGGTCCCATGTGGTCAGGAGTTAGCTTCCGATGGGTAGAAATTGGGGGGTGGGGGGGGGGGGAGGAATGAAAAAGGCAGCCTAAGAGCCCACCCACAGTCCTCTGAGAGGGCCGGGGATGGCTGGATGTTTGGTGTAGTTTTACGCCCCAGTAAGACCCTAGGCCATACCAGGACATGCACCGGCTTGTGACAGCGCAACTTTATAGTGCTGCCCCACTGCGAAATCAGACTGCCGGCACCATGACCTGATGTCCCACACAGTCACATTATCCTGACACTGTGCACCCAGTCCCTGCCCTGACCTTATAGCACCACACGCCGAGCAGCAACAGGTACCTATTTTATAAGTCATTGGTTTGACTCGACCAGGATCCAAACTTCAGTCCCTCCAGATTCACCGGTATGCACAGTAAGTCCGGCCAAGGCCAGAGGAAGAAGTGAAGTGAGGATGGAATTAGTTAGGCAGTGGGTGGGGATACCTGTTAGTTGTTAGTGAAAATTAGTGGATAGTTGGTAGTGGTGTCAAGTCAAGTATGGTGCGAGGTGGGGGCCTGCTAGTCCTCGGTGTCAGGGTCTGGGCGACCGACAGCGTTGATGATATCTGTGTTCTGGCGGTAGAAGCGAGCAAGTGCGTTCCAGGATGACTTGGAAATCCTGGAGAGGATGGCCAGAGCGACCCTATTGTCGCTGAGTTGGTGGTCAGAGTCCTCCATGATGGCAGATCTGTCGACAGTGCCACATGAGGCGAGTATGTGGGCCACATTGAAGATCTTAGTGCCGCAGGGATAGCCAGTCCTGAAGCAGTTGACAGTGACTTGGGTAGATGCAGGAAGGCAGACTGGATGGGGGATGTTAGTTCTGACCAGGGTGTACCAGAGCCAGCTTATTGAATAAGGGTTCCGTATGTGTTCCTTCTGTGTGTCGCATTCCCAGAGTTTGGTGGTGGCTTGAGAAGCGGCGACGGTCAGTTTGGTGATGGAGGGAGGGATGGCTGTCTCCACTCACAGATTGGCACCAGAGAAGATGGCCGAATCGGTTAGAGCGGTGGGCGGCTTGCCCCATGGTAGGTCATGGGTTCGAACCAGAGCTGGATTTAGTTGGAGAGGCCCTAGGCTATTCCACTTGTCAGGCCCCTCTCAAAGACCTAGGCTATGGCTGTCAAAAATATTATACCCCTTGACCTGGACCACCACCCCCTAGAATTTGAGGCCATAGGTTTCAGTCTGCCAAACCCTATAGATAAATCCGGCACTGGTTTGAACCCAGACCAAGACAAACCAGTGACTTGGAAAAAGTATGCTTGTCGTTACTTAAGCTAAGATTCCTTCTATGCGGTATGTGGCATGCGGTATGCGAATGGGAGGATTCCTTCTATGCGGTAAGCGGCAAGCGTCTCCCCACCACCACCACTACCATATGTTTCCCCTCAGCACCCCTGTGTGTGACCGTTCCGTAATGATCAGTCGCCTCTCCTAGTCTAAAACTAATGGACAAGTGCGACTGACGTTTCTATTCGCATACCGCATGCCGCACCGATCGCTACAGGGACCGATCGAGTTGCCGCATTCGCATACCGTGTGTAAGGGATGTAGCCCATTGACTTCAAGGTGTTTCGATTTTTTGCCGCATTCGCATACCGCATACCGTGTGTAAGGAATCTTAGCTTTAGCCTTGCGTTTTGACATCACTCAGAGAGGACAATGACTGGTTTGCTCAGTATTGGGATAATGTGACTTGAGTAGAATATCGGGGTTATGGTTCCCCTTCGAGGGAGGTAGCACTATAAAATCCCCCATGAGTGCCCACTGTTGCAAGTCAGCACCATTCCTGATGTGCCAGTAGAGATGTTTCTAGGACAGAAACCCCTCAAGCAAAGACAATAATGCCATCAGGTGACAGGCGTTTACCTAGATAAAGGATTCACCCATTACTCGCAGTACACGGGTGAATACCAGCCCTATATAAAAATGGTCGGAAAAGTGGGGAAATGAAATGAGAGCCTAATTTCACAATCTAAGAAGCAACATTTATTCTTTGTATATGTCTTCATATTTCTCCACTACCTTTGAGTTGAAAAATATAATAAAATATCTAGTTTAATAAGATTTAAAAGTGAAATCAATGACGTTCTATGGCTGCCATCTTGTCTTTTTGCATTCTCTCCCATTTCACCAACTCTGTGCCTATATAAGTATCCATTTGATACTGGAGGCAGGCATTCTACTTCCTGTTCTATACTATAGCTATTTTCGCCCGTATTTACACTACGTTATCGTTCACCTGTGTACTACAAGTACCGGGTGAATCTTCTATCTAGCGTTTACCTTGCTCTACCCACGCACGACGCAATGTCTTACTTCCAAACACCCCTCTCCCCGCCCACTCCATCCAGATGAGATCCCACCGGCCCTTGCCATTTTGAAGAGGCATCAACGTGTTGACCTAGGCTGACCTTGACAACCGCAATGACCTTGATGACCCCGTGACCCGGGAGATGGTGCAGTGACCTTACACGCAGACTGTGTTTGCCACACCCTCTCAACACTGTTTGCGAACTAACACTCAGCGTTATGCACCAAACCTGCTCTCCAGGCACAGTGTCAATAACTCTGCATACACACCTGCCGATGAAACCTCTGCTGGCAGAGTGCGCTCACCTTGTGGGTACCGGTGTTGCAGTTTCCGTGGCACACCAGTTTGCGAGGGACACATCGCTTCTGCGCATGCGTCAAAATCGAACAGCATCGTCACTAACCTTATAAATCTAATATAATGTTTTTGGTAAAGATGTTTTCCATATGTGTACCAAGCGATTTGTTTCTAGGTGGTGTGGTTTTAGAGATATTTCACTTTTGCTGTATTTTCTGAATCAGATTGCTCACGACCATTGATAATGCCTTGAGTTTGACGGCACGCGCAGTGCAAAACATTAGTTTTATTCTAAATTAATAGAAATCAAGAACCCTAACGTTATAAATTTAATATAATCTGTTTGTTGAATATGTTTTCTGTATGTGTGTCAAGCGGTTTGTCTCTAGGTGGTGTAATTTGAGAGATATTTGACTTTTTCTGTATGAAGATCACTCACGGCCATTGACAATGCATTTGAATGGATGTGTCTCTCGCAAACTGGTGTGCCGCGGAAACTGCAACACCGGCATCTTTATCTGCCATGTCTAGTCATACCAGCCGGGAACCAGCACCATGAGAGGTACTTGACTTATGGATATTGCTGGGTTTACCTTTAGATCAGCATGCCCGATGAGGATCACCATGGCAATAGATGGTTGGTTGTTGGAGTTTCACGTCCTGGCAACATCTACGGTCATATCAGGACTGGGCCCATGGCAGTAAGGTGTTCGTTTTTTTTCCGTTTTTTGTTGTTGAAGATTTATACTGCCTATCATGGATAAGCCTGAATAGGCTTGTTTTCACCATTAGACAGTTTGTCGATAGAAAGCCCGAGCCTACACTTTTACCGACCCAAGGGATTTTTAACCTCCCACACTACATAGACATGGTATGAGAGCAACTGGCCTTTGATGTCGCTGTAAGTTATACACAGTGGTGGAAATCCAAATTGGCAGAGATGGGGGCATGGGGAATCGAACCACAGACCTTCAGATTAGGAGTCCGACCTAGAAAAAAGCCAGACACTCTAACCACTCCGCCACAGAGAACACCACAACGTTGAGTTGACAATACCCTCGAAAGGAAAATAAAGCGTTGGAAAAAGAAATTGTTCAGACTTTCTCGATGCTTCTTTTGCTGATCGATAAATATTTCTATTAATTATGTACAATTTCTAGATAAATATATTATGCTGATTGTTATGATTTACCTTTATTTAGTTTAATGTAAATTTTATTATAACTGGTTAACTTTGGATATATTTGAAGTGAAACTCAGCATACTAATTTGGGTGTGCAAGTCAAAATTCGGACACCATAGCCTTTGGCAGTAATAGGTCCTATTAATAGATTGACTTAGTGGTGCAAAGACCCTATAATACTAAGACGGCTCACTCAGCCTGTACTGTGTAATCAAAATGATCAAACCCACCATTTGGTGCGCTGGCTGTTCTCTTGGTTAAACACGTGCTATATTATATGTATAAATGTATATATGAATGTGAAAGATGTGTGATGATGGCGATGATGATGTGATGATGATGTGTATTTGTTCATAGCAATTTCATATTGATGTGTATTCATACTTACCTATCTCATGTATAATATAATTGTATGTGTTTACATGTGAAAGACCAACCAGCAGCTGGGCTGATCAAACCCACCACAAGGTGGCACTGCGAAATTTACATTACCATTGGAGAGATAGGGGGTGAGCCGTCTTAGTATTATAGGGTCTTTGCTTAGTGTGCCCTTCTATGCACCAACAAATGTTTGATAAGTGCACCAGTACCTAAGTTGGATATGTAGGAGTCAATCCAGATCAGTGTTGTTGGTTTACAAAATGTGATACTTTCATCACATTAGCCAGCTTTAATATGTTGATACTTGGATAGATCTACACTGTTGCACTCGTTCAATTGCATCAGTATACAGTTAGGGCGTAATCGATTAATCAACTCGGGTCACCCGAGCCACTTTTTGGCGCATGCGCACATCCTACAGACTCGGGTCGAATAATCGAATACGCTTCTCCACGCTCGGGTTTGAAAAAATGGTGGCTTAATCCAAAACCTTTTTTTTTTTTTTTTAATAACCGATATAACTACAGCAAAATAGGAATTAAATTGGTTTATGATGGCATAGTTTAGCAATATTTCCATTTCATTAATCTATGTTATTACCAAAAAAAAACATGTTTGACTGGTATCCTGCAGGACGGTTTAGCACAAATGTGACATTATTGCTCCTAGCCACCCTAGCCAAGAGGTGGGTTACTCGGGTCTGGTCGTTTTGCATACGGCACGTGTACTTGTCGACTCCACTCGCGGCGTTCTATTTAAAATTCTGACGACTCGGGTGACCTGAGTCGCCCGGGTCGTGTTAATCGATTATGGCCTCTAGGATTCACTCGGGTTACCAAGTTGGCAAAGCTATATGTTATAGAAGACTATGACTTTCAATTAAATATTATTTCAATGGCCATTCAATTATCTATTCCCTACTTGTATATTTATCACTACACTTTTTATATGTGTATGTTACATAGTGTTATGGGTGTCATCGACCCAATACACACACACACACACAAAAAGACTTGCTGGCACTCTGAGGAGTATTGTTTAACAATGGATTGTTTACCTGATGTGTGATGACAGTGGGTCACGTGGGTCACGTGACTCACAGTTATGAAATACGCACAAACTATCTTCATGCGTATCGGGCGCGGTGGCTGACTCGGTAGAGCGCGGGTCTCGTGTGCGGACGATCGGGACTTCGGGAGTTTGGTTCCCAGTCGAGTCAAACCAATGACGTATAAAATTGATAGTTGTCGCCTGGCGCTTGGCATAAATAGCATAGGGCAAGGACTGGTTATCTCAGTGTCAGGATAATCTGACTGAGTGGGATATCAGGTCATGGTGCTGGCGCTTTGATTTCCCAGTGGGACAGCATTATATAGTAACCATGAGTGCTCACTGTCACAAGTTAATACCCGTCCTGATATGACCTTAGATGTTGCCAGGACGTAAAACTCCAACAACAAACCAGCCTTTGCGCCTTGTGAATCGACGTCTTGTTACAATATTGTCATTGTGTGGATGTAGGGGGGGGGGGGCGCTAGTGTTGTGACGTCACCCGTGAAATATTAGTCGCAAAACAGGCGTGATCCCACTCAAAATGAGGGAAGCGGTTCGTGCTGGACTGGTTTTTATTTGTGTGTTTTTATATTTCCTTCTATTTTGAGCCTTGTCAGACGTGTAGGCGGACCCCAGTCCAACCTTCTGCAGGAGGAAGTCGTGGGTTCAATCCTTGACCGAGTCAAGTAACTTGTATTTTAAAGTATTACCTTTTGGAGATATTTGAAGTGACAACATGGTTGATTAATCTTGGTGTGCACACTGGAATGCAGGGCATAATAAGCCTCAGTGACAGAATCTATTCAATTACCTTTGTATTCCCTGTCACACCTCACCAGGTTGAGGAACCGGATAGAAAACGGACACTGTCCGGTGAAATACGGCAATGTACGGTTTATATACGGTTGGCATCCGGCGTGTCCGTTATCTGTCCAGCAGTGTCCGGTACAAGTTTTGAACATGCACAAAACTTGTACGGGACACCGCCAGACTGAGGTGTACGGTTGGTGTCCATTTTAAGTCCGTTTCATGTCCGTTACTCATCCGTTAGGTGTACGGTTTGTATCCTGAAGAGTCCATTGACGGTGCTGCGGGAATTAGGTCCGTCGGTTTTTGGTGCGTCCATGAACAGTCCGGTAGGTGTCCGGTTGGTGTCCATTTGGTGTCCGGTCCGTCCGTTTGACATTCGGTTGCCGTCTGGTTCTTGTCTGGTTCTCGTCCATTGGCTATTTGTTAATGTACGTTTCTTGTCCGTTTAGCATCCGTTTAGCGTCCGTTTAGCATCCGTTTCATCCGGCGGCCGTTGCAACAGTTCGACACCGAACACCACCGGACTAGACAATTCTTTGTCCGGTGGTGTCCAGTACTCAGTCCGGTAAGGTCTGACTGGGCCTTTAAGAAATAGCTTGAGATATTTAAAAAAAATGAAATCATGCAAAATGAATTCTAGCTGTGTTTATCAATTTTCGAGCATTGCGGAATAACACAGGACCAGGAAAGTCCAATAACTGCTTAGTGAGTGCACGTTTTTTATGCACAATCAATTGAAGGTAATCATTTTGGTTTGATGCTATTCATCGGATCACGTGGCTTTAAATGGAATGAGATTATTGAACGTCATCGACATGTTTGTACATTGCATTTTCCATACAAAGCATTGCTTTTGGGGTTGTCTATCTTTTCAGTAAAACCTCTCTAAATCGACCGACCACGGGACCGACTTATAATGGTCCATTTAGGGAGGTGGTCGGTTTAGAGAGTTTTTTTAAAATTGTTACAATGGTATTGTATGGGCGATCGTTTTGGACCCAAATAAAGCGATTGATATAGGAGAGTGGTCTATATATGGATGTGGTCGGTTAGAGAGGTTTTTCTGTATTTATACAGTAAAATCTCTCTAAATCGATCGACCATGAGACCGACTTTAAGTGATCCATTTAGGGAGGTCGTCGGTTGAGAGTTTAGAATATCCTGACAGTGGTATTGGTGGGACCCAATTAAAGCGATCGATATAGGGGAGTGGTCGATCTGTGGAGGTGGTCGGTTAGAGAGGTTTTACTGTATGTGTGTGTCTGGTGTTTGTGTCTGTGTGTGGCTGTTGGTATTTGATGCAAGCGGAGAAACACAATGCATAGCGACGCGGCCCAGCTGTGGCTGCAGAGTGGGTGGGTGTGAGGGGGGGGGGGGGGGGGTGTGGTAGTGTGGGGTAGGGGATTGTGGTGGTGTGGGGGAGGGGATTGTGGTAGTGTGGGGGAGAGGCTTGTGGTGGTGGAATATAATTCAAGATTGCTCACGGCCATTGACAATGCATTGAGTTTGCCGGTATGCGCAGTGCAAAACATCTATTTTATTCAAAATTAATAGAAATACAGAACCCTAACCTTATACATTTAATATAATCTGTTCGTTGAATATGTTTTCTATGTGTGTTCCAAGCAGTTTGTTTCTAAGTGGTGTGGTTTTAGAGATATTTCACCTTTTCTCTCTGAAGATTGCTCACAGCCATTGACAATGCATTGAGTATGCCGGTACGCGCAGTGCAAAACGTCTATTTTATTCAAAATTAATAGAAATACAGAACCCTAACCATATAAATTTAATATAATCTATTCGTTGAATATGTTTTCTATATGTGTTCCAAGCAGTTTGTTTCTAAGTGGTGAGGTTTTAGAGATATTTCACCTTTTCTCTATCAAGATTGCTCACAGCCATTTACAATGCATTGAGTTTGCCGGTACGCGCAGTGGAAGACGTCTATTTTATTCAAAATTAATAGAAATGCAGAATCCTAACCATATAAATTTAATATAATCTATTCATTGAATATGTTTTCTATGCGTGTTCCAAGCAGTTTGTTTCTAAGTGGTGTGGTTCTAGAGATATTTCACCTTTTCTCTATGAAGATTGCTCATAGCCATTGAGTTTCAGTGTGACAGTGTATCGTCCTGCAGCCAAAAGGCGCGTGCACAGACCTAGATACCCGTGCTGACGTCACATGAAATAGGTCTATAGCCGTGCATGGATGGTAGTAACGATGTCATTTGCTTTGTCACAGTTCACCAATGTCACGTGACATTACAAACCATTGTGTGGCGTCTGTTTGTTTCTTGTTTTTTCCCCATCTTAACAACATCTAAGGTCATAGCAATCAGGATGGGTACCGACTTGCGACAGTGCACACTCACACTGGCTTCATATTTATAGTGCTGCCCCACTGGGTTGGTTGGTTGTTGGAGTATTACGTCCTGGCAACATCTAAGGTCATATCACTTATCGGGATGGGTACCGACTTGTGACAGTGCACACTCTTGTTGACTTTATAGTGCTGCCCCACTGGGAGAGCATACTGCTAGCCCCATGACTGAATATATCACTCAGTCACATTGTCCTGGTACTGAGCAACCCAAAGTTTGCCCTATCGTACTAATTGTGAGAGCGGGGCTGGGTACAATAAGCATTTTGTATGTCATGGGTTTGACTTGGTCAAGTATCAAATCTGACATAATCCCACACACACCAGACGGGGTGGCCGAATGAGTTGAGCGTCCGTCCCCTGTTTTGGGAGATCGGGGGATCCGAACACATGAGTTTGTGGGTTCGAACCCCATAGTCGAGTCAAACCAATGACTTAAAATTGATACATGTCGCTTCCTAGCCTGGGGCTCGGCATTACTAGGATAGGGCAAGGACTGGTTCCCTCAATGTCAGGATAATGTGACTGAGTGTGATATCAGGTCATGGTTTTGGCGGCCTGATTTCCCAGTGGGGCAACACTATAAAGTCACCATGAGTGTGCCCTGTCACAAGTTGGTACCAGTCCTGATATGACCTTAGATGTTGCTAGGACATAAAACAACAGACAAAACAAATCACCCCACACAATAAGGCAGCTGAGCACTCTTACCGATTCGGCCATCATGTCCAGTCCTGTGCAAACCCACCAGTAAATAGTGACTCATATCTATGCAGCAGCACCAAACTGCAACAAATGTTTAAAATAGTGACTCATATCTATGCAGCAGCACCAAACTGCAACAAATGTTTAAAATAAGTGGGAGATTTCCTCATGGTGCTGGTGGTCTGGTATCCCAGTGGGGCAGCACTATTAATTATGTCGCCATGAGTGTGTCCTGTTACAGGTCGGTACCCGTCCTGATGTCACCTTATAATGTTGCCATGACTAAAACGAGAACAAACAAACAATCATCAGATTTTGAATGGGTTGTTGTTCCACCCTCACTTCGAAATACTAAAACAAAACATCATTGGGTGCATAGTCACGTCCTCACAATTACCAGGGCTCATATTCATGTGCTGGTGCCAGTGTCTTAACCGCGGCTACGGTAGCCCCACATGGCTAACGGTGGAAAAACTGCATTCATGTGCCGGTGCCAGCGCTAACCGCCGACCGTAGCCTAGGCTAAGCTACCCCACTTTCAAAACACATTTAACTGCAAGCCGCGCCGGTTAGTGTGTGTGTGTGGGTCTCAATCTATTCAATGCTATCATATTTAACAGAATTACATACTCAATAAGTGAAATTTCATCAAATTAACCCTAAATTCGAACCGATATTAACGCCGCCGCCGCATTGGCAGCGTTATTCATATTGTCGAATCGACGAATGTAAAGTAAATAAATCGCCGCCGCCGCCGCATCGACGTCGATATCCATACTGTCGAATGTCAACTAAACACACATTGCCGCCGAATCGGCAGCAATATATTAGGCCCAAATCTATTCAATGCTGTCATATTTAACAGAATTACATACTCAATAAGTGAAATTTGATCAAATTAACCCTAAATTCGAACCAATATTAATGCTGCCGCCGCATCGGCGGAGAGCTTCGACGTGGATATCCATACTGTCGCATATCAACAAAACACACATCGCCGCCGCCGCCGCCAATTCGGCGGCAATATATTAGGCCCAAATCTATTCAATGCTGTCATATTTAACAGAATTACATACGCCATAAGTGAAATTTGATCAATTTAACCCTAAATTCAAACTGATTTTAACGCCGCCGCCGCATTGGCGGCGTTATTCATATTATTGATCTAGGGATTTCCCAAATCTATAAATAAGTACCCGGTTAGCTATCTGCCCCGGCTAGTACATTGGTGCATACCACTTGACCTATTTCTCCAACCCGTCACGAGCCACGGATAGCCACCCCAGAGCTAGCGTGTAGCACCGGCCACGCCTGGCACCACTACATGAATACAGGCCCAGGGCGATTCAGTGATAACCCAATCTTCAGCTGACGTGACGTCACACAACCAGGACGAGGCTAATAATGGACGCTTGCTAGTAGATCAGATACCCGGATGTACAAACAAACTCAGGCGGCCATCTTTAATTCACGTGAACTGGTCTCTCAGGGGACAAGAAGCGATTTAAAAGTTGGCCGTGAAATTCCGCGCCGTAAAACTACGGTCGGAAGGAGGCCAGACTTTACTTTGGTGGGCGGAAGTCGCCGGGCTGCGCATGCGCATGCGCGGGGCACGCTGCGAGGGTTTACGGGGCGACTCCCCACTTGGCACGTCATTTAGTGTTTTAGGGAGGCTGGGGACCCGGGTATCCTGGCCGGCCTGGGGGGTGATGGCGGAATAGCCTGACGTGGCGACGTGTTTAGCGTTAATGAGTGGACGGACGATACCCCCTTCCCCCTGGAGATTAGAAGTGCGTTTTTGGGGACGGGCAAATCGATTGTTGACCTTATTTGACTGAGATTTAATCTGCTGCGGGCGGGAACTTGGTTGAGGTGTCCGTTGTTGCGGTCATGTTAAAGCTGCATAGTCTGATGGTTTTGAATTTCTGTATTTTTTCTGAGATATATATATTAGATCGATCACTAGTATCTACTTTACATTAGTTCAAAGTTACTTTTATTTTAAATGGTAAACTTTTGAGATATTTTGAATGCAAAAATTGAAAATTAGTTTTGGCAAGCTTGCAAAAACTCTGACACCATAGACTTCTGCAGTAACAGGTTCTGTTAAATTGACTCGTTATTGCCTTCTATGCAGAAACAAATGCTTAATAAGTGCATCAGTATTTGAGTTAGATATGTAAAATCAAAAATAGATAATTGTGTGTTTTATTTTAATTTGATATTTCATCGGACTATCCAGCTTTAAAGCTGCATAGTCCGATGAAGCATCACATTCACCTGGATTTTATTCTACATATCTAACTTAGATATTGGTGCACTTATTAAACATTTGTTGCCACATAGAAGGGCATTGCTTACTATGGGTAAATACTTGGTAGTCTACTCTAATGTATGGGGCAGAGACATGGACAATCTCTAAGAAAATGTACAAACGTTTAGCAGCATTTGAGATGTGGACTTATCGAAGGATGATGAAAATATCATGGACAAAGAAGATCACCAACAAAGAAGTTCTCAGAAAAATTAAAAATAAGAAAAGCTTGTTTGCCACTATACAGACAAAGAAACTTATTTATTTTGGCCACATCATTCGTCAGAGTTCAATATACCGTACATTGTTGGAAGGGAAGGTGAATGGCAGCAGAGGGAGAGGGAGACCAAGAACATCATGGTTTACAAATATTTCACAGTGGACAGGCTTGAATTATTCACAGTCTATCAGAACAGCACAACATCGGGACAAGTGGAGAACCATTGCATCCAACCCTCGACTAGAGGATGGAACTATTGATTGATTGAGAAGGGCATACTGAGTCAATTTGACAGAACCTGTTACTGCATAAGCCTATGGTGAGAGATTTGGCATGCTTGCCAAAATCAATTTAGGATGTTTGCACTTCAAATATCTCAAAAGGTAGCCATTCAAAATGAAGGTTACTTCAAACTGAAGTAAGGTAGATCATAACAATCAATTCAATATATTTATCTCAGAAAAATGGCAGAAATTCAAAACCATCGGACTATGCAACTTTAACTAACGCGGGGCTTTCAGTTTCAGTGAGCAGTCCGTGTTAAACTTAAAGGTGCATAGTCCAATGGTGTTGAGAGTCTGGCATATATATATTTGACCTCGGTACTAAGCCTCTGGCTAGCCTCAGGCTAGGGAGAAGGAAGCACATCCTGGTCCAGCAATTAGCATAATGAGCTCACGACCGGAGGACGTTTGTTGAGTTGCTCCGACAGTTTTTTAACCTACAACGACGTTATAACTGTAAGTAAATTTGGAGGATTGATACAGTTCGCATTTGTTACATTACTGCACGTTTTGAAGCTATTTTTAGCTTTGGATGTGTAGTTTTGTTACTTTTATGGATGTTTTACAATTCGTAGAACATCGATAGAACAAGACGCCATTCCTTTGTTCTACATGCCGCCCGTTGCCGAATGTAGAATTATTTGTTATGCTCTACAGGTAAAGTCTATCATTATCAATTTCATATTGGGTAATGTATTATTATATAAGGGGATGTGTTGGTTTCTAAGCGGAATATCGGAATGATGGCAGCAGCTTCAGCTCCAGGGATGCCAGTCTTCCACTAATTAATGGATTTCAAATAATTTCCAAATTTCTCCTTTATTCATTTAACAAGTTTTTATTAATGTTTTAGACAATTTGGGATTACATAGATTTTATTAATTTTCCAATTTCCATGCATATCCATTAGTACAGATTTTATTTTCCCCCCATTTTTTTTCAAAATCGATTTTTATATAAGTTTTAGATAATTTGGTACATTTAATTTTTTTTCATGTTTTGTTGTTGAGATTTTCCATAATTCCACTAATTTCCAGTAGAGATTTCTACTGGAAAATCTTTAATGGAACGGGCAAAATATGAAGAATTTGGTGTGCTGTGATTGGTCAATATTCGACAACGACTCTCTCATAAGGCTAAGCACTGACATCACAGGTGGTACCTCCTGTCGCATTACGAGAACACTACCTGGTCAGCGGCGGCCGAAGTACGGTGGCGCCAGCTAGCGGGTACTGCCCGAACCAAACTTGACACAGATGTTTTCATGTTTTCCACTAATTTGATCAACCTCAACTGGCATCCCTGCAGCTCAAACCTGGTACTGTGGTAGTGATGTTTCATTTCGGCCCGAATAGCATTTATTGGATTTTGCACCTCAACTCTTCATGTATTTGCTGACTGGACCCAGTGTTCTACGTGTTGAATGGGACCAGACGAGATGGCCCGAATGAGTTAGAGCGTCCTTCTCCCATGTTGGTAGATTGTGAGTTTCTGGGTTCCAACCCTGGTCGAGTCAAACCAATGACTTAAAAATTGATACTTGTCGCCTTCTAGAAGTTCTAGTCAGGCGATTGGCATTATTGGGATAGTGCAAGGACTGGTGTGCTCAGTGTCAGGATAATGTGACTGAGTGGGATATCAGGTCATGGTGCCTGCGGCCTTGTTTTCCCAGTGGGACAGCACTATAAAGTCACCATGAATGCGCACTGTCACAAGTGGGTACCCATCCTGATATGAGTGCGCACTGTCACAAGTCGGTACCCATCCTGATATGACCTTGGATGTTGCTAGGACGTAAAACAACAACAAAACAAACACAAGTCGGTACCCGTCCTTAGATGTTGCTAGGTTATAGCTTCCAATTGGCGGTGTATTATGTGGGTAGTGAGATTGTTTAATGGTGCTATGAGTCACCCAAAGTTTTCAACATGTTCACGGCTCTTCCAGACCGCCCCCCCCCCCCCCCCCCACCCACAGACCACCTCTCCTCCCCAAAGTTATCCACATAAAACATTTTATCACAGAGCAGCAGAGCTTTATGTTACATCAACATTTTATTAACTGTTAAAAGTCGTACACGACTAACAGTAACACCACTAACCCCTCTCTCCGGCATAACCTCTGTATGGCTGTGAAAATATTGGAGACGCTGGTTGACCCGCTAAGTGATTTCTCAGTCAATCCTAATTGTTTCTGTCGAAGTAGAGTCATTTATGTCAAACCATTTTAACTCAAAAAGGCTTAGATTGATTGATGTTGGTTTAATGCCAGCAGCAAGGGTAATTTTTTATGGTGTGAACAAATTAGGCAGAACTGACCAACCAGTAGTGGGACAGGAAGCACCAGCTGACCGGCTACCTACTTACCCGTCCCCACAGACAATTGTGCACCAAGTCGCTCTAACCGCGTTGCACAGAACATTCCAGAATCTACTCACTGAGATTGTGAGAGTGAGAGACCAGGCCGTCAGCACCATGACCTGATATCCCACTCAGTCATAGTATCCTGACACTAAGCCAACCAGGGCTTTCGATTTGCATAGGCTTGCGCTATCCTAATACGGTCAAGTGCCTGGCTAGGAAGCGACAAGTTAAAATTGTTACGGCATCGGTTTGAATCGACCAGGGTTCGAACCCGTGGATTCGAATCCCACGATCTACCAAAGCGGGAGACGGACACTGAACTCATTTGGGCATCCCGTCTGGTGATAATCTCTTCTCACTTGTGGCGTATTCCTCCCAAGTTCACTGGGTCCCTTCTAAGTTTAGTTCTCTTCTAGTTTGAGTCGTTGAGTGGGTGAGTTCAAGTACAACACCACATCATAGAATCATAAAAGAGGAGTGCTTTCTAAAAGGACCTCTACCCACTTCCACCCCCCTTCCACCCCCACTTCCACCCCCACTCCCACCACTCCACCACCACTCCACCCCACTTCCAGCCCCACTCCCACCCTCCACCCACCCTCCACCCTCTGCCCCTAAGAAAAACCATTTGTACTTCCTAGAAGTCCGCTCTGCTCAAAGGGACCCTGGAGGTCACGTGTTCTGTCAACCAGCCCCTCCCCCTCCTACTCCTCCCCCCCCCCCCCCCCCCCCCCCCCCCCCCTCCACACTAACCTCCATTGCTCACCCCAAAGCACCATTTGCTCTGCCTACCACTGGTGTGTGCTTAGCTATCCAAGCATCATGTGGAGAAGCACTCACTAGCTGGGGTTACAATTTCCTGTCAGATCGCCTCACATCCATCATGCGGCGTGTAACACGAGCCCGCTGTACTACACACGCAACCGGCCAGAGAAACATGCATGTTTTAAATGGCGTTTCACCAATAGACGGTTCCAACGGCGCGGTGCATTGTGGGATGCGTCAGAGCAAAACAACCCCACCCCCACCCCCACCCCCAGAAGCACATGGCACATGGCACATGCTAATACACTGGGTGCAGCTATGAAATGTGCTAATTTCAGCTCATCTCAGCTCTTGTTTGAAACATAGAATACCAACTAAAAAAATATATATAATAAATTAAGATATTAATCTTTCATCCAGCATTGCATTTACATCAATATAATCAGGACATCTTATGCCATGTGCATTTAGATTTAGACAAATCTAGGCACTCATACTAGTGTTAGTCAGTTTTACTTATTTTATTTACGTTTTTATTTATATCCTATGGTTAATGACATATGTAGAAATAGAAAATGAGTAGGGTTAATCAGATATTGGTTATATATTTCTTTGAAACAAGTTTTTGTTGACACATTTGACATTTTAATATTTAGAACAAGAATTACTTCTGGCTAATCAATGGTGATGTAAACATCAGCCTGTAAAGTGACTGAAATTGTATGTTTCTTAGCTCAAAATGCTTAATTATGGAGAGTTGTGTCTTAATCATATTCATTATATTATTATATTGCATCCTTCCATACATTTTTGTGCCAAATTGTTATGTATTTCTATTTATTTTGAATAATATGCAAGTTTTGCCCTATGCGTATCGGCAAACTCAATGGCCGTAAGCCATACTCAATACATTGTCAATGGCAGTGAGCAATCTCCATACAGAAAAAGTAAAATATTGATAAAACCACACCACCTAGACACGAACCGCTTGGAACACATATATAGAAAACATGTTTAACAAAACGATTATATTAAAATAATAAGGTTAGGGTTTTGGATTTCTATTAATTTTGAATAAAACTGACATTTTTCACTACACGTATTGGCAAACTCAATGGCCGTATGCCTTTGCTTTGCTCCCAACGCCGTTTTCAGCGCATGCGCAGTCGGAATCGTGATGTAGTCTATTCACAGCAGCCATTGGTAAATAGTCGGCCGTGCGCCTAAGCATTGTGAATTTACCACATGCTGTGTTACAAGGGCCGTCATTCAATGGTGCTACCTTTTTTTGTTATCATCGTATGAAGAGTGCTACATTTTCCATCCACCCACCCTCCATCAACAAACAAAGTAGCACACATAAACATGTTATCACAAAATACAGTGGTGGGTTATTGTCATGGGGGGGATGAAAATGGGAACTATTGCGCCTAGAGTGGGTCTCGAACACACATCTCTTTGCATTCCGGGCCAGTGTGCTTAGCATTACACCACCTAGGCTTCCTGATATCACCATACTACCCACGCCTGCCTGTCTATGCAGCTCCTTGCCTGAGAGGTCAGTGCAGACCACTACACTCGCTCCCCTGGAATTGTAAGTCTTTTAATGCTTACAATTACATACATACAGGCAATGCACTTACATATATATACACAGGGTAGGTTCAACAACTATACAGTGCATAGCTTGTACAGGATCCTGGTCACGGCAAGCAGTGTCATGGGAAAATGATGAAATGGGAAATGTAGCACCTAGAGTGGGACTCGAACCCACATCTCTTTGCATTCCGGGCCAGTGTGCTAACCATTACACCACCTAGGCTCCCTGATATCACCATACTACCCACGCCTACCTGTCTATGCAGCTCCTTACCTGAGAGGTCAGTGCACACCACTACACTTGTCCCCCTGGAATTGTAAGTCTTTTAATGCTTACAATTATATACATACAGGCAATGCACTTACACATACATACACAGGGTAGGTTCAACAACCATACATCGCATAGCTTGTACAGGATCCTGGTCACAGCAACCAGTGTCATGGGGGTGATGAAAATGGGAAATGTTGCACCTAGAGTGGGACTCGAACCCACACCTCTTTGCATTCCGGGCCAGTGTGCTAACCATTACACCACCTAGGCTCCCGGATATCACCATACTACCCATGCCTACCTGTCTATGCGGCTCCTTGCCTGAGAGGTCAGTGCAGACCACTACATTATGTTATGTCAGTATTTTTTTTAAACACTAAAAGTCATACATAACTAACACACACTCTATACCGGTACTCGGTATTACTAGGATATGGCAAGGACTGGTCGTCTTAATATCACTCAGGATAGTCCGACTGAGTGAGATAGCAGTTGATGGTGCCACTGGTGTAGTTTCCCGCTGTAAGAAGCACTATAAAGTCACCATGAGTACCCACTGTTACAAATCGGCAATCATCCTAATATAGCCTTAGATGTTGCTATGACGTACAAAAACACACGATGAAAAAATACCAAACACAAAAAAATAAAGCAAACAGACTATCCCTGGTCCTGGCTTACTAATGAGTCCTGGGGCCAAATGTAAGAGCCACAATTTATCGGCTGCGGAGTTAAGGGCGGCCGGCTGGGTATCTAATGTCGGCGTTAATATATGTGTCACGGGGGATGTATGAGTCCAAAGTGCGCGCGGGTTAGCTAACGTTTCAGTTATTTATAGATTTGGGAAATCCCTCTGCGTTTGTAGCCATATATTAGGCTCAAATATATTAAATGGGACCATATTTAACAGAATTACATACTCAAATCGTGAAATTTCATTAAATTAACCCTAAATTCGAAGCGTTATTAAGGCTACTGCCGCATTGGCGGCGATATTAATAGTTATATTTTCGAATCGATGAACGTACAGTAAACAAACCGCCGCCACTGGCAGTATGGAAAGCGACGTCTATGCGGCGGCGGCGGCGATTTGTTTATTTTACATTTGTCGATTCGAAAATATAAATACTAATATCGCCGCCAATGCGGCGGTAGCCTTAATAACGCTTCAAATTTAGGGTTAATTTAATGAAATTTCACGATTTGAGTATGTAATTCTGTTAAATATGGTCGCATTGAATAGATTTGGGCCGAATCGGTCCCTAACCTGCACGTTATCCCAGGCTCAAGTTGGGGTTAGTGAAGACGACGTTAACCCTCGAGGAGTTTGCCTATCCCAGGCACATACATTTACACTTTGGGCCGCTAACCCGGGAAATCCCCACGACGTGTGGGTTACGAGCCCTAACCCGCCCTCATACATTTGGCCCCAGCTGTCCGTCGGTATTTCGTTGGTAAGTCGGGCCCATGTGCTTTCCTGGCCGCGCCCTGCTCACACCAGTCCCACTCAGGCGCAAGTGTGCGATTGCTTTCCAGGCAGTCCGTGATGAATTATGGGCGGCATTGAATGTCGTCTGCTCTGACCAAAATGACATTTTCTGTCAATAAGCGCCGTGTTGTCGTCGAGAAATCAGATTACGCTAAATGGAATCATAGTAGACGCCATTCGGTAGTTGCGTATTATAATATCACAAGATGACAGCTGTACTCTTCTTGGTGGTTGTATCTATGGCAATAGCCTGCGTCCCAATTCTATGTTGCCCGGAAGCAAATACTGCCCTGTATTATTCCCCAGAATAATTATGGTGTTGTTTGTTTGTTGTTGTTTTACATCCTAGCATCATCGAAGGTCATCAGGACGGGTACCGACTTGTGACAGTGCACACGCATGGCAACTTTATAGTGCTGTCCCACTGGGAAATCAGGCCGCCAGCACCATGACCTGATATGCCACTCAGTCACATTATCCTGATATTGAGTCAACCAGTCCTTGCCCTATCCTAATAATGCAGAGCACCTGACTAGGAAGCGACAGGCATCAATATTTATGTCATTGGTTTGACTCGACCAGGGTTCAAACACATGAACCCATGGGTTTGGATCCCCCAATCTCCCAAAACAGGAGACGGACGCTCAACTCATTCGGCCATCCCGTCTGGTCCAGAATAATTGTGGTTTATTTGTTTTCCCATTGGGTGTCATTTGGGGGCCATACATAATATTTGTGTCCCTTTTCACCTTTGATTTTGTGTAGACTTTATTTGACTTGGAAATTGAAATGATTTTGATGTTAGCTTCTACACAAATTCAAATTAATATGAAAGTATCATAGAAGTGAAGCAATAGACGAGATCACCGTTCCGACTGTGCATGCACTGAAAATAGCGTTGGCAGCAAAGCAAATGCGTCTGGCTATTGAGTTTGCCAATACGCGTAGGGTAAAACTTCGATTTTATTCAAAATGAATAGAAATACGTAACAATTTGGCATAAACATTTGGTTCAAACCTGTGAGTTAAAAAACCATGATCTACCAAAACTGGAAGCGGACGCTCAACTCATTCGACCATCCCGTCTGGTTCCATCGTGATTTGAAGGAGCGTGCATTTGTAGTTGTAGTTATAGTTGTAGCTGTAGTTGTAGCTGTAGTTGTAGCTGTAGCTGTAGCTGTAGTTGTAGTTGTAACTTGTAGGCTTCTCTCATTCATGCCTTTGTTGGGGAAGTCAGTTTCGCGGAAATAGACTGCTGGGTTGGAGTGGGGTGGGGGTGGGGGGCACGTGACCTCCTCCAGGGAGAGGTTAGGGGTTCAGGGTGACCCGTCGGACCGTGGAGGAGTCTCTTTGATGTTGAGACGTAGCGGATTAATGCGGCCAGAACGGATTAATGTTACTCCAGGGACCGCAGGGCCTGCTTTGCTGACAATTCGACAAGGGGCGTTTAATGAGAGCATTTTAATTTTTTTATTATTATTGAGGCTGTATAACTAACTATTAGGTAGACATGTAGGATCAAATAACGGGCGTTTAATTAGAGCATTTTTGTTTATATATTTCATTTTCACAAAAGTTGTTCACACACTGTATTTATATTATACTTTTCTTCTTGGAAGGGGGAAAGTATTTTTCTGTGAGACTCGGTTGGCTTTTAAAAGGAAAAATGTGTTATTTGAAGGGGGTTATATCCTTATTTAAGTGGGTATGTTATGGGTTTGGGATGGAAGTGTTGACGAGCTTGTGGTGTCTGGCTACTTACTCTGTGGTAGATAACCGCAAAACAGGTAATTGTGTGTGCTAGGGAGGGTGGCAGCATGGTGGCAGCATGGTACCATGGTAGCAGAATACCAGGGTTGGGTGAGTGGTATTGTGGTGGCAGGGCTAGTGGTATGGTCATGGTTGAGCGAGTGGGAGGTTGGTGTTGGGGTGAGTGGTAGGTCATGGTTGAGTGAGTGGGAGGGTGGTATTTGGGTGAGTGGCAGGGTGGTATTGGGGTGAGTGGTAGGTCATGGTTGAGTGAGTGGGAGGGTGGTATTGGGGTGAGTGGCAGGGTGGTATTGTGGTGAGTGGTAGGTCATGGTTGAGTGAGTGGGAAGTTGGTGTTCGGGTGAGTGGTAGGGTGGTATTGGGGTGAGTGGTAGGTCATGGTTGAGTGAGTGGTAGGGTGGTGGCAAGGTGAGTGGTATGGTCAGGGTTGTGTGAGTGGGAAGTCAGGGTTTAGTGAGTGGCAGGGTTGTGGTTGAGTGAGTGGCTGGGTGGTGTTGGGGTGAGTGCTAGTGTCAGGGTTGAGTGAGTGGGAAGTCATGTTTGAGTGAGTGGTGTGGTGGTGTTCTGGTGAGTGGTAGGTCATGGTTGAGTGAGTGGGAGGGTGGTGTTGGGGTGAGTGGCAGGGTGGTATTGGGGTGAGTGGTAGGTCATGGTTGAGTGAGTGGGAGGGTGGTGTTGGGGTGAGTGGCAGGGTGGTATTAGGGTGAGTGGTAGGTCATGGTTGAGTGAGTGGGAGGGTGGTGTTGGGGTGAGTGGTAGGGTGGTGTTGGGGTGAGTGGTAGGGTGGTATCGGGGTGAGTGGCAGGGTCATGGCTGAGTGAGTAGCATGGACAGAGTGAGTGGCAGGGTCATGGCTGAGTGAGTGGCATGGACAGAGTGAGTAGCAGGGTCATGGCTGAGTGAGTAGCATGGACAGAGTGAGTGCCAGGGTCATGGCTGAGTGAGTGGCATGGACAGTGAGTGGCAGGGTCATGGCTGAGTGAGTGGCATGGACAGAGTGAGTAGCAGGGTCATGGCAGAGTGAGTAGCATGGACAGACTGAGTGGCAGGGTCATGGCTGAGTGAGTAGCATGGACAGAGTGAGTGGCAGGTTCATGGCTGAGTGAGTGGCATGGACAGTGAGTGGCAGTGTCATGGCTGAGTGAGTGGCATGGACAGACTGAGTGGCAGGGTCATGGCTGACTGAGTAGCATGGACAGAGTGAGTAGCAGGGTCATGGCTGAGTGAGTAGCATGGACAGAGTGAATGGCAGGGTCATGGCTGAGTGAGTGGCATGGACAGAGTGAGTGGCAGGGTCATGGCTGAGTGAGTGGCATGGACAGAGTGAGTGGCAGGGTCATGGCTGAGTGAGTGGCATGGACAGAGTGAGTGGCAGGGTCATGGCTGAGTGAGTGGCATGGACAGAGTGAGTGGCAGGGTCATGGCTGTGTGAGTGGCATGGACAGAGTGAGTGGCAGGGTCATGGCTGAGTGAGTGGCATGGACAGAGTGAGTGGCAGGGTCATGGCTGAGTGAGTGGCATGGACAGAGTGAGTGGCAGGGTCATGGTTGAGTGAGTGGCATGGACAGAGTGAGTGGCCGGGTCATGGCTGAGTGAGTGGCATGGACAGTGAGTGGCAGGGTCATGGCTGAGTGAGTGGCATGGACAGAGTGAGTAGCAGGTTCATGGCTGAGTGAGTAGCATGGACAGAGTGAGTGCCAGGGTCATGGCTGAGTGAGTGGCATGGACAGTGAGTGGCAGGGTCATGGCTGAGTGAGTGGCATGGACAGAGTGAGTAGCAGGGTCATGGCTGAGTGAGTAGCATGGACAGACTGAGTGGCAGGGTCATGGCTGAGTGAGTAGCATGGACAGAGTGAGTGGCAGGTTCATGGCTGAGTGAGTGGCATGGACAGTGAGTGGCAGGGTCACGGCTGAGTGAGTGGCATGGACAGACTGAGTGGCAGGGTCATGGCTGAGTGAGTAGCATGGACAGAGTGAGTAGCAGGGTCATGGCTGAGTGAGTGGCATGGACAGAGTGAGTGGCAGGGTCATGGCTGAGTGAGTGGCATGGACAGAGTGAGTGGCAGGGTCATGGCTGAGTGAGTGGCATGGACAGAGTGAGTGGCAGGGTCATGGCTGTGTGAGTGGCATGGACAGAGTGAGTGGCAGGGTCATGGCTGAGTGAGTGGCATGGGCAGAGTGAGTGGCAGGGTCATGGCTGAGTGAGTGGCATGGACATAGTGAGTGGCAGGGTCATGGTTGAGTGAGTGGCATGGACAGAGTGAGTGGCAGGGTCATGGCTGAGTGAGTGGCATGGACAGAGTGAGTGGCAGGGTCATGGCTGAGTGAGTGGCATGGACAGAGTGAGTGGCAGGGTCATGGCTGAGTGAGTGGCATGGACAGAGTGAGTGGCATGGACAGAGTGAGTGGCAGGGTCATGGCTGTGTGAGTGGCATGGACAGAGTGAGTGGCAGGGTCATGGCTGTGTGAGTGGCATGGACAGAGTGAGTGGCAGGGTGGCCCCCCGTGAGTGGTGGCATCTAACTGACGTTACTCAGCAGCTGAATAACATAGGTGTGAATGGGGAGCATCGTGAAGCGGGGAAGAGTCAGGGTGGGGGGCGTGAGAACGGGGTGAAGCAGGACAGTGTGTGTGTGGGGGGTGGGGGTGGAGGCGGGTTCAGGCACGCGGATTCTAGGATCCCAGCCGGCTTCACTCCTGGAAGTCATCACCACAGGGGCAGTCCGTTCGACTAACACTAACAGTAACACCCTCTCGATTGTTTCGCCGACCATAGCACCGTGAAGTCCTGCGCTGCCGCGCCCTCCACGCACTGCCCCAGTTTACTGACCCGATCTGCGCTGTCAATCCATGCTGTACTACTGATACGTGGAACCTAGTGGCGCTGGATATGTTAAAGTTGCATAATTTAATGAGAGCAGCGACTTTTTCTAAATCAAAACGCTTGACCTAGATTTGATCCTACATGTCTACCTTATAGTTAGTTATACACTGCATCACTCATTAAGCATTTACGGCTTGTTTTTGTTGTTCAATGCTGCTATGCTCGATAATGGACGAATGAGTTGAACGGGGTGAAGTAGGAGTGTGTGTGTGTGTGGGGGGGGGGGGGTGGAGGCCGGTTCAGACACGCGGATTCTAGGATCCCAGCCGGCTTCACTCCTGGAAGTCATCACCACAGGGGCCGTCCGTTCGACTAACACTAACAGTAACACCCTCTCGATTGTTTCGCCGATCATAGCACCGTGAAGTGCTTCGCTGCCGCGCCCTCCACGCACTGCCCCAGTTTACTGACCTGATCTGCGCTGTCAATCCACCCTTTACTACTGATACGTGGAACCTAGTGGCGCTGGATATGTTAAAGTTGCATATTTTAATGAGAGCAGCGACTTTTTCTAAATCAAAACGCTTGACCTAGATTTGATCCTACAACTATGGGTTTTTTAAATCACAAGCATTTACGGCTTGTGTTTTTTTTCAATGCTGCTTTGCACGATAATGGACAAATGAGTTGAGCGTCCGTCTCCCGTTTTGGTAGATCTTGGGATTCGAACCCTGGTCGAGTCAAAGCAATGACTTAAGAATGTATACGTGATATCCCACTCAGTCCCATTATCCTGACACTGAGCTAACCAGTCCTTGCCTCATCCTATTAATGCCGAGCGCCAGGCTGGGGAGTGATAAGTAACAATTTTATAAGTCATTGCTTTTGACTCGACCGAGAACCGAACTCCCGAAATCCCGAACTCCCGATCTCCCGCCCGCGAAGCCCGCGCTTTACCGATTCGGCCACCACGCCTGGTGTGGATGTGTGAATAAGGCGTGCTCATGTGCTCATGACCTCACGAGGTGCTCATGTGCTTTGAAGGGGCCCTTGAAGTTGAAGTGTTGCTGTAATGCCCCGAGTTCCACAAGAACTCTCTGTGTAAACAGTGCGTTGGGACCAGCACCAGTTGTAGCAGACAAAGTCGTACACTGCACACGTGTTGTCAGACAGCACACGCACCACACACGACGTGGGACAGCCAACACACTACCACACCTCAGTAGTTTATGGGGTTTTTTAAATCACAGTTATTTACCTCAATAGTTTATGTAAAAAAAACAATAATTTAAACAAATTCTTTTGGTAAATATTTGTTCTTCTGAATAATATTGTGTTAGCGCCAATGCGCTTACCTGTCTCCCAACTATTCATCATCACAATTATTTACCTCAGTAGTTTATGTAACAAAAACAATAATTTAAACACATTCTTTTGGTAAATATCTGTTCTTCTGAATAATATTATGTTAGCGCCAACACCCTTACTTGTCTCCCAACTATTCATCATCACAATTATTTTGCTTTATTTTAATACATAATAAGGTTACTGGAATGACAAGTGAATAATTATTGAAGCTGCATAATACAATAAAAGCATAATATTTTAAATCCAATATAAATATCTGTTCTTCTGAATAATATTATGTTAGCGCCAATGCGCTTACTTCTCTTCCAACTATTCATCATCACAATTATTTACCTCAGTAGTTTATGTAACAAAAAAAACATTGACATTGACATCGGACAGACAATAGTCAGACATGTGCATATTGACATAGATATAATGCAGACATTGTATAAACAAGCGCCATACATCATATATATGTCGACATTTTGCAGACAACAGCCAGACGTCACATTGATACCTTGCTGATCGCTTCTGATGCAGAAAGGGGATTCCTTTCTATTATTCAGCTGAATGTAAAAGCTTGACAATGTGAAATGCATTGCTCATGGGACAGGGCCATATTTAATCAGATCACTTCTTTCAGGCATCGTCATTGGTTGTCTTGTCTTTACACGTGGTGTGAGATTGGCAGTTGGTGGTTTAGCCGTCGGTGATCACAATTGTGAACATGGGCAACGAATTGAAGTTATTTAAAAAGTGGCGCCCTGTGTTCTTATGGGGAGGAGACTACCTACTTGTATTTTTTTTTGGTAAGCCCCCCCCCCACTCCCCTGACCCGCTCACACACATACTCATATAAAATTCTGCTATTAACATGCAGCAGAATATGAATTATTATGGTATGAAAGGGCCACGAGGGGCCAGCGTGCCCCCCCCCCCGACTCCGCGCACGCACACACACACGCACAGAACTGGGCGCGTTGGCCGAATGGGTAGAGCGTGGGCCTCGCGTGCGTCAATTTGCGGTTGAGTCAAACCAATGACTTATCAAATTTATACTTGTCGCTTCCTAGCCTGGCACTCGGCATTAATAGGATAGTGTGAGGACTAGTTAGCTCACTGTCAGGATAATGTGACTGGGATACAGTAAAGCCTGATATCCCAGGTGGGCAGCACTATAAAGTCGCCATGAGTGCGCACTGTCACAAGTCGGTACCTATCCTGATATTACCTTAGATGTTGGAAGGACATTAAACTCCAACTACCTACTACACACACACAGACACACACACACACACACATACACACATCGCCTCCTGAGCAGTTCATGCAAACAAGCACATCTGTGCACGTGTGCCAAAATAAAACAAACAATAAAAGAATAAAAACAACCAGCCTCTCAAGACGCGTATTCCGGGTTACTGTCCGCTCGTTTTGACCAATGACTGAAGCTACGACTCACTCGGCCTACTTACACAACCGGAAGTGGGTCGGACCGGCGTCCCTCTCAGCCCCATCCTTCCCTCCCCGATGGCCTTCCTCCCCCCCCCCCCCATATTTTTGTGTCCTCTTTTCCTTCTTCTGTTTTCTTTTTTTGTGTTGGTAAATATGTTTATAACTAAATATAAGTCTTTTTGTCAGTGCCAAAGAACTGGTCTTCCAGCCATTTTTCAATTCAGGATTATTTACACAAAAAAGGTATATATATAGAGTAAGGTATACAATACCTGTTGAATACTCAATTTGCAGTATAGAACATAATGCAGTTCTCTAACCCACACATTCCATAGCAATGTGGTAACAGGAGTGTCATATGACTAGATCAATATTAGCCAGATCAATGTGAGTATTTACTACTTTCAAACCTGCCAAAACTGTGACCTATGTCTTGGAACATTTTATTGATGTCCATAGAGGGAGTGCACATGATGTCATCACTTAGCAGTCAGCGGTCAGCGGCCAGCCATCTTGGATTATGAGCACCCTCCATAGCCATATTGTGAATGCATGCAGATGCAGTAAAACAGAGTCTTCTTGTGTTCTTGGAGGTTCTGGGCAGTTTACATCCAATGTGTTTACTTACAGCACTTTAGCAACAACTTCTGAGGCCAAACTGCTCAAAACAGTGACAAATAAACCAACAAATCAGTAAATAAGCACAGTGTAGGCAGTTGCAAGCCTTCTGTATGTAATCCAATATGGCCACCGAAAGTTGTATTGTGACGTCATTACACCCCCTCTATGGTGAAAGCTAATCACGTGAGTCGTAGCTTACTGCGCATGCTCCTTGGGAAAAGGGTCTACTCGGGACAATGGTCTGGTGGTTAACTGACATAAATACCCACAACAAAGTCGTGCTGACAGCCCTGACAATCGGACCCCATGTCTGCATGCAGCGCACGTGCGGGCGGGCGCGTTACACCAACGGTTTGCTGACCAGGGGGCGCCAACATGAGGTGGGGCGCGTTCTAGCAGCCAAACAGGCGTCCTTGCAACATGGCTGTAGTAGCAAACTCGCGCCCTGGCGGATATTTCGTTTTGTGAACTTGTTTGTTCGCAGCGAGTTAATTGTTTGTTAGTGACACGCCCCCCCCCCCTCCCCCTCCCCCCCCCCCACCCACCACCATCCGCCCGCTACTAAGTCCGATGTGTGCCATGTTGGATCACGCCGGCCCCAGGCGCGGCTCCTAATTCCACGCCCAGCGTGAGGCGGCCCACTGGCAGGGCGAGGGCAGGAAGCCCGGCGCGGCGCCCTGACAGCTGCCGTCAGCACCTTTGAAGTCGGCGCGCCAACACTTGTCAACATAACGTTTGTGGGTGAAAACACCCCTAAACTATCTCAAATGTAAACCAGCTCCAAGGCGGGTGGGCGGGCGGGCGGGTGGCCAGGTGGCCGGGCGGGCGGCCGGGCGGCCGGACGGGTGGCCGGACTGGGGGCCGGGCGGGCGAAGCCGGTCGTCTCGGTGGGTGGTGCGCTGAGGGTGTGTGTGTGTGTGTGTGTGAGGGGGGGGGGGGGGGGGGGGGAGTCGGCAGTCTCCGGTGAGCGAGCTACTCTCGGCAGTTTCCGGCCACTTTCGGGTGTTTCCGGTCGAACTATGTAAAAACAAAACAACCAAACAAAAAAGAGTAAGTAAGTGAAAGCAGAGGTGAGCATAAATCGTCCAACAGAAACCCCACGATACCTTTCACTGCTACTGCTAGCAACATCTGAATATAGCCTCACAGTTGAGTGTGGAGAGGGGTGGGGGGGGGGGGGGGGAGCTCCATTCTCTCACCCACCCCCATCACATACGCCATACCCATAATAACACCACAGTTTTTGCAGCTACCCACCATCTTAGCCCGTAATAGTACTGAACTTATTATGGCTAACCCACTAACATATTAACCTCCTTCATAATCTACTAATATGCCCTACCTAAGTACCCGCTGATCTACCTATTTACAATGTAATGTAACCAGCCAGAGAACCATTGCCTTGGCGCTGAAAAAAAAAGTGTGTTATGATGAATAAACTGTTTTACCAACAACAACAAAAACAACAAAAGTGACGCAAATGCTTTGCACTAGTTACTTAAAGCTGCATAGTCCAATTTTCAAAACCAAACCAATTATCTAGATTTGATTTTACATATCTAACTTAGATACTGATGCACTTATTAAGCATTTGTTTCTGCGTAGAAGGCAATACTGAGTCAATTTAACAGAACCTGTTACTGCAGAAGTCTATGGTGTCAAGAGTTTTGGCAAGCTTGCCAAAACTAATTTTCCATGTTTGCACTCAAAATATCTCAAAAGTTTACCATTTAAAATAAAAGTAACTTTGAACTAATGTAAAGTAGATACTAGTGATCGATCTAATATATTTATCTCAGAAAAAAACAACAGAAATTCAAAACCATCGGACTATGCAATTTTAACCCCATCTCTTTCTCTTTTCTACAATATTTTCTAAACTGAAATTCTCGCTCTCCGGACACCCCGACCCCCACCCCCCGGCACAAAAAGTGAACATTCGCTATTCACTGCTATTGGGGGCCGTACAGTGGTTAAACGTATCTGAGTTAAAAAGTACATTTCCAACAGGTCAAATAGAGCACAGGAATGTATGCCAAAAGAGCACACACAAACACTCACATATTATGAAAGTGAGCAGAGTGACAGTTGGCTCATGGCGTATAGGAGGCGGGGGAGGAGAGAATGCCCGCTCCGCAGTGAATAACATGGAAGTTAAAGTTGCATAGTCCAATGGTTTTGATTTTCTGTATTTTTTCTGAGATAAATATAAGATCGATCACGAGTATCTACTTTACATTAGTTCAAAGTTACTTTTATTTTAAATCGTAAACTTTTGAGATATTTTGAGCGCAAACATGGAAAATTAGTTTTGAGAAGCTTCCCAAAAGTCTGAGACCGTAAACTTCTGCAGTAACGGCTTCTCTTAAATTGACTCAGTATTGCCTTCTAGGCAGAAACAAATGCTTGAATAGTGCATGAGTATCTAAGTTAGATATGTCATATCTATTCTAGATAATTGGTTTGGTTTTGAAAATTTTATATTTAATCAGACTATGCAGCTTTAAGGTTAGAGAGATACATTAAGGGGATTTTGTTATGTTTTACCTCAGTACTAAGCATCAGGCTACTCGTAGCCGAGGGAGAAGGAAGCACATCCGGGTCCAGCAATTAGCATAATCAACTCACGACGGGAGGATGTTTGTTGAGTTGCTCCAGCAGTTTTTGATCTACAACAATGTACTAACTGTAAGTATATATTGAAATGTGGGTGCAGTTTGGTTATGATACCTTATCGCAAGTTTTTAAACTTTGAGATGTTATTTGTTTACTTTTATGGGTGTTTTCCGATTCTGAAACATCGATAGAAAAAAGCGACATTTTTTCCTTTGTTCTACAAGCCGCCCGTTGCCGAATGGAGAGCGATGTTGGCTGGAGCCACATCTCGTTGGGATTTTATCCTCGGTTTCTTTTATGGATTCTCGTGGGATTAATCCTCGGTTTCTTTTATGGATTCCCCAAGATCTTTTAGGTGTACCTCCGAGTTTCGGAGCATTTTCTCCAACTTGTTGGCGCTGTAGCCACAGGGGGGAGAAGTGTACGGAAAAGAGACTGTGGGAGGCTACCGATACACTGGTCCATACCCCTGGGGCAGCCATTTCCAATCGAAAAGAACAGCTCTGATTGCCTCAAATTAGGGAAAGATCCCATTATTTTTTAGTATTTTCTTGTTTAGACATAATTACACATATATATGTATCTTTTGCACAGATTAAAGTGCTTGAAGTATATTTTAAATTTATCTACATCTGTTTAAATCACACAATACCAGGACTTAAAGAATGGGAAACTATTCCTGCAAGGGTGCTCAATATGGGACAGTCGTCACCCGTTTTTCCTCCTTTCCTGGCTGTGGACCCTCCTCCACCCGGACACAGCCGGGAACCAGCGCCGACCCCCCCTGGGCAGGGCAGGACACAGCCAGGAACCAGCGCCGTGCCACGTCGCGCAGGGCATGACACAGCCGGGAACCAGCTCGGTCAGCCCGCCTGTTACCGGTGTCGCGGTTTCAGTTTTAAACCAGTTTCAGTTCTCAACATCACTTCTGCGCATGCGTCTAAATCTCAATGCAACATATTCAACATGGCCGCTATGGGCGTTTGCCAACTTGTGTGTTTCATTTAGCAATATACGGTCGGTATATGAGGTTTTAAGGGTTTTAGAGTGATTTACACATTAGAAATCACCACACACACACATCAACAGCAAAAGCAAAGTTGTCACTCGAATCGACGCATGCGCAGAAGCGACAGTTGAGAACTGAAACTGGTTGAGAACTGAAACTGCGACACCGGCGCCGGTGTGGCGTGCTCAGCCGTGTACCGTGCTCAGCCGTGTCATTAGACTCAAACTCAAGGCATTGTCAATGGTCGTGAGTCACTAACCTTATAAATTTAATATAATGTTTTTGGTAAAGATGTTTTCTATATGTGTACCAAGCGATTTGTTTCTAGGTGGTGTGGTTTTAGAGATATTTCACTTTTCCTGGATTTTCTGTATGAAGATTGCTCACCACCATTGACAATGCCTTGAGTTTGACGGTACGCGCAGTGCAAAACATTAGTTTAAATCAAAATTAATAGAAATCAAGAACCCTAACCGTAGAAATTTAATATAATCTTTTTGGTGAAGATGTTTTCTATATGTGTACCAAGCGATTTGTTAATAGGTGGTATGGTTTTAGAGATATTTCACTTGTTCTGTATTTTCTGTATGAAGATTACTCACGACCATTGACAATGCCTTGAGTTTGAGTCTAATGACACGGCTGAGCACGGTACACGGCTGAGCACGGGGCACGGCTGAGCACGCCACACCGGCCGTGAATGTGCCACGTTTTTATACGGCCAGACGGAACCTGATCTCCAACATTGGCCGACAACAATCTGGCGCGCCGGGCGGGGCGCAGGCCCACCTCCGACGGCACGCTCTTAGATGCGGGCTGAGGATAATCAGGCGCTGACAGGATTATCTACACCACGAGGGAGCTTCTATATCCCCTACACACGTACCACTACGCACAAACACATACACACATACACACGCACCACACACATAACCATACAGACATACACATACACATGTATACATACATATATACTCGCACCACACACATACACACATACACACATATACATACATATACATGCACCACACACATAAACATACAGACATATACACATACACATGTATACATACATATATACACGCACCACACACATACACATATACATACATATACACACACCAGACACATAAACATACACACATATACACGTACACATGTATACATACATATATACATGCACCACACACATATACATACATATACACACACCAGACACATATACATACATATACATGCACCACACACATACACATATACACATATATACATACATATACACGCACCAGACACATACACACATACATGCACCACAGACATGACATACACACATATACATGCACCATACACTTACACACATACACATACACACATATACACACACCATACACATACACACATATACACACACCACAGACATGCACATATATAAACATACACACATATACATACATATACATGCACCCCACACATACACATACATATACATGCAGCATACACATACACACATATACACTCAGCACACACATACACATACACAGATACACACACCACACACATAAACATACACACATATACACATACACATGTATGCACATATATATACACACATACACACATACACATACACACATACACATACACACATATACACCCACCACACACATACACATACACACATATACACATGCACATGTATACACCCATATATACACCCACCACACACATACACACACTACACACATACACACATACACACTCACCACACACATAAACACACACATATGCACATACACATGTATACATACATACATACATATATACACCTACCTCACACATACACATACACACATATACACACACCACAGACATAAACATACACGCATATACACATACACATGTATACATACATATACACATGTACCACACACATACAGGCATATACACGTACCACATACATAAACATACACACATATACACATACACACATATACATACATATACACACACCACACACATACACATATACACACGCACCACACACATACACATACACACATAGCCATACACCAGACACATGCACACACTTACATAGACTATGCACCTCGCCCTCATTATTGTGTTTGTTCTGTGTTAGAAACGGCTAAAATAAAAAAAGATTAAAAAGTGTGTGTGTGGGGGGGGGGGGGGGGTAAAAACGAATTGATCTAATCTACGAAGCCAGTGATGGATAGAATTACGTGTGGCCTGGTTTTAAATGTCCATTTGGCAGAAAAGAAAGTAATTTGTCTCCCGTCAAAGCCGATTCATTTAACAAATCAAAAATAAAAGGTGGCGGAATAAAATGCCCACGGTATGAGATTAAGACACAAGAGGCGATCCTGTTGGTTGGTTGGTTTGATGGAATTTGCTTGTCACTTAGGAAATGAAACTTTAAACCGGTCACATTAAAGCTGCATAGTCCAATGGTGTTGAGTGTCTGTCTCCCATGGTCTTTTAATATAAATATATTAAAGTTGCATAGTCCGATGGTTTTGAATTTCTGTATTTTTTCTGAGATAAATATATTAGATCGATCACTAGTATCTACTTTACATTAGTTCAAAGTTACTTTTACTTTAAATGGTAAACTTTTGAGATATTTTGAGTGCAAACATGGAAAAATAGTTTTGGCAAGCATGCCAAAACTCTTGACACCATAGACTTCTGCAGTAACAGGTTCTGGTAAATTATCTCAGTATTGAATTCTATGCAGAAACAAATGCTTAATAAGTGCATCAGTATCTAAGTTAGATATGTAAAATCAAACCTAGATAATTGGTTTGGGTTTTGAAAATTTTATATTTTGTCGGACTATGCAGCTTTAAGGTGATCATTATCTACGTTGCTTTAGCTTGAAGTAATTTTTTTAAGTTAAAAAGAGTCAATTGTTGGAGATCTTTGATGTGAAAACATGCCAAATTAATTCAGGAATATATATATATCAAAATAGGAATATATATCAGCACATTAAAGCCTTCAGCAGTGATAGGTTCTGTTAAATTGACTTAGCATGCCCTGCCATACAACGATACATATTTTATGAGTGCACCAGCCCAGTAGTAGAAAATGAATTATTATTATTATTATTATCATTATTATTATTGTTATCAATATTACTATTATTGTTATTGGTATTATATTAGTATTATTATTATTATTACTCACCAGTGTCAACGTTGGACATGTGGGATCTGTTTGTTTGCTGTTGTTTTACATCCTAGCAACATCTAAGGTCATATCAGGACGGGTACCGACTTGTGACAGTGCGCACTCATGGTGACTTTATTGTGCTGCCTCACTGGAAGACCAGGCCACCAGCACCATGACCTGATATCCCACTCAGTCACATTATCCTGACACTGAGCCAACCAGTCCTTGTCCTATCCTAATAATGCTGAGCGTCTGGCTAGGAAGTGACAAGTATCAATTTTTAAGTCATTGGTTTGACTCGACCAGGGTTCGAAACTACGACCCCATGATCTACCAACACGGGAGACGGACGCTCTAACTCATTCGGTCATCCCGTCTGGTCGGACATGTGGGATCAAATCTAGGTGGTGTTTTGGTTTGGAAATACAATGTTGACATCAGATAATGCAACTTTAAAATCCATTATTACGAGTCTCTTTACGGATTTCAAGAGATTTCATCCCGTAGAAATTATTTAAATAACGAGTTAAGTCTTAGGAGATGGAAATTATTTGGAATACCATTTGCTGGTTAAAGTTGTGCTTTTATCTGAAAGTAAGAATTGCTTCTAAAAAAATAAGAACTCCCCTTTTTAATTGAAGCATCAGCGAGAAATGGCGGGAATATCGAGCAGGAAAATAGCGGGTAATGACGAAAAATGGGCGTGGATTGTCGTGTAAAAGTCGTCTGCTTCTCGGAGCGTGGTTTTACGGTGTAATCGCTGAGGGTCAAGGTCACTGCGTTAATGACGGAAGGATTTAGATTTATCGCCCGGTGTTGAGGACTTGGGGCGGGCTGGGGGTGGGGGTGGGGGGGGGGGGGGAGGTACTTCATTACAGGAATCAAAGGAGCCGCCCGGCCCCTCGGTTTTGTCACGTGGGGTTAGACGCCCGGACCCTGCGATGGTTGCCGGTGTGGTGGTTTCAGCGGGTTCCCGTGCTCAGAGGTGTCCCTCGCTTCTGCGCTGCTTCTGCGCATGCGCGGATTTCGCATCAACTCGGGTCACCTGAGCCACTTATTGGCGCATGCGCATATCCTACAAACTCGGGTCGAATAATCGAATACGCTTCTCCCGCGCTCGGGTGGACAATCTTTTTTTTTTTTTTTTTAATAACCGATAAAAATACAGCAAAATAGGATTTAGAGTATTTTATGATGGCCCAGTTTACCTATATTTCCATTTAATTAATCTAAGTTATTCTTTTTATGCACATGGCACGTGTATTTGTCGACTCCACTCGCCGTGTTCTATTTGAATTTCTGACGACTCGGATGACCCGAGTCGCCCGGGTCGTGTTAATCGATTACGGCCCGTTGATGCGAAATCCGCGCATGCGCAGAAGCAGCGCAGACGCGAGGGACACCTCTGAGCACGGGAACCCGCTGAAACCACCACACCGGCATGAAGTCGCGCGTGGTTTTACCTTAACTCAGGCCGGCAGATGGGAACCAGCACAATGGGATGCCTGTGGTACGGTGTGTGGTGTGTGTGGTGTGTGTGGTGTGTGTGGTGTGTGTGGTGTGTGTGGTGTGTTTGTGTTTTGTTGTTTGCTTTTGGGGAGTTTTCAGTCGCATTGGCGACCTGGGGCCGTATGCACGAATCGGGGTTAGTGCCTTAACCGCGGCTAAGGTATCCACACTGGGCTAAATGTGAAAATTTGGTATGCACCAATCGGAGTTAGGGCTAACCGCCGACCGTAGCCTCGGCTAAGTTAAACCATTTTCAAATCAGGTTTTACATCTAGCCGGGGCGGTTAGTGTGCGTGTGTGGCTCTCAATCTATTGAATGCGATCATATTTAATAGAATTACATACGCAATAAGTGACATTTTATCAATTTAACCCTAAATGCGAAGCGTTATTAAGGCTACTGCCACATTGGCGGTGATATTATTAGTTATATTTTCGAATCGACGAACGTAAAGTAAACAAATCGCCGCCGCCGCCGCATCGACGTCGCTTTCCATACTGGCGGCGGCGACGGTTTGTTTACTTTACGTTCGTCGATTCGAAAATATAAGTATTAATATCGCCGCCAATGCGGCTGTAGGCTTAATAACGCTTCCAATTTAGGGTTAAATTGATAAAATTTCACTTATTGCGTATGTAATTCTGTTAAATATGATCGCATTCAATAGATTTGAGCCTAATATATGGGTACAAACGCAGAGGGAATTCCCAAATCTATAAATAAACTCACGGTTAGCTATCCGCAGCGGCTAAAACATTGGTGCATACCGATTCACACATTTCTCAAACCCCCCACTACCCTGAGGTAGCTATCCGCGGCTAGAGCCTTAACTCCGGCTAAGCCTAACCCCGATTCGTGCATACGGGCCCAGAAGGCTGCAAATCTGCAGCAATGTCTGGGCTCCATTGAAACTGAAAGTGGTCCCATGTGGTCGGGAGTTGGCTTCCGAAGGGTAGTGTTCAGATAAATTGGGGGGGGGGGGGGAAGAAAAAGGCAGCCTAAGAGCCAAACCACAGTCCTCTGAGAGGGCCGGGGGAGGCTGGGTTGTTGGTGTAGTTTTACGCCCCAGCAACACCCTAGGCCATACCAGGATGTGCACTCATGGTGACTTTATAGTGCTGCCCCACTGGGAAATCAGACTGCCGGCACCATAACCTGATGTCCCACACAGTCACATTATCCTGACACTGTGCACCCAGTCGGTTTGTGTGTGGTGTGTATAGGCACGCCTCCACACCGCCTGTGGTGTATAGGCATGCCTCCAAACCGCCACCCACAAACTGACATGTTCTGCCCATTTGAAATTGAGACTTGAGAGCAATTCCTCGACACCCGAAACTGGCGGGCGTTTAGCAGAACGCGCGTCTGTGAAAGGGTTAAGGGGTTGTTTTGATGCTCCGTCAGGGGTCAGTGATCAGAAGATAATCAGGGAACCACATCGCAGGGATCCAAGGGGGGCGTATTGCCATGGCAACTTCATTACCGGCACCGCCGACCGCCCACTCCTGTCCATCACCTCCTCCTCATCATACTCCTCATACTCCTCCTGCTCCTGCTCCTGCTCCGCTTCCTGCTCCTCCCCCACCTCCTCCTCCACCTCCACCCTCTCCTCCCTTCTCCCATCTCATCCTCTTCACCCCTGCTCATCCTTGTCATCCTCGTCGTCATCATCTTCCACTCCTCCTTCGCATTCTCCCCTCCTCCCCCCTCCTCGCTCCTCCTCTTCCTCCCCCTTCCTCCTCCGAGTTGGAGAGGTCGTGGAAACGCCGTGTGCTAGATGAAGCTAAAGCTCCTGTCACACCGTACTGGACTGAATACCGAAGATCACCGCACAAAGAATTTTCTAGTCCGGTGCTCTCCGCTGCACAAAATGTATCGAAATGGAGCGTAATCGGGTCAATTGCCGCCGGGCGACCGGTCAAGTACCGTACATGTACCGGACGAGAACCGGATGAGAACCGGACATGTAACGGATGGGTACCGGACATGTACTGGACAAAATGGACAAACCGGACATGTACTGGACAAAACGGACAAACCGGACATCAACGGATGGGTACCAGACATGTGTGGATGGGTACCGGATTGGTACCAGATGGGTACCAGATGGGTACCGGACATGTACCGGACAAACCGGACACCAACCAGACACGTCAGACCGGCGGTGTCCGGTAGACGTTTTGTGCATGTTCAAAACTTGTGCCGGACACCACCGGACACCGCCGGATGGGTACCGGACATGTACCGGACATCGCCATACAGTACCGGACAGTGTCCAGTTCTCATCTGGTTCCTCAATCCAGTAAGGTGTGACTGGGCCTTAACGTATACACAGAAGGCCCGTGGGCTGGGTCTTCTGAGAGTGAGAGGAGGCTTGCGCTTGGTGTTACCACAAAGTGTGTTACGGTTACAGTTACACTAACACTTACAGTTACAGTGTTAGTAAAGCGCGCCCGCTGAGTGAGAGAGAGAGTACGCCTCCTGATTCACTTAATTTCCAGCGGTCACTCATGTAGCAACAGACATTCAGGCGCCCCCACATTCATTAGGTTCCTAAATGAGGCTCCCCGCTCTGAAGCCTACGTATTAAACTGAGATTTAGGAACTGGACCGCTGGTCACGGTCACACTTTGCTCTGATCATACCGACACGCCGGGAACCACCGCGAGCCGGAACGCCCACCCACCCACCCACTCACCCACTCATCCGCTCATTAATATGGAGATCGAATACCCTCGGCTGGCACTATTTTGTCACGGCGCACTGATTGATGCCAGCGCACAGAAAGTAGTTCGATGTGCATCAAATGGTTTGCTGGTCCATTAGTGGATTTATCGGCGGTGAGTCGGTGCCTGCTGTGGCGTAACGCATTTCCGTTATGTGCCCATCGCGATCCGTGCGTTACGGTCCCCCGTCCCACCTCCCACTCCGCGCTTCCACAGCCACTGACCCCCGTCCCGCCACACTCTACTTATTCTGGTTATTGCTGTCGGTTCCATAAAGTTAGGGCGTGTTTGCCCACGGTGAGTAAACTGTTATAGAGCGCTGCTCTTTCTGAGTCGGAGGGTAGTTATTGCATTGCTTTATACACTGCATTGAGACAACCCTCTCCCCCTCCCCACACACACACCCAACAACAACAAACCCCCCACTAAAAGACACACAAAAACCACACACAGAACCCACCCCCACCACCACCACCACCACCACCACGCATACACACACACACACACAACCACACAAGAAAATCACCACACGCAGTCACTCCTAACTACATTAACTACACACAGGCAAGAAGAATACATGTAAGAGCTGCTCACATAGGCAAAAAGGATATGCATGAGAGCTGCTCACATAGGCAAAAAGAATACGTATGAGAGCTGCTCACATAGGCAAAAAGAATACGTATGAGAGCTGCTCACATAGGCAAAAAGAATACGCATGAGAGCTGCTCACATAGGCAAAAAGAATATGCATCAGAGCTGCTCACATCGGCAAAAATAATACGCGTGAGAGCTGTTCACATAAGCAAAAAGAATATGTGTGATAGCTGGTCACATATGCAAGAAGAATACACATAAGAGCTGCTCACATAGACAAGAAGCAATACATGTGAGAGTTGCTCACATAGGCAAAAAGAATACGTGTGAGAGCTGCTCACATAGGCAAAAAGAATACGTGTGAGAGCTGCTCACATAGGCAAAAAGAATACGTGTGAGAGCTGCTCACATAGGCAAAAAGAATACGTGTGAGAGCTGCTCACATAGGCAAAAAGAATACGTGTGAGAGCTGCTCACATAGGCAAAAAGAATACGTGTGAGAGCTGCTCACAAAGGCAAAAAGAATACGTGTGAGAGCTGCTCACAAAGGCAAAAAGAATACGTGTGAGAGCTGCTCACAAAGGCAAAAAGAATACGTGTGAGAGCTACTCACAAAGGCAAAAAGAATACGTGTGAGAGCTGCTCACAAAGGCAAAAAGAATACGTGTGAGAGCTGCTCACAAAAGTCACATAGGCAAAGAGAATACGAGTGAGAGCTGCTCAAATAGGCCAGAAGAATATGTGTGAGACCTGCTCACACAGGCAAAAAGAATATGTGTGAGAACTGGTCACATAGGCAAGACAAATACACTGAGGAGAGACTGAACCTGCTAGTGCTACTTGGCGTGTTTACACAACCGGGAGTGGGGTGGTTGTTTCAGCCCTATTCTTCTCTGTAGACCCTTTTCTCACTTTGAATCTGTTAACATGTGGCTCCTGATGAATAAACCTAGTAAGTAGTCGAACATTTGTCCTAGATTGGTTTCAGAATTTGGTGGCAGTGAGAGTATGCTGATAACTATTCTGTATTATATACATATCAATTATCACTTCCTGTATGTCGGTGTGTAGTGCTGCAGTGTGCTTCTCCCTGACCCTAGCACTGCCAGGGATCTGACTAGTGTTTGGGTGGACACCAACTTTGGTTATCTCCCAAGTGATGTATTCTCAAACATGAGAAAGAGCCCCCTCCCCACTCCCCCCCCCCCCCAAACACACAAGCAAAGACAAATAAAACTATCCTACAACAAGGGCAACACAAACAAAACACACACGCGCATGTTAGATTATGCATAGATGTCCATAATTCTTCCACGGGTTCACATACATCTATCCCAGTTAACATGGCTATTAGAGCTGCATAATCTGATGAAGACATCACAATTTCAAAACCAAACATTTAACAACTTCAATTCTGATGTAATTATTAAATATTTACTGCAGCTTGGTGCTCCTAAGCCAAACACATGGTAAATAACACATAAGCAAAGCATATATGTTCAGCATTTCGGTACACACACGGAAAGCAATTTTGCATGTTTTCACCTCAAATATCTCCACAGAGTTAACCATTTAAAATAAAGGTTACCTCAAATTAACGTAATGTAGACAATAACGCTCAAATTTATGCTTTTTTTTAAATGGCAGAAACTCAAAAACATTGAATTGTTTAACCATTGAATTGTGTCATGTGCATTCTTCTTTAAATGTGAGCAGTTCTCACATGTATTTATTTGTCTTACCTATGTGAGCAGCTCTCACATGTATTGGTCTTGCCTATGTGAGCAGTTCTCACATGTATTAGTCTTACCTATGTGAGCAGTTCTCACATGTATTAGTCTTACCTATGTGAGCAGTTTTCACATGTATTTATTTGTCTTGCCTATGTGAGCAGCTCTCACATTATTAGTCTTGCCTATGTGAGCAGCTCTCACATGTATTAGTCTTGCCTATGTGAGCAGTTCTCACGTGTATTAGTCTTGCATATGTGAGCAGTTATCACATGTATTAGTCTTGCCTATGTGAGCAGCTCTCACATGTATTAGTCTTGCCTATGTGAGCAGTTCTCACATGTATTAGTCTTGCCTATGTGAGCAGCTCTCACATTATTAGTCTTACCTATGTGAGCAGTTCTCACATGTATATATTTGTCTTGCCTATGTGAGCAGTTCTCACATTATTAGTCTTACCTATGTGAGCAGTTCTCATATGTATTAGTCTTGCCTATGTGAGCAGCTTTCACAAGTATTAGTCTTGCCTATGTGAGCAGTTCTCACATGTATTAGTCTTTCCTATGTGAGCAGTTCTCACATGTACTATTACTCTTGCCTGTGTGAGCAGTTCTGACGTGTACTATTAGTCTTGCCTATGTGAGCAGTTCTCACTTGTATTAGTCTTGCCTATGTGAGCAGCTCTCACATGTATTTTGCTTACCTGTGTGAGCAGCTCTCACATGTAATGTATTAGTCTTGCTATGTGAGCAGCTCTCACATGTATTTTCCTTACCTTTGTGAGCAGCTCTCACATGTCTTGCCTATGTGAGCAGTTCTCACATGTATTTTCCTTAGCTATGTGAGCAGTTCTCACATGTATTTTCCTTAGCTATGTGAGCAGCTCTCACATGTATTTTCCTTACCTATGTGAGCACCTCTCACATGTAAGTACAAGCAGGATTATTTTTCTTGTGCAGAGACACTTTGTGAGTGAGCCCCTCGCGTCTCCGGTGCGCTTCTTGACCCGAGGTGCACGTTGAACTTTGCCTGCAGACGCGGCACGTGTTTCATGTAGTCACGTGGTCAGACGAGTGATTGCCTGACCTTTAAGGTTTCCAGTCTAACCGAATCAGTGTGCACCTAGACACGGCGTTTGAAGTTGTCGAAATGACTGCAACCAAAACACAGCCGAATGTTTGCTACTCAACAATTAGGAATACGCGCAGTCTCCGCTGTTTGGCGGAAAGGAAGCATCCACAGTAGGCATCCATTCGGCTGTGCCTGGACACAGTCTAATTAAAGTGACATAGCCGGATGAAAACATAATTTTCAAAAACCAAAGCACTAGGTTTGTTGACATACATATACAGTGTTTATTTCCGCAAAGAACCAAGATTGAGTCAATTTAAAGTTGCATAGTCCGATGCTTTTGAGTTTGCTATTTTCTGTGATAAATATATTATACTAATCGTTATAATCTACTTTACTTTAGTGACTTTAATTTTAAATGGCTAAGTTTGGAGATATTTGACGTCAAAACATGCCAAAATAATTTTGGCAAGTACGCCAAAACTCTGACACCATAGACTTCAGTAGTAACGGTTTCTATTAATTGACTTATTATGCCCTTCTATGCAGCCACAAATGCTTAATAAGTGCACCAGTGTCTAAGTTAGATATGTAGAATCAAATCTAGATAAGTGTTTTGGTTTTGAAAATTTGATGTTTTCATCGGACTATGCAACTTGAATACAACCTGTATTTACGTTGTACAGTATAACCCCGTTAAACCAAACTTGAAGGGACCCTAGAAATTTGTTTGGATTAACCGATCATTGGCTTAACCAAGCTTTGGTTTCGACTTTGACTTGGCTTTGGGAAAAAGGCGGGTGCATTATGAATATAATATACCATGTATGTGGACACTTTGATTATTGTTTTTTTATGTATATACAGTATACCACCCCCATTAATCCAAACTTTTGTTGGCGGCTCGATGAAATACTACCATTTATCATATAACAAAGTCGGTGTGGTCTCAGATGACCTTATAACCACATGAAAGTTTGGTTTAACCGTACTGGAAGTGGCCTGGGGCCCAACAATTTTGTTTGGATTAACCGATAATTTGGATTAACCGACTTTGGTTTAACCCAATTTTTTATATGATAAATGGTAGTATTTTGCCGAGCCGTCGAAAAAAGTTTGGATTAACCGATCGTTTGGTTTAACCGAGCTTGGTTTAACGGGGTCGTACTGTATACCGAAATTGGGCAACGAAAGTCCCTCTGGTGTCAGTGTAGTTCTGGATCTAGTGTCCTTGCGCTACTCTGCCACGATTATGTTCAGTGCCGTGTCGGTGCCAGTGTAGCTAAGATGTGTGCTCTTGTGCCATGCTGCTCCACTTGAAAACTGGTAAGCAAAGTCTATATCTCCAGAATTCAGCTGCTGAGAGCTGCACACGCCAAGAGTTTCTCACAGTGAGTTTCTCACAGTGAGAGTTTCGCACTCAGTTTCTCACAGTGAGAGTTTCGCACACTGTGTTTCTCACAGTAAGAGTTTCTCATACTGAGAGCTGCACGTGCCAAGTTTCTCACACTGAGTTTTTAACACTGAGTTTCTAACACTGAGTTTCTCACAGTGATTTTCTAAAACTGAGTTTCTCACAGAGAGTTGCTCACACCGAGAGGTGCTCACTGAGTTTCTCACACTGAGCTTCTCACACCGAGCTTCTCACGACAACAGCTTCTCAAACTGAGAGTTGTCCACACTGAGAGTTGGTCACACTGAGAGTTGGTCACACCGAGAGCTGCTAAAAATGGCAGCTGGTCACACTGAGAGGTGGTCACACTGAGAGGTGGTCACACTGAGAGGTGGTCACACGGAGAGGTGGTCACACCCAGAGGTGGTCACGCCCAGAGGTGGTCATACTCAAGAGCTGCTCATGTGGATTCCTAATTCGCTCCACCCCAGAGCTGCTCACACACAAATGTTACTTCTAGTTCTAGAGGCTCACCCCTGCAACAATTAAGGACCCAATCTACCCGCGGTTGTAGATTCAGCACCACGGACCTGACCAAGTGCCGGTGTCGCAGTTTAAAAAGGTACCCGGTTTAAAGCGGAACTTCTCACAATGCGCATGCGTCAAAGGCGAATAGCAAGCCTGAAATCTTGTAAGAATTTCTGACTTGCTTCTATCTGTGGAGGAGGTCTCTAGAAATCTAGGGCAAGACACGCAAGGATTCCTTCAGGAATCATTGGAGTCAATAGTTTATGCTTGATAGTATATATTATCCTCTGTACTAACAAGTTAACAAGTTATTAAACATGGGTACAATCTCAATCAGGCAGAAATGCATGCGCATGCGCATTGTGAGGAGCCCCGTTTTAAACCGGGTACCATGTTAAACTGCGACACCGGTGTGGTGGTTTCAGCCGTGCACCAGTTTCAGCCGTGCGCATACGGTCAAACTCAAGGCATTGTCAATGGTCGTGAGTCACTAACCTTATAAATTTAATATAATGTTTTTGGTAAATATGTTTTCTATATGTGTACCAAGCGATTTGTTTCTAGGTATTTCACTTTTCCTGGATTTTCTGTATGAAGATTGCTCACCACCATTGACAATGCCTTGAGTTTGACGGTACGTGCAGTGCAAAACATTAGTTTTATTCAAAATTAATAGAAATCAAGAACCCTAACCGTAAAAATTTAATATGATGTTTTTGGTAAAGATGTTTTCTATATGCATACCAAGCGATTTGTTAATAGGTGGTGTGGTTTTAGAGATATTTCACTTTTTCTGTATTTTCTATATGAAGATTGCTCGACCATTGACAATGCCTTGAGTTTGAGTTTGTGCACGGCTGAAACTGGCGCACGGCTGAAACCGCCACACCGGCCTGTCCGTCAGTCGGGTGGGCGGGTCACACATTCCACTTGTTGCCACAAACAACGGCCACCCACATCCACACGTCCGACCGCCCCCACATCACTCACCCCTGACTACAGGTCCATCTGGGAAACAAGTTAAGCAAAGTGCTTAAAGTTGCATGGTCCGATGAAACTTTTGTTTCTTTCTTCAAAACCAAAGCGCGTCCCTACATTTTATTCTATATATCTAACTTAGATTCTGGCGCATTTACCTAATGATTTGGGAAGAATATTCAGAGTAATTAGTGAATTTATCCCTTTCGACACTTACTTTGAGGAAGCCATTACGCAGGGACCAATTCTAACAGTTTAGAATTTTTTAAATTATTTACAGATGCACAAATACATCAATAATATTAATAAATGAACATGTATACCCAGGACCAATTCAAACAGTTAGTATTTATTTATTCATTTTTATATTTATTTATTTATTTATTTACACATGCTCAACTACATCAATAATAAATCACCATGTATACCCAATTCGATTAATTCTATCTATGAAATTAACTCAACTTAAATATATGATAAAGTGACTGAGTGGAAAATTGAGTCATGTTGCTGGCAACCTGCTCTCCCAGTGAGGCAAGTACTATAAAGCCAGATGGGGTGGCCTCTTGTTTTGGCACACTTCCATTTTCATATAATCTTGATAGATATGGAGTTTGAAAGCACTAAAATACCGCTTCTAACGAATAAATGCACCCCGATTAAAGCTGCATAGTCCAATGAAACATCAAATTTTCTAAACAAAAACATCACCTAGATTTGATTCTACATATCTAACTTAGATACTGCTGCACTTATTAAACATTTGTTGCCACATAGAAGGGCATACTGAGTCAATTTAACAGAACCTGTTACTGCATAAGCCTATGGTGTCAGAGTTTTGGCGTGCTTTCCAAAATCAATTTAGGATGTTTGCACTTCAAATATCTCAAAGGTTAACCATTCAGAATGAAAATTACTTCAAACTAAAGTAAGGTAGGTTATAACAACCAATTAAATATATTTATCTCAGAAAAATGACAGAAATTCAAAACCATCGGACTATGCAACTTTTACTTGGCTGGTTTCAACCCGGGTTGTTTACAGTCTATCGTTGCCATAGTAACGGCAGAGTGGAGGCCAGACTGGCTGACCTTGCTATGAAGGCCGACTGGGGGGTGTTTGGAGTGGACGCATGCCATGCCTATTATATGGCGCTCCCGTGTGAAAAACAAACATCAACAGGGTCACGTGATTCGAACCCAGGCTTGACGCGGATAGCAGGTTGTAAGGAACCAATCACACTAGTCTTGCAACCACTTTCCGACCTCTTGTGACAGAAGAAAAACAAAACATTCACAGTTATCGGCGACCTCCTTGTGGCGACCTTTTTGCGACCAAAGCAATAACAAAAAACGCAGGGAAAGAACATGTAAATGTAAAATGAATTTAATGTACGTCCCCATCATCATCATGCTGTCGGTCGCGATGCGACAAAGACTGCTTTCATTACTTGACTGTCGCTCTCCAGTTAGCTCTCTGCTGTGAGTGTGATGTCCATGAGTTGGTCTTAATGTCTCTCAGCTTCAGATTTCTCTTGATGGTATCCTTGAACCAGAGATGAGGGCGCCCTCTCTTTCTGTAACCAGAAGACAGTTGAGAGTAGCGGTTCTGCTTTGGCAGCCTGTCTGATGACATCCTCATGAGGTGTCCAGTCCACAGGAGATTCTTTTTGATCAGAAGATCTTCCATAGAGCACAGTCATACTCATTACTTATTGCATTGTGTATAGTTTAATTGTGTAAATACCTGTATACCTGTAACACTTACGGTCGTAAGACCAGTGCTACGGCACCCAAAAAGATATATATGAATAAAATTCATTTATATAATTTTTTGTTTTTGTTTGTTAAAAGCCCCCCAAAAATGCTTGTTTGGCGAACGGTCGGGGACTGCTATGGGACTGGTTTGCGACCAATCAGCATTTGATTACAGATCAGTCACAAATCAGTCCCCGACCAGTCGCAGATCAATCCCGACCGATTTCCCAGTGGTCGCATGTGGTTCGCCGCAGTGCCACGGTCGGCGATTAGGCGGCGATCAGTCAGCGATCGATCGCCGATGGTACCCGACTGATTGCCAACCTGTGAAAATGGTTGGCGATAGCCTTAGTTTTGAAACATTGGCATACATTTCAAGACAGTTATTTTTATTAATTGTTCGAAGTATTTTTTCTACACGGCAATGAAAGCATTTTACGGCAGGTAATCGTCTCAACTCAGCCAACGGGATGGCCGAATGAGTTCGAGCATCCGTCTCCCGTGCTGGTAGATCGTGGGGTCGTGGGTGTGAACCCTGGTCGAGTCAAACCAATGACTTAAAAATTGTGGGTGTGAACCCTGGTCGAGTCAAACCAATGACTTAAAAATTGATACTTGTCGCTTCCTAGCCAGGCGCTCCTCATTATTAGGACAGGGCAAGGACTGGTGTGCTCAGTGTCAGGATAATGTGACTGAGTGGGATACCAGGTCATGGTGCCAGTGGCCCAGTTTCCCAGTGGTAGAGCACTATACAGTCGCCATGAGTGCGCACTGTCACAAGTCGGTACCCATCCTGATATGAGCTTAGATGTTGCTAGGACGTAAAACAGCAACAAATAAACAAAAAACAGCCAATCAGATCCGAGAACGGTAACCTTTAGCTGGACGTTGTGATCCAAGAGCTGCACTTAATTAAAAAAAATATGTGTTGGGAAAACAGTTTATTCATCAGAACCTAAATTCTTTTCAGCGCTAAGGCACTGACTGGTCTTCCAGCCGTTTACATTACATTGTAAATAGGTAGAACAGCGGGTACTTAGGTAGGGCATTTTATAATTCACCACGTGAAATACCACCTACCAAGGTAGGCGTGGAGAGGTCTATATCGTGGACCCTGGGTAGTCAAGTGGTTAGGACGCCGGCCTGGAAATGGCAACAACACAGGTACTGCTCCTGCTCTAGGCGTGGTGTCCCATATATTACTATTAGCAACATCCCCCACAACATCCCCCACAACATCCCCCACAACATCCCCCACAACATCCCCAACAACATCCCCCACAACATCCCCCACAACATCCCCAACAACATCCCCCACAACATCCCCCACAACATCCCCAACAACATCCCCCACAACATACCCAACAACATCCCCAACAACATACCCAACAACATACCCAACAACATCCCCAACAACATCCCCAACAACATACCCAACAACATACCCACAATTTTACACTGCAAACAGCATGCATGATCTTTTTACTAAAGTAAAACAAGAAAACATTTGAGCCTTTTTGAGGGCAGCTGGTTTGTACCACCTCATATAGCTTTTTAAACAAATTTCATCAGTGAATAATACTATCATTTAGAATTTTATTTAGATTGACCAGAAAGTATATTGTGAGTTAAAAAAATTCATGAGTGTCTATTGACACAAAATTAATTGTATGCTTTTACATGTAAAAGCGATGGTTTGAACAAAAACAAACATTTCTTGCCATGAATATGGCCTATGCTGGCGACACGGCTTAAAGCAACCACCAATCAATCAATCAACCCCCCACAGCAGGGCAAGCCCGGGTGTGTTGTGTCGTATTTTAGGGCTGCCCGCTTCGTTGGTGACCAGTAGCTGGTGACTGGTGACTGGTGGCCGGTGACTGGTGACCGCTGACTCCTGGGGCGACCGGGGACCAGTCTAGACTCCCACTCGATATGCAGATTGTGAGTTATGACTAATATGAGCTCCCAGTGCACGGCATGGTGGTGGGGGGGTGATTTGGGGTGTGTGTGGGGTGAGGTAGGGTGTGGTGGGGTGTATTTGGGGGGTTGTCCTCAATAGTTGATATCCATTTTTAAGATCAGTGGTAGTCGTGGTACCAGTAGGTTAGAGTACTAGCAATAATAATATTGATACGAATAATATTAATAATAATAATATTAACAATATTAATAATATTGATCATATTGATAATTTTAATAATATTAATAATATTAATAATATTAATAATAGTCAAAGTCAAACCAATGACTTTAAAATTGATACTTGTCACTTCCTAGCTTGGCGCTCAGCATTAATAATAGGATATGGCAAGGACTGGTTAGCTCAGTGTCAGGATAATGTGACTGAGTGGGATATTGGGTCATGGTTCCGATGGCCTGCTTTCCCAGTGTGGCAGCACTATAAAGTCGCCATCAGTGCACACTGTCACAAGTCGGTACCAATCCTGATATGACCTTAGATGTTGCCAGGAGGTAAACTCCAACAACCAACCAACGAACCAACCAAACAACCAACCAACCCGAGCATGCACAACACAGGTGTGAGGAGTAAGGAGTGACAGAGTACCAACAGGTAATGGCCGCTCCTGAATGGCCATACGGGGTTTTAAGAACAAATCTATAGTGTTTATGCCACTTTGCAGGCGGGCTGATGAGACGGGATAGGAGGCCGCGCCCCACCGTCCCTCTCCCGGTGAGATAATCGCCCTGACCCGGTATTATTATATTCTGCTATTATCATGCAGCAGAATAGGGATTATTATGGTTTGATTGATTGATTGATTGGTGGTTGCTTTACACCGTGTCGGCAGCATAGGCCATATTCACGGCGAGAAATGTTTGTTTTTTGTTCAAACCATCGCTTTTACATGTAAAAGCAGACAATCAATTATGTGCCAATAGACACTAATTAAATTAGAAAGCTCACAATCATATATCTGTGGTCAAGGGAAACAAATTCCCATAGAAAAAGAAAAGTTTCATTAATAATTAATAGAATCCATTTAGTAAACTATATAAGGTGGTACAGTCCAGCTGCCCTCAAAAAGGCTAAAATGTTTTCCTGTTTTACCTTAGTAAAAAGGTCATGCATACTGCCTGCAGTGTAGAACCGTTGGCGCAGGGCCAAAAAATCAACGCAACTTAGTAAAATGTGTTTGAGTGTCAGTGGGGACTGACACCCAATACATTCAGGGGGAGGTTCCCCCTTGAGCAGAAAAGCATGTGTAAGCCACGAGTGGCCAACACGGCAGCGACTAAGGACCACTTGGTCCCGCCGACCTCCCGCATGAGTCTGTGGTGGCTTTCCCACAGATGGTTCAATTTCTTTAAGTTTATTGATGTTTTCATCCCACTCATGTTGCCATTTGGATTTTATGTGGGTGGCTATTAGTGGTTTCAGATCAGAGTGAGGGATCAGACACGGTTCAAGATCACAGTTCAGGGCCTTCTTCGCAGCCCGATCAGCTCGTTCGTTTCCTTGTATGCCAGCATGGCCAGGCACCCAGCACAGGTGGATATCATACCCATCTGTTGTCAGTTGGTTCATTTTATAAATGACCGTTGCTAGAATAGGGTGATTCGTTTTCAGTCCAGCAACAGCCAGGAGGCAAGAGAAGGAATCACTGTATATAACATAGTTAGTGTGGTTGGATACCTCGATACACTCCAAAGCGAGAAGGAGTGCTCGGGCCTCTGCAGTGAAAATCGAGCTCTGATCGGGCAAACGTACACCAAATTTTTCCCGTCGGCAGACTGCCGCAGCAGCTACCCAGCTTTGGTCTTTCGAACCATCAGTGTATATGGAGAGGTGGTCTGCAAACTGGCCTTGAATCTCTGCATGCAGTCCTTTGTACTCGAGTGGATGTGTCCCAGATTTCCTCAGTTCCATGAGTCGGAGGATAACCGATGGCTTTCTCAACGAACACGGGGGATGTTCTGGGATTTTGGCATCCTCCAACACGTCCAAATCCACGCCTAAGGCCTCCAAATGAGGTTTCATTCGGAGCCTCAGTGGCCGGATGTAATTTGGCCTGGCTTCATACCTGGATTCGTCATGTTGCTCGAATAGACAATTGTGTGCAGGATTCAATGCATTAGTTTTTATCTTGACTACATATTGCATGGCCAGTTTGATTCTCCTGTTATTAAGTGATGGTTCATTGGCTTCGACATAAAGGCTCTGAACTGGTGAGGTGCGGAAGGCCCCAAGGGCCAAGCGCAGTCCCTGGTGGTGGATCGTGTCTAGCAGCCCAATATATGATTTCCTTGCGGAACCATATACTATGCTGCCGTAATCCACTCGTGAACGAACCAAGGTTCTGTACACGGAGAGCAGAACATCTCTGTCCGCTCCCCACTCTGAGCTGGACAGCACCCTCAGAATATCCAGCGCTTTCAGGCATCTTGTTTTCAGGTACTTTATATGTGGCACAAAAGACAGTTTTGCGTCGAGAATGAGGCCCAGAAATTTGGTTTTCTCAACGACTTTAATGGGATCCCCATCCAGGGTCAGCTCCGGTTCCGCATGTATTCTACGCAGCAGGCAGAAGTGCATGCAGACTGTTTTGGTCTTGGAAAATTTGAAACCGTTCAGAACTGACCATCGATGGATCCCATTTATGCTTGGTTGTAGCTGTCTCTCTATGACATTCATGTTAGCACCGCTGTAATATAAAACAAAGTCGTCCACGAAAAGACTACAGGAGACCCCCTGCTTTACAGCAGCAGCAATACCATTGACCTTGACCCCGAAAAGGGTCACGGCCAGTATGCTGCCTTGAGGTACTCCTAGTTCCTGTGAGTGTAGGCGGGAATAGGTAGTCTTGACACGGACGCGGAAATGCCTGAAGGCTAGAAAGTTCCTGATGAAAATTGGCAAGTGGCCACGAAGGCCAATCGCATGAAGATCCTCCATGATGCCATGCTGCCACGTTGTGTCATAGGCTTTTTCGAGGTCGAAAAAGACAGCCACAACGTGCTCCTTCTTAAGGAAAGCATCTCTTATGAAGGTCTCCATGCACACCAAATGGTCGAGGGTGCTGCGGCCCCGTCTGAAGCCACATTGAAGGTTGGACAGGTGGTGTCCTGACTCCAGTAGCCAGACGAGGCGGTTGTTTACCATGCGCTCCATGGTTTTACAGATGCAGCTTGTAAGGGCTATGGGACGATAGTTGTGGGCTTCACTCTGGTCTTTACCAGGTTTGGGAATCGGTATTACTGTCGCCTCCCGCCAAGAGGCGGGGACGACACCCGACTCCCAGATGTTGTTGAAGAGTTGAAGCAACAGTCTCAGTCCATGTTCAGGGAGATGTTTCAAAAATTGATAATGAATTCCATCAGGTCCAACTGCTGTGTCATGCGAGCTTTCCAAAGAACACCTCAACTCATCCATACTGAATGGGGAGTTGTAGTGCTCCTCGCCATCGGAAGAAAAGTCCAAGAGCTTTTGCTCTTGGCGTTCCTTGACCACCCGAAAGCCCGGGAGGCAGTTTGCCAAAGACGAGTTTCCAGCAAAGGTGCGAGCCAATTCTTCACTTATTTCGTCGAGTGATGTGAGAATGGTGCCATTGTGTTTCAAGTGCTGGACTACAGAAGAATCACCTCCCCTTCGTTTGATTCTTCTGATCATTGTCCATACTTTGCCCAACGGCGTGTGCATGGTGATGCTAGAAACAAATTGTCTCCAACACTGCCTCCGCGCTTCTTTGATTGTTCTGCGAGCGCGAGCGCGCAGAATTTTAAAGAGCGCCAGATTTTCAGCAGTCGGTCTCCTGTGGAATTTACGCTGAGCTTTCTTTCGTTCCTTAATAGCCCTCCTACAGCCGTCATCTAACCATGGAGGCGTCAAACGCTTGGGAGTTGCCGAGGTCTTCGGAACAGTTTTCTCCGCGATCCATCTCAGCATCTCAGTGAAGGCATCGATGTCACTGATATCTGGAGTGAACTTCTCGCAACATAGGGTCTGGAAGGTGGGCCAGTCGGCTTTACAAAGCCGCCAGCTCCTCTCTCGCTCTATGGGAGATGCCCCCCCACAATTAAGAATAATTGGGAAGTGGTCGCTCCCGCAGAGGTCATCATCATTTCTTTATTATGGTAAAGAAAGGCCACGAGGGGCAAACGGCTACTGGATGTCGCTTTGGTTGTGTTTTCATCATTTGTTGTAGTCTCGGTCGTGGAGTACAGTTGTAGTTGGGATGGTTTAAAGGTCAGGGTGGTGTTTTTATTTTACATTAATAATCACACCCCCTGGCCTAGGGTGGGCCGTTTACTGTAGTGTGTGCGTTCCCCCTCCCAACCCCCGTGAATAGTTTCTGGAGGTAGTTTATACCCTCTAATAGGGTTGGGTGCGCTGGATTATTCCCTCTGTCGACACAGTAGGCAATCCATCATCTGAGCACCAGCGTGTACTGCCTCTGTGTCGCTTTCGCCCATGAAGCTGTCAGCAGGCTGGCCGTATCGGTGTGCATACCCATCGCTCTGAACATGTCTGTTAGAGTCGTACTGCACCAATGTCATTTTGTCCTGCAGGCTTAGCGTTCCTCTCCTCACCGGGATCCTGATGCCCGATGTGTAACCGCTCTCTTGTTTTAGCAGTGGAAACCACGGCTGTATCGGCCATACCAGTGCGATCAGGATCCCCGTTGCCCTGTCATGCCGGATCTTCATGAGGACCCTCGACAGCACACTGAATGGTGGGAAAAAATAACCGTTAATGTTCGACCAACTCATAGAGAGTGCGTCTGTTCCCCATGCCTCTTTCTCAAATTCTCGTGACATGTACATGCTCAATTTACAGTTGTTCTTGCTAGCAAACATATCTATGAGTGGTTTACCTCATCATCATCATCATCATCATCATCATGCTGTCGGTCGCGATGCGACAAAGACTGCTTTCATTACTTGACTGCCGATTTCATGAAAGATGCTTGCAAAAGTGTTGAAGTGGTGCTGGCTTTTGCAAGTTACCAGCGGCACTCTCTCGGGGAGCAAATAGAGGTTTCACACCGGCAAGAACATGTCCAGACAGGCGCAAAACTATTTGTCCCTGCAGTGGCTGGCCGGGAGATGGGAGTTCCATACATCAACCACCCTTGATGCTGCCACAGTGACATGGTTTTCTGTTTAGGGTTTGCTCCCTTAGCCTTCGGTTCTGTCAAGAACCTGTACCACAAGGCAGTGGTTTACAACTCTGCAGGGCAGGGGCATCAAACTCCCTGAGGTATTGCAATACCTGCATACCGTTTACCTAATTGTTCGAATATCAGAGTTAACGAGTCATTATCTAGTTCCCATTCCCCTGTGTCTGTGAATGAACCTTGAGGCTTTGTCCGCCTCCATGTTCTCCACTCCTGGGCAGAATTTTACCGAAAGCTTAATTCCCCTTCTCTCTGCAAATTACCATATTTCTACTGTCTCTTGCTGGCACATTGTTGATCTCTGCTACCATTGTGGTGTTATCGGCGAACACCCTTGTGTGTCGCCCGTTCAGTATGTCACGATGGTGTTGTAACATCCTGAGCACTGCTCTTAATTCCAGGACGTTGATGTGGGTGGAGCTGCTCAAATGCTCATCCCACTGCTTCCCGTAGTGGGTGTGGTTGGCCTGATCATAGTAGCGACACCCATATAGTGAAGCATCTGTGTAGATGCAAATGTCTACTGGTGTCGGTGCGTAGTCCCTGCTAGCCCCACCCAGGTTAGCATGCCAGTACGTAAGATCTTCTCTCACTCTCCTGGTGAGCGTACAGGTGCGTTCATAATCGCCCCCCGCTGCTCTCAGATTCCAGTTGAGTGCTTTTTGTGCGTATGTGCGCCCACCTGTTGCCCGGGTTCGTTGATGTGTTGCTCACTCGAAAGCTAATCCAAAAGTGACGAGAACACGACTGAAGCGACATCCACTAGCGGTTGTCCTCATGGCCTGATTACCATCAATAATCCGGCTCTCAGCCAGCCCCGCTCTCCGCCCCCACGCTGAACGACGGAGTCAAATAAACCCAGATGTAGCGAGAATCGATGATGTCCGCAGTCACGCCACCTACCGGCTGTCCGAGCAGTATGGCCGTTACTTGCATTGACGCATTGACACACTGGCTGCAGATTGACCACTTCTGGGTATTGGTTGCTGGACAAGCCGGGGCAGTGTGCACCTGCAAGTGTGTAGTGTAAGTCTGGCTTATGCAGCTCTATTGCTTTTCTACCAGTCTCGATTAAAGGATGCAAGGTTCATTGCCAGCCACCCGGATTTATTTCACCCATTCTTCCATTCTGTTAGCTGTTATTATATCTATTCTTTTCTCAGAAGCCGTACCTAGCTCCCCGTTATATAAATATAGCGCATGTGATTCTTTCCTCCTTCTACTCCTTCGCCTTCAATACAACATTGAGGAACTCCTCCTCTTCTTCCTCCCCCTCCTCCCTCCTCTTCTCCTCCCCTCCTTCTCCTCCTCCTCTCCCTCTCCCCCTCCTCCTCCCCCTCTCCTCCCCTCCCTCCCTCCCCCTCTTCCCCCTCATCCCCCCTTCCTCCCCCTCTTCCTCCCTCCTCCTCCTCCCCCTTCTCCTCCCCCTCCCCCTCCCCCTTCCCCCGTCATCTTCCCCTCCTTCTCCACATTCTCCTCCCCCTTCCCTCCTCCTTTCCCCCTGCTCTCCTCCCCTCCCCATGCTCTCCTCTCCTCCTTCACCTACTCCTCCCCTTCCCTCCTCCTTTCCCCTCCTCTCCTCCTCCTTTCCCCTCCTCTCCTCCTTCCCTCCCCTCCTTCTCCCCTTCTCCTCCTCCTCCCCTCTCCTCCCCTCCCCTCCTTCTCCCCCTTCCTCCTCCTCCCCCTCCTCCTCCCCTCTCCTCCTCTTCCCCTCCTCTTCCCCTCCCTCCTCCCCTCCTCCTTCTCTTCCGCTCCCTTCCTCCTCCACCCCATATCCCTCCCCTGCTCTTCCCTCCCCTCTTCTTCCCCTCCTTCCCCTCCCTTCCCCCTCCACCTCCTCCTTCTCTTCCTCTTTCCTCCCTCTTTTTCTCGCCCCCTCCACCCCCTTCCGTCACTAATCCCCCTGCCCTACCTTCTCCTATTCCACCCCTTCCTCCTCCTTACCTTTCCAGCTCCTGCTCCTGCTCCTGCTCCTGCTCCTGCCCTTCCCACTCATCCCGCTCTTCCATACCACACCCGCCTTCTTGCACAAGCGGCCACCACTCCCCAAGTGCACTGAATGAACAGGAAGCTAACTTTCCAGTGGTTTCGACACAATCCAAGCTCATGCATTCAATTCCCATTGAGTTCGCCAATAACTCCCCACCCCCACCCCCACCCCCACCCCTCTCCCTGTCTCAGTAGCTCTTGCGGTTTTAGTCAGCACTAGGAGACATCAAACCCGCCATAAAGGCTACATTCCTTACACGCGGTATGCGGCATGCGAATGCGAATGCAGCAAAAAATGGAAATCCATGTAAGTGTATGAGGGTGCTTCCATGCCTCCAAATGCGAATGCAGCAACTGAATTGGTCCCTGTAGCCATCGGTCTGGCATGCGAATGCGAATGCGAATGCTGCTGCATTTGCATTGAAACCAATACTGTTCCTTCACAAATTAGAACGAAAAACCCCAACAAAGGTTGCAGGGGATGCCGCATATACGACATTCGCATGCCGCATGCCGAATACCACGTGTAAGGAATCCTAGCTTTACATGACTACAGCTGAACGCCGGTATCGATGGTTAGACATTCATATGGAGAGCGGTGCCACATTAGCGGGTATGAGAGGGTGTGTGCCCGCATAATGTGGACCTTTTATTAACAAGTCGCCACTAGGACACCAGTATCCACATTAACAAAAACAATGTATAGTCATATAAGCAAAACTGGATTTTAACTGTACTGATTCAATACATATGCTTTGAATTGACCTTGAACATGGTCAATCGAGGACCAATCGATTTACCTGTGCTGATGCGATACGCAAGCAAGGTCAGTTGAAAGCTGACTAACTGTTCTAATGCAATACAAATACTTCTTGGTGACCTTGCGCCAGGTCAGTCGAAAGCCAATCTATTGTGTTCTAACTGTACTGATGGAATATAAATACTTACTGGTGACCTTGAGCAAGGTCAGTCGAAATCCGATCTATTGTGTTCTAACTATACTGATTGAATATAAATACTTACTGGTGACCTTGCGCCAGGTCAGTCGACAGCTGATTTATTGTGTTCTAACTGTACTGATGGAATATAAATACTTACTGGTGAACGTGAGCAAGGTCAGTCGAAAACCAATCTATTGTGTTCTAACTGTATTGATGCAATACAATGCCCAGTGATGACCTTGAGCAAGGTCAGTGGAAGACCCACCTATTGGTGTCTGTAAATATAAGATTGCTGTGATAAACCAATGTGAGAAACCATTACATTACTTTCGAGATACCAGAGTTGTTACATACACAACCCATAGTCAATTTAGATTTCTTGTTAATAGTAATTTTGATTCAGCAAATAAAGGTTTATTCCCCTCATATGTTAAGGTATTTGCCCTAATTTTAAAGACACTTTGAACCGATAAACACATGGTCCGATATAACCAAACTTGGTTCTTCCCATTTCTTTGCTTCGGGTATCGATTACGGTGAAATATTCAAATAGTACCAGAAAACATCATGTATTAAATAAAACACCACTCTCTCTCACACACACTCTCTCTCTCACTATCTCTCTCACACAATATCTGTCTGTCTTTCTCTCTCTCTCACTCTCTCTCTCACAGATACTATCTCTGTCTGTCTATCTCTCTTTCTCTCTCTCACTATCTCTGTATTTCTCTCTCACTCTCTCTCTCACACACACTATCCCTGTCTGTCTATCTCTCTTTCTCTCTCTCACTCTGTCTCTCTGTCTCTCTCATACACTATCTCTCTCTGTATGTCTCTCTGTCTATCTCTCTGTCTCTATCTATGTATGTCTGCCCTCTCTCTCTTTCTCTCTCACCCTATCTCTGTCGGTCTCCCTGTCTCTCTCTTACACACTATCTCTCTCTGTCTGTCTCTGTCTATTTCTCTGTCTCTATCTATGTCTCTCTCTCTCTCTCTCTCTCTCTGTGTCCCTGTCTCTGCCTCTGACTCTCTCTCGGTGTGTGTCTCAGTGATCAGTGTATAATATAATGCTGCAGGGATCATAGCATGGCCAGAGGCCTGCCTGACTCGTGGCTGGGTGGACACCGACTTTGGTATCTCGGAAGTGACCTATTGGCAAAAAGCATTCTCTCTCGAACATTTCAGTGCAATGCTGGCAGCGTGGCACATTGGATATTTACTCACTCGCCACGCACTGGCATGGTTCGTGCCTCCAAGGCATCGCTCCCCATTCAGGCACTAATATGTCTGGAGAGCAACCGACCCACCTTTGATGAGAACAAGCCTATCTGACGTTTTTGAGAGAGTATGAATATTGTTTGTTTGTTTGTTTGTTTGTTGTTTTACGTCCTAGCAACATCTAAGGTCATATCAGGACAGGTACCGACTTGTGACAGTGCGCACTCATGGCGATTTTATAGTGCTGCTCCACTAGAGTGTTTGTTGTTTGTTGTTGTTTTACGTCCTAGCAACATCTATTGTCATATCAGGACGGGTACTGACTTGTGACAGTGCGCACTCATGACAACTTTATAGTGCTGCCCCACTGGAAGACCAGGCTGCCAGCACCATGACCTGGTATCCCACTCAGTCACATTATCCTGACACTGAACCAACCAGCCCTTGCCCTATCCTAATAATGCCAAGCGCCAGGCCAGGAAGCAACAAGTATAAATTTTTAAGTCATTGGTTTGACTCGACCAGGGCTCGAACCCACGATCTACCAACACGGGAGACGGACGCTCTAACTCATTCAGCCATCCCGTCTGGTCTAGAGTATGAATAACAATTCGGCACTTTCAAATCCAGCTTTTGTTTCCCAGTGTATAAATAATTGGCTTTCTTTGACGGCGCGTGCGTTTTAATTCACCGGGTCTGATGCAGAAGGGTGGCGCCATCTACATGCGTCAGTCAGGGTGTGAACTGTTGGAATTCCCACGGTGCAGGAAGGACGTTTGACCTTCGCCATGGTGATCCCCAAGGTCATGCGTCAGAAGGTCATTGGTCACGTATCCTTGGACCGACACATTTAGACACGGGCCCGTCCTGATATGACCTTAGATGTTGCTAGGACATAAAACAACAAACAGACAAACACGGGCCGTAGTCGCATGGTCGGCCCCATAATTCATTCGTTTAATCGTGCGTCGATTGGTTGGTTGGTTGGTTGTTGGAGTTTTGTTCCTGGCAACATCTAAGGTCATATCAGGAAGGGTAACAATTGTGTTTGTTTGTTTGTTGTTGTTTTACGTCCTAGCAACATCTAAAGTCATATCAGGATGGGTACCGACTTGTGATAGTGCGCACTCATGGTGACTTTATAGTGCTGCCCCACTGGGAGACCAGACCACCAGCACCATGACCTGATATCCCACTGTCACATTATCCTGACACTGAGCCAACCAGTCCTTGCCCTATCCTAATAATGCCGAGCACCTGGCTAGGAAGTGACAAGTATAAATTTGTATGTCATTGGTTTGACTCTACCAGCTGAAACTAGCACATTTCATAGCTACACCCAGTGTCTTAGCATTAGCCATGTCCTTCGCGTGGGTTTGTTTTTCTTCTATGCATCCCACTGTAGAATGGCTAAAGCTCGAATCTGTGGTTGTGTAGGCAGGCTATAGTGAAATCAATACAGACAAAGAGAAAGGAAGAGTATAAAGCGTAAAGGAAGAGAGAGAGAGAGAGAGAGAGTCAAGCCCTCTGGTTAATTATTTATATGGTACATGGGTTCATTGTAGAGTATCACCCCACCCTTTTCCCCCAAGCATTCTTGGCCCTACCAATAGGGATCCAGCATTCCTGGTCCCCATGGCTACCAGTGGTCTGCCCACCACCACCAAGCTGTGTGGCCCCCCTGGCCCCACCAACCTTGACCCGGAGTGTGGTGATCCTACCCAGCAGAGGGGGAGGGGGTAGGCCCAGAGTGGCCCTTACACACAGCCCTCCCAGCACCACTATGTCTATTTACATCCCACTCAGGCACCACCAGTACCTACATATATATATACATACATGTATGTGCTTGGTCACGTACACCTGTTCAGTAATAGAACATTTGCATTCCCCCCGATGCCATAAATCAGAATATTTTACACTACAATGCAATGGAATGACGAACCCGCCTATTGAATGCGCTCTACCGATTCGGCTACCGCATCCGGTGCGCGCGCATTCGTATGTGCAAGTAGACGCTCAGCAGTTCCGGTTTTCTGTGCAAATCATTGCAGCGTTGTCTTCAGGGTGGGTGTAAGTGTGTGGCCGTGGGGTGGGCATAAATCACCCCTAACCTGATCAAAAGCAGTTTCACCTGTTTAGATATCACACACCGTCTGTCTGCCTTGTTGACACCAATAATAAATATATCTCCAAATAAAGAATGCACGAATTGGAAATGTGAGCGTGTTTCGTGACAAAGGGAATAAGTTTGCTGGCCTTTAGAAGGTTAATGCCGTAAATTGTTCACCGTGGACGTTTTAACTGTGGGTTGTTTACCACGAGTTGGGCGGAACCTGGCCAGTGCCTTCTCGGTTTTGTTTGAATGGCATTTACCCTCACTATAACGACTACAGCTAAGATTCCTTACACGCGGTATGCAGCATGCGGCATGCGGTATGCGAATGGGAGGATTCCTTCTATGTGGTATGCGAACCCGTAACCCCACCACCACCAACCACTACCATATGTTTTCCCTCTGCACCCTTGTATGTGACCGTCCCGTAATGCTCAGTCGCCTCTCCTCGTCTAAAACTAATGGACAAGTGCGACTGACGTTTCTATTCGCATGCCGCACCGATCGCTACAGGGACCGATCGAGTTGCCGCATTCGCATTCGCATTCAGACGTAAGGAATCATCCCCATTGACTTAGATGCTTTCCGATTTTTTGCCGCATTCGCATTCGCAAACCGCATACCGCGTGTAAGGAATCTTAGCTTACATCAGACATTCAGCAGCCATGCCATGCAGCTACATTTATATTATATATATATAATATAAATAATAATATAATATATTACATATATATAATATATATAGTATGTATAATATATATTATATATATTATATATATTATATATATATAATATATGTAATATCTATAATATCTATGATATATATATTATATATATGTAATATAATGTTTACAATGTATGTAATAAATATAATTTATAATGTATATAAAGAATATAATAATATATATAATATATTAAAATATATATAATATATAACAAATATATATGTAATATATATAATATATGTAATATAATATATATATAATATAATAAATATAAAATGTGTAATACAGTAAAACCTCTCTAACCGACCACCTCTACAGATCGACCGGTCCCAATGTCGGTCAATTTAGAGAGGTTTCACTGTATATGTAGTATATTAATATATGTAATATATGTAATAATATAAGTATATCTAACAATATATGTAATATATCTAATAATAGTAATAGATGTAATATCATATATAAATATAATATGCGCTATATATGGGTGTTATGCTAATATAAACAATATATGTGATATTTGTAATATATGTAATATATTCATAATATATGTGGTTTAAAAATAAGAAGCTCCATTTATTAGCAATTATGTTTGTACGTAACAGTTCCAAGTGCCTGCGCTGACAAATGATATATTCAGATTGATAAATATTTAGAAACAAAAAAAGAGGACCAACAAATCACCAATGAACTGAACGCAGGTGGCGTTTGCCACCCACCAGCTGAGCTGTCACTAACCCAGCCTTTGATTTGTTTCAGGTAAGTTCCTGTTCATTCATTCATGCTCTTAGCTGAGCAGGCAGGTAAGTTAACAGGGTGCACTTGTGTGTGTACAGGGCGTACTTGTATGCAAGTTGTTCTTATACGTGGGATATATTTATGTAAGGTGGAAGATATATTCTGTTATGTACCGATGGATGCTTTCTATTTTATGCGAAAACCAAATTGACAATGCATTCAGCTCACTTTTCACTGTGAATGTCGTCTTTGTCGACACGGTGTATAACCACGACCACGCAAACTATAACACTATAAGTTACTTCGATCATTAATCTTCATATATATATATATATATATATGCATATATATATATATGCAAACCCTCTCTAACCGACCACCTCCACATATCGACCGCTCCCCTATATCTATCACTTTATTTGGGTCCCAACAATACTATTGTAACCATTTTCTAACTCTCTAATTCTAAACCAATAATCTCCCTAAATCGACCACTTCCGGGAATTTTCCGCGATTCCCTGACAATGCTAAACCTATGGGAGAGCATCAGCATTTCCGCTTTTTTCCCCCAGAGACCACTTTCATCCCTGGAGAGGCTTTACTGTATAAACACCATTTCCACCATTAACCCACCCTTTAATGGCAATCCTGTGTCTAACTAGTCGTGCAGCATGTTTTGTGGATGAGGTCTTGTAGTTGTAGAGGATTTCCAACACCTGATGTCAGTGGCACAAGCGAATGTAAACGCTCTGCGGTAAAGGTCTAATATCAGATTCTTTAGTCGAGCTGTGTTCGATATGTCGGCTGCACGCAGCGCCCTCAGGCGGTTTACTCCAACCACCCGCCATTACTCCATATGGTTCAGCTACCCGCCACCAGGAGGCGCACCGCCGATTCTTTAAGGATTAATGTCCCGGCATCTAAAACCCAACTGCCTTATCCAATAAGGGGCGACGTAACTTCCCCCCCAACCCACCCCGCCCCCCACCGCCGCCGCCCCCCACCCATCACCCACCACACACCACACACCACCCACCACACACTACACACTACATACACCAACCATCACACACTACACACCACACACTAACCACCACACACCACACACTAACCACCACACACCACACACTACATACACCAACCACCACACACCACACATCAACCACCACACACCATATGGGATGGCCGAACGAGTTAGAGCGTCTGTCTCCCGTACTGGTAGATCGTGAGTTCGAACCTTGGTTGACTCAAACCAATGACTTAAAAATTTATACTTGTCGCTTCCTAGCCAGGCGCTCGGCATTATTAGGATATGGCAAAGGCTGGTTGGCTCAGTGTCAGGATAATGTGACGGCCTGGTTTACCAGTGGGAGAGCACTATAAAGTCGCCATGAGTGCACACTGTCAGAAGTCGGTACCCATCCTGATATGACCTTAGATGTTGCTAGGACGTAAACCAACAACAAAACAAACAAACCACACACTACATGCACCAACCACCACACACCACACACCACATACTACACACCACACACCACCCACCACACCACGTACCACACACTACACACTACACACCACGCACTACACACCACGTACAGGCACTCAGTACGTCGTTCATTACATATTACCCGCCCTTTTCATTGCTACATTTGACAACATTTGGGTGAAGAGCTTTAATTGTAGAGTCCAACCTTGGAAACAGGCCAAGGTCGCCTGGACTGCGCGTGCGTGCGGTGCCCTTCCTGGGTCCTCGGCTCAGCCTCAAAATGTCTGCGTCCACCAAGCGGCGCGTTTATGAATTAATGTGAACATTAATCTGCTTTAAACTGCCTGCCACCTGGCGGCTGCGCACTTACTTGTTGCTAATTATTCATAAGGTTTTAAAAGCTTTACACCTTCTAACGAGCCCATGTGTAAGCGAGCCGCCACCATTTTGGGTATGTGTGTATATTTATATATTTATATGAGGCTGTCTCAAAAGGTGCTAAGCAATATGGGACGAAACTTTGTCCATTGTAACTATCAACATACTATTATCTGTTTATGCATTTGCTCAGGATAAACTGATTTTTTTTTTATATGGTTTTTCATAATCCCAATAGAATACATATTGATTTGAAGCAAATATCCTTGTGTTTTCAGTGTAACCGTTTCTGTCCTGTTTTGTGTCAACCGTTACAATGGACCAAAAAAAGAAGAGTTATCACCTTTTGAGACAGGCTCATATATATATATATATTAATTTTTTATATATATATATATATATATATACAGTCAAACCTCTCTAAATTCGCCGACCATTGGACCGAGTATAAATAATGGTCCATTTAGGAGGTCGTCCGTTTAAAGCCAGGACAATAATGCAGTACACCCACCCATGTTATCGGCGAACCCCTGCCATCTTGGAAATAAATTATCCATGTGAACACTTTTTTTGTCTCATTCTATTGTTCCTTAATTGCTATGTCATGGGAAAAAAATATAGCAGGATAACATTGGGTGCAGGTCTGTTATGGGGCATTTATTTAAGGCAAAGTAAATAATAATCGCAAGCAGCAAAGGCAGTGATATTATAAACTGATAATACTGCTGGCCACATGTTTATTTGAACTTGAAGATGATCACGTGGTTTCATTGTGACCTTTTTACATCCGTCATACTGCCATTAAAGCATATTTATAATTAATGGTTTAGTTTTATAGCGTGCCCTTGTGGCTGGGCTATTATCGCGGACAGTTCACCAACAGTTTGTAAGCTTTCCCCACCAAAACAGAAGGGATAAGTTTTTTTTCTCGTGGCCTCGTTTTGTTGCCACAAAATGGTTATCAAAATGTAATGAGTGTGAGTGGTTGGCGTTTGGTTTGAAGGCGTGTATGTTGGTGTGTGAATGTGTAGTTGTTTTCAGGCATGCACGTCCGTCTCCTGTGCTGGTAGATCGTGGGGTCGTGGGTTCGAACACTGGTCGAGTCAAACCAATGACTTTAAAATTGATACTTGTTGCTTTCTAGCCAGGCGCTCGGCATTATTAGGACAGGGCAAGGACTGGGGTGCTTCAGTGTCAGGATAATGTGACTGAGTGGGATATCAGGTCATGGTGCCCGTGGCCTGGTTTCCCAGTGGGACAGCACTATAAAGTCACCATGAGTGCGCACTGTCACAAGTCGGTACCTGTCCTGATATGACCTTAGATGTTGCTAGGACATAAAACAACAAACAACAACAACATCAGGCATGCATATTGGTGGTGTGTCAATTGGTGTTTGTTGCAGGTATGCATGGTGTGTGTTGGTTTGTTGCTGTTTTACGTCCTAGACAGTGTGAACTCATAGCGACTTTATAGTGTTGCCCCTCCGGGAGACCAGGCTGCTGGGACCATAACCCGATAACCCACTTAGTCACATTATCCTGACACTGAGCCAACCTAATAATGCTGAGCGCCTGACTGGGAAGTGACAAGTATAAATTCTATAAGTCATTGGTTTGATTCGACCAGGATTCGATCCCATGGGTTCGAATCCCATGATCTACCAACACGGAAGACGGATGCTCAACTCTTTCAGCCATCACGTCTGGTCAACTTTCGAAAACATCATGCTTCCATCGGGTGATACAGGTTTATAAGTGACTTCGACAGTGTTGCTTCCATGTGTACTGGCGTGGCTTCAGTTAGGCAGTTAGTAAGAGGTTTGAACCGCTTTCCTGTCAACCCGAGTGATGACGCGTTCATTAGTACCGCAATAAGCACGTTGGCAGTGATGTCCAGCCCTATGTGTACTGCTGTGCTTTCAGTAAGCCTACTAACGCAATAAGCACGTTGGCAGTGATGTCCAGCTTTATGTGTACTGCCGTGCTTTCAGTAAGCCTACTAACGCAATAAGCACGTTGGCAGTGATGTCCAGCTTTATGTGTACTGCCGTGCTTTCAGTAAGCCTACTAACGCAATAAGCACGTTGGCAGTGATGTCCAGCCCTATGTGTACTGCCGTGCTTTCAGTAAGCCTACTAACGCAATAAGCACGTTGGCAGTGATGTCCAGCTTTATGTGTACTGCCGTGCTTTCAGTAAGCCTGCTAACGCAATAAGCACGTTGGCAGTGATGTCCAGCTTTATGTGTACTGCCATGCTTTCAGTAAGCCTACTAACGCAATAAGCACGTTGGCAGTGATGTCCAGCCCTATGTGTACTGCCGTGCTTTCAGTAAGCCTACTAACGCAATAAGCACGTTGGCAGTGATGTCCAGCCCTATGTGTACTGCCGTGCTTTCAGTAAGCCTACTAACGCAATAAGCACGTTGGCAGTGATGTCCAGCTTTATGTGTACTGCCGAGCTTTCAGTAAGCCTACTAACGCAATAAGCACGTTGGCAGTGATGTCCAGCTTTATGTGTACTGCCGTGCTTTCAGTAAGCCTACTAACGCAATAAGCACATTGGCAGTGATGTCCAGCTTTATGTGTACTGCCGTGCTTTCAGTAAGCCTACTAACACAATAAGCACGTTGGCAGTGATGTCCAGCTTTATGTGTACTGCCGTGCTTTCAGTAAGCCTGCTAACGCAATAAGCACGTTGGCAGTGATGTCCAGCTTTATGTGTACTGCCGTGCTTTCAGTAAGCCTACCAACGCAATAAGCACGTTGGCAGTGATGTCCAGCCCTATGTGTACTGCCGTGCTTTCAGTAAGCCTACTAATGCAATAAGCACATTGGCAGTGATGTCCAGCTTTATGTGTACTGATGTGGCTTCAGTAAGCCGGCTGCGATAGGTGTCAGAGGTCCGAACCACATTCCTTTCAACCCGAGTGATGACGCGCTCACTAGTAAAGGCCCTGTCACACTACGATGTTTCCCCCGGCGCGTCGGCAACGCGCAAAATAGTTGCAACCCGTCGAGAAACGTCAAACTTTTCGGTGTTTCGGGGGGTAGTTGGACGGGCGGCAGCGTGTTGGTAGCGTGATCATAACGTGTTATTAGCGCGCGGCCAACACGTTTAGACGCGCGGCGGAACAGCATGTCAACGTCCCGCCAGCGGGTTCCCGGCGTGTTGTCGGCGCGCTGTCGGCGCGTTGACGGCTCGTTGGTGTCGTGTTAGTACCGTGTCAACGCGTACATACCCGCCAGCAACACGTTAGGACGCGCCCACAGCACGTCCACACCGCGCAGCAAACGCATCCAGGCGCGCCGGCAACACGTCCAACGCGCCGAGAAACGCTGGAGCAACGCCAATGGCGCGCCCACAACACGTTGATGGGACGTTCCCAACGCGCCGACGGAACGCTCGCATTTTTGGGGGAAAAAAGCCAACGTTAACCCACGTTGATCAACGTGCTGCCAGCGTTCCGCCGGCGCGCCGCCAACGGGTGTCGACATGTTGCTAACGCGTCCATAACGCGCCCCCCAAAACGCTGCCGCGCGTTGCGGCCCGTCGAAAGTTTTGTGCAAGCACAAAACCTCGACGCGGCCCGACGTGCGCCGACGTTTCCATTCACGCGTTGCTATGTACCGACGCACCGGTAACGCGCCGGTAACGTACCGGACGTGTACCGACGGTTCGCCCCAAAATGGAACACGTCGCCACGCGTCGAAGCGCGTTCGTGAGAAACGTCCTAGTGTGACAGGGCCTTTACGCAATAAGCACGTTGGCAGTGATGTCCAGCCTTATGTTTACTGATGTGGCTTCAGTAAGCCAGCTGCGATAGGTGTCAGAGGTCCGAACCGCATTCCTGTCAACCCGTGTGATGACGCGCTCACTAGTAACATAATAAGTACGTCGGCAGTGACATCCCGCCCTCGTTGCACCAGTGACGTGGCGATGACGTCACACGTGACGTGGGGTATGAGGCGCGCTGACAGGCCGGGGAAGATATACCCGCGGATGGAGATAACGTTGAGTGGTGCTTCGGCCACACGTGGCGCGCATGAATGTTGTAGAGAAGTCATAAGCCCGGGCCGTGTGATATTAGCCCCGGGTGCTGGGGGAGAAGTGGTGAAAGTAGGACCTGAAACACCCAGTCCACCACGGAGCAATCATTACATGGGCCCAAAAGGAAAGTTTGTTTTATTTAACGACGCCTCTAGACCACATGGATTTATTTTTATCATCGGCTATTGGACGGTCAAACATTTGGTCATTCTGACACAAATGACAAAAACTCAAAACCATCGCATTATGCAACTTTAAGTTTATAAGCCGACAAATTTTCAATCACAGACAGTTGGTCTTCCACCTTCTTGACCTATCCTATCAATGCCGAGCACCAGGCTAAGAATACATTTTTATGTCAATGGTGTTTGACTCGGTCTAGGTTCAAATCCCATTAGTTTACGCACAGGAAGTGGGCGCTAAACCCCTAAAGAAATAACACAGTTTGGGTCGTCGATGTAGGGTTGCGTACAATTTGTGTACTGAAGACATTGGTGTGTACTGCCAGTGAAGCCCCAGTCACACATACCAGGATGAGGGGCCAGACGAGCCCCGGACTGCCATCCGGGGTGGTCCGGGGTGATCCATGGCTCGTCCGTGGCTCATCCGTGCTGACACCCCCTGATCTGGCCTGATCCGTGGCTCATCCGGCGGTGTCCGGTCTCAGCCCCGGATGTTTTAAAATGTTTAAAACATCCGGGGCGGTCAGGGGGATTTTGCGATCCAGGCTCAATCCCACCTGATCCGGCCTGAACCGGGGGTGGTCCAGGTATTTCAGGGGTGGTCCGGGGTGGACCGGGCCTGTCCGGGGGTGGTCCAGGGTCATTTTGAGCCACGGTTTGACCCCGACCATCCCCGGACTACCCCTGGCCTAGCCATGGACCACTCCCGGACTGCCCCCATAAGACCGGGGGTGATCCGGGATAGTCTGGGGGTGGTCCGGGGCAGTCTGGGGGTGGTCCGGCCTCGTCCGGGGCTGGTCCGGCCCAGTCTGGGGGCAGTCCGGGGGTGGTACGGGGCAGTCCAGGGCTTGTCCGGGGCTCGTCCAGGAAAGTGTGACTGCGAGCCAAAAATTGACGAAAACAGTGATTTTATCCGTGGCGGTCCGGGACAGTCCGGGACGTTGGTCTGTGGGTGGACCGGCTCAAAATCCGGGGCTCGTCCGGCTATGTGTGACTGGGGCTTTAGAGGAACCAGGGGCCGGACCTGGTCGGCGGTTCGGCAATACATAGATGATAGAGCAGACAGGGAACAGAAGAAGTAGATACATAATTAAGATAGATAAGCAAGATGCATAAGCAAAACATACCAGTAAGATACATAGGCAGGTGCCTCCGACCCGAGGGTTGTGGCGCCATCTAGTGTGTGCTGCAAGCGCCAGTAGATAGTATATAGCTAAAGTAGAGGGGCCCAAATTGCTTATCATTGCCACCTAGTAACAACCTTGTAATTGCGGTGAGTATATAGCTAACGCAGAGGGGCCAAATTGCTTATCAGTGCCACCTAGTGACAACATTGTAATTGCGGTGAGTATATAGCTAACGCAGAGGGGCCCAAATTGCTTAGCAGGGCCACCTAGTGACAACCTTGTAATTGCGGTGAGTATATAGGTAACGCAGAGGGGCCCAAATTGCTTATCAGTGCCACCTAGTGACAACCTTGTAATTGCAGTGAGTATATAGCTAACGCGGAGGGGCCCAAATTGCTTATCAGTGCCACCTAGTGACAACCTTGTAATTGCAGTGAGTATATAGCTAACGCGGAGGGGCCCAAATTGCTTATCAGTGCCACCGAGTGACAACCTTGTAATTGCGGTACCTCATGATGTATGGTGCAATTCAAATGAAGTCAGTGGATGCGCTGTCTTTTTTGTGTCTTTTTTAATTATCACCATTTGCTTTGTAGTCAATCTTTTAATGAGGACATTAAAATGCGGGTGGTGGAACAGGGGTAAATGCGGCGATCGAGGTAAGTGGGCGGGGTGAGGGCTGATTTGGTTGTTGGGAGTTTTACATCCTGGCAACATCCAAGTCATATCAGGACGGGTACCGACTTGTGACACTGCGCACTAATGGTGACTTTATAGCGCTGCCCCACTGGGAAATCAGGCCACTGGCACCATGACCCAATATCCCACTCAGTCACATTATCCTGACACTGATCTAACCAGTCTCCGCTCTATCCTATTATTAAAATAATGGGAGCGCCAGGCTAGGAAGTGACATGTATAAATTTGATAAGTCATTGGTTTGACTCGACTGGGAACTGAACTCCCGACCTTCCGCACGCGAGCCCGGCGCTCTACGGATTCGGCCACCACCCCTGGTGGGTGAGGGGTGAAGCGCGAGACAAGTAGATGACGGATGGAGGCTGGAGATAGCTGGGTGCTGAGTGAATGGTGGCAGCCCAGGGCCCGTATTCATGTAGTGGTGCCAGGCTAGCCGTGGGGTACACGCTAGCTCTTGGGTAGCTATCCGCAGGTTGGAGAAATAGGTCAAGTCGTATTCACCAATGTTGTAGCCGCCGCGGATAGCTAACCGTGAGTTTATTTATAGATTTGGGAATTCCCTCCAGTCGACAATATGAATAACGCCGCCAATGCGGCGTCGGCGTTAATATCGGTTCAAATTTAGGGTTAAATTGATAAGATTTCACTTATTGCGTATGTAATTCTGTTAAATATGACAGCATTGAATAGATTTGGGCTTAATATATTCCCGCCGATTCGGCGGCGGCGGCCATTTTTAGTTGTCGTTGGACAGTATGGATATCGACGTCAACGCGTCTACGGCGATTTGTTTACTTTACATTCGTCGATTCGACAATATGAATAACGCCGCCAATGCGGCTGGAGCGTTAATAACAGTTCGATTTTAGGGTTAATTTGATTAAATTTCACTTATTGAGTATATAAATGTGTTAAATATGATCGCATTGAATAGATTGACATCCATACACGCACAATAACCGCCCCGGCTAGCAGTTAAACCCGATTTGAAACTGGGGTAGCTTAGCCTCGGTTACACTCCGCGGTTAGCGCTGGCACCGGCTCATGAATGCAGATTTTCCAACGTTAGCCGGGTGGGATACCACTAGCCACGGTTAGAGCCCTAACCCAAGCTCATGAATACGGGCCCAGGACACCAGCTGGTCCAGTGGAGGTTGACAATGACATGTCAGTGGTCCAGTGGAGGTTGACAGTGCCTTGTCAAGTGTTCAATGGAGGTTGACAGTGCCTTGTCAATTGTTCAATAGAGGTTGACACTGTCTCAGTGTTCAATAGAGGCTGGCACTGCCATGTCAATGGTCAATAGAGACTAACATTGCTTTGTCAGTGGTCCAGTGGAGGTTGACAGCGCTTTATCTGTGGTTCAGTGAAGGTTGACCCTTCCTTGTCAGTGGTTCAATGAAGATTGACACTGCCTTGTCAGTGTTTAATAGAGCATGACCGTGCCTGTCAAGTGTTCAGTGGAGATTGACACTGTCTTGTAAGTGATTCAGAGGGGATTGACACTACCTTGTCAGTGGTTTAGTTGATGCTGACACTGCCTTGTCAAGTGCTCGGAGGGGATTGACACTACCTTGTCAAGTTTTCAGTGGAGATTGATACTGCCTTGTCAGTAGTTCAATGGAGAATGACACTGCCTTGTCAAGTGTTCAGAGGGGATTGACACTACCTTGTCAGTGGTTTAATTGATGTTGACACTGCCTTGTCAAGTGCTCGGAGGGGATTGACACTACCTTGTCAAGTGTTCAGAGCGGATTGACACTACCTTGTCAAGTGTTCAGTGAAGATTGATACTGCCTTTCAAAGTGCTCAGGGGGATTAACACTACCTTGTCATGTGTTCAGTGGAGATAGACGCTGCCTTGTCAGTAGTATCTAGTATTAGTAGCATTAGTAGTATCTAGTATTAGTAGTATCTAGTATTAGTTAGTAGCATTCGTAGTATGTAGTATTAGTAGTATCTAGTATTAGTAGCATTAGTTGATTGATTGATTGATTGGTGGTTGCTTTACACCGTGTCGGCAGCATAGGCCATATTCACGGCGAGAAATGTTTGTTTTTTGTTCAAACCATCGCTTTTACATGTAAAAGCAGACAATCAATTATGTGCCAATAGACACTAATTAAATTAGAAAGCTCACAATCATATATCTGTGGTCAAGGGAAACAATTTCCCATAGAAAAAGAAAAGTTTCATTAATAATTAATAGAATCCATTTAGTAAACTATATAAGGTGGTACAGTCCAGCTGCCCTCAAAAAGGCTAAAATGTTTTCCTGTTTTACCTTAGTAAAAAGGTCATGCATACTGCCTGCAGTGTAGAACCGTTGGCGCAGGGCCAAAAAATCAACGCAACTTAGTAAAATGTGTTTGAGTGTCAGTGGGGACTGACACCCAATACATTCAGGGGGAGGTTCCCCCTTGAGCAGAAAAGCATGTGTAAGCCACGAGTGGCCAACACGGCAGCGACTAAGGACCACTTGGTCCCGCCGACCTCCCGCATGAGTCTGTGGTGGCTTTCCCACAGATGGTTCAATTTCTTTAAGTTTATTGATGTTTTCATCCCACTCATGTTGCCATTTGGATTTTATGTGGGTGGCTATTAGTGGTTTCAGATCAGAGTGAGGGATCAGACATGGTTCAAGATCACAGTTCAGGGCCTTCTTCGCAGCCCGATCAGCTCGTTCGTTTCCTTGTATGCCAGCATGGCCAGGCACCCAGCACAGGTGGATATCATACCCATCTGTTGTCAGTTGGTTCATTTTATAAATGACCATTGCTAGAATAGGGTGATTCGTTTTCAGTCCAGCAACAGCCAGGAGGCAAGAGAAGGAATCACTGTATATAACATAGTTAGTGTGGTTGGATACCTCGATATACTCCAAAGCGAGAAGGAGTGCTCGGGCCTCTGCAGTGAAAATCGAGCTCTGATCTGGCAAACGTACACCAAATTTTTCCCGTCGGCAGACTGCCGCAGCAGCTACCCGGCTTTGGTCTTTCGAACCATCAGTATATATGGAGAGGTGGTCTGCAAACTGGCCTTGAATCTCTGCATGCAGTCCTTTGTACTCGAGTGGATGTGTCCCAGATTTCCTCAGTTCCGTGAGTCGGAGGATAACCGATGGCTTTCTCAACGACCACGGGGGATGTTCTGGGACTTTGGCATCCTCCAACAGGTCCAAATCCACGCCTAAGGCCTCCAAATGAGGTTTCATTCGGAGCCTCAGTGGCCGGATGTAATTTGGCCTGGCTTCATACCTGGATTCGTCATGTTGCTCGAATAGACAATTGTGTGCAGGATTCAATGCATTAGTTTTTATCTAATTACTAAGTAGCATTAGTAGTATCTAGTATTAGTGGTATCTAGTATTAGTAGGATCTAGTATTAGTAGTATTAGTAGTATCTAGTATTAGTAGTATCTAGTATTAGTAGCATTAGTAGTATCTAGTATTAGTGGTATCTAGTATTAGTGGTATCTAGTATTAGTAGTATCTAGTATTAGTAGTATCTAGTATTAGTAGTATCTAGTATTAGTAGCATTAGTACTATCTAGTATTAGTAGTATCTAGTATTAGTAGCATTAGTAGTATCTAGTATTAGTGATATCTAGTATTAGTAGCATTAGTAGTATCTACTATTAGTGGTATCTAGTATTAGTGGTATCTAGTATTAGTAGTATCTAGTATTAGTAGTATCTAGTATTAGTAGTATCTAGTATTAGTAGTATCTAGTATTAGTAGCATTATTAGTATCTAGTCTTAGTAGTATCTAGTATTAGTAGCAGTAGTAGTATCTAGTATTAGTGGTATCTAGTATTAGTGGTATCTAGTATTAGTAGTATCTAGTATTAGTAGTATCTAGTATTAATAGTATCTAGTATTAGTAGTATCTAGTATTAGTAGTATTACTGGTATGTAGTATTAGTAGTATCTAGTATTAGTGGTATCTAGTATTAGTGGTATCTAGTATTAGTAGTATCTAGTATTAGTGTACCATCAGTGCAGCTCCGTGCATTATATAAATATCAAAGTTGCATAATCCGATAGTTTTGAGTTATTTACTTTAAAAAAGATGGGCTATTGCTAGTGTATGCGCGTCATCCGATGCTAATTCATAGGCAGGGAATTGTGTTTTTATGCCATATAAATGAAATATTATTGTGTGCAAATGGGAATTCTACTTCATCAGTTCTGTTCAACCTCACCAGATCAGCGAGTTCCAAGTGGTTATACTTGTAGCTCGGTGACAATGACGTGTGGACGAGGCTTCTTAACAAACTTGACGAACTTCTTTGATCTGGGAAACCTCTCTAAATCGACCGACCATGGGACCGACTTTAAATGATCCATTTAGGGAGGTGGTCGGTTTAGGGAGTTTTTTTTTTATCATTACAATGGTATTGTATGGGACCAAAATAAAGCGATCGATATAATAAGGGAATGGTTGCTGTGTGGCGGTGGTCGGCTAGAGAGGTTTCACTGTATTTGTAAATGCTGGAGTGTGAATTATGTTAATGCGGTTTTCTTATGAGAAGGTGTGGTTGTTTGTTGTTTTACGTCCTAGCAACATCTAAGGTCATATCAGGACGGGTACCGACTTGTGACAGTGCGCACTCATGGCGACTTTATAGTGCTGTCACACTGGGAAACCAGGCCGCCGGCACCATGACCTGGTATCCCACTCAGTCACATTATCCTAACACTGAGCACACCAGTCCTTGCCCTGTCCTAATATTGCCGAGCGCCTGGCTAGGAAGCAACAAGTATAAATTTTAAAGTCATTGGTTTGACTCGACCGGGACTCGAACCCACGATCTACCAGCACGGGAGACGGACGCTCTAACTCATTCGGCCATCCCGTCTGGTTGTGTGTGTGGTGTAAGAAAGGTAATGTAGACATGGCCCCGGGGTGTGTTTGAATGCTGGCCCCGCGCATGTGAGATTGTGTGTACTCGACATGTGAACATATTGCAATTCAGACATCTGTCACTTGTCAGCAGTCATAATTAGATAGCAGTTAGAAGATTGATTCTCAGGGCAATTTAAGTTCATAGCATATTTATATATATATATGTACTATATAATTATTATGTGGATATAAATAACGGCAGCCCCTTAATGTTTCTTTCTAAACACCTTAACCTCCATGTTATTCACTGTGGAGCGGGGCATTCTCTCCTCCACGCCTCCTCTACACCGTGAGCCAATGGTCATTCAACTTAATTTCAAGACAATATACATGTATATATATCTCGACCAGTCTTTTATTATGATCATTATCATTATAATAATAATTGCATTTATCTAAAATAATAGCAATAATGTGAATAATACTTCTAATAATAATTAGAATTGTTGTGATTATTATAATTATGGGGATTATAACAATTATTATAATTATTATTGTTATCGTTATCAGTATCATCATTACTTGATGGATAACTAGAAATAGAGAATAATCTTTCTAAGCAAATCATGGCTTGATGCACCAGCCCGTGCTAAAGGTACTAGTATGTGTTCCAGGCAAAACTGCTACCGCCTCTGCCTGCCCTCCCCTCCCGGGTATATGGAAGGCTTGGTGTGTGTGGTAGTGTGTGGTGTTATGTGGTAGGTTTGTTGTGGTAGTATGTGGTGGGTGGGTGGTGTGGTAGAGTGTGTGGTGGTAGTGTGTGGTAGATGTGCTGTGTGGTAGGTTTGTTGTACTGTGTGTGTGTGTGTCAGTGTGGTGGGGGTGTATGATAGGCTTGGTGTGTGTGGTAGTGTATGGTCGGTTTGTTGTGGTAGTGTGTGTTAGTGCGGTGGGGAATGTGTTGTAGGTTGGTGTGTGTGTAGGCTGTCGGTTGTGTGGTGTGTGTGGTGGGTGGTGGGTGGGTGGTGTGGTAGAGTGTGTGGTGGTAGTGTGTGGTAAATGTTATGTGTGGTAGGTTTGTTGTACTGTGTGTGTGTCAGTGTGGTGGGGGTGTATGATAGGCTTGGTGTGTGTGGTAGTGTGTGGTGTTATGTGGTAGGTTTGTTGTGGTAGTGTGTGGTCTGTGGTGGCCACTTTGATGTGCTGACTGCAGATGTCCCCAGGGGGCAGCACTATAGCGGGAGCTGCTCATCTCGGGTTGGGGAGGTGTGTGCGGAATGCCGACTGTACTATGTGCTCACACTACACACGCTGATAGGTGCGACATGCGGTGCACCTGTGCCACTCCCAGCCCTACAGGGGGCTTACATGCACCCTGCATGGACCAATGTAGGGCAAGGATGAAACATCTCTGATTTACGGCCAATTTCCGGGGGAAATGCTTGACCATATTGCACCTCATGCAGTGTCATATTTATCAGATGTCAAACTTATTTTTGTTGTTGTTGTTGTTGAAAGTGACTTTCATTTCTGGTGAGTAGGCCTATATTGCGGCAAGCTACACATTGATTAAAATTCTACTCAAAATAAGTTAATATTTTTTTGTGATGTAAATTAACCTATTCTTTCCAAAAGTGCTAGAAATCAATTAATACAAAAAGAAAATGCACCGAAAAGACGAGGCACGCAGAATGGTCGTTGTGCATAATGCAACTTGAATTTCTCTTTTCTTTTTCTATTTTCCCTCTACTCCCTTACCCCGAACAGACACACAATAATGATATAGAGGGGGCGTAATGACGTCACGAGGCAACTTTCGGTGGCCATATTGGATTACATACAGAAGGCTTGCACCTGTCTACATAGTGCAGACACACAATAATGATATAGAGGGGGTGTAATGACGTCACGAGGCAACTTTCGGTGGCCATATTGGATTATATACAGAAGGCTTGCACCTGTCTACATTGTGCTTATTTACACTATTTGTTGGTTTATTTGTCACTGTTTTGAGCAGTTTGGCCTCAGAAGTTGTTGTTAAACTTAAAGTGCTGAAAGTAAACACATTGGATGTAAACTGCCCAGAACAGCTCAGAACACAAGGAAAATTATGTTACTGCATCAGCATACATTCACAACAGGGCTAGGCAAAGGTGTTCGTAATCCAAGATGGCTGATTGCTGACCTCTGACCACTGAGTGATGCCCTCACGTGCACTCCCTCTATAGTGACCAGTATGTGTCTTTCGAGTTCCGCTGGTCCTTCAGGAAGGACTGAAGCTGGGGCCCCCGCATGCCGGTGTCGCAGTTTCCGCCGTCCGCCAGTTTCCGTGGTACGCATCGCTTCTGCGCATGCGTCAATATCGAACAGCATCGTCACTAACCTTATAAATTTAATATAATGTTTTTGGTGAAGATGTTTTCTATTTGTGTACCAAGCGATTTGTTTCTAGGTGGTGTGGTTTAGAGATATTTCACTTTTTCTGTATTTTCTGTATGAAAATTTCTTACGACCATTGACAATGTCTTGAGTTTGAAGGTACGCACAGTGCAAAACATTAGTGGAAATCAAGAACCCTAACCTTATAAATTTAATATAATCTCTTTGGTAAAGATGTTTTCTATATGTGTACCAAGCGATTTGTTTCTAGGTGGTGTGGTTTTAGAGATATTTCACTTTTTCTGTATGAAGATTGCTCACGGCCATTGACAATGCATTTGAGTGTATGCATACTGCGGAAACTGGCGGACGGCGGAAACTGCGACACCGGGTCCTACTCACAGCATTAGCTTACATGCAGGGGGGAGGTGGAGGAGGTGGTGAGTGCACGTACACAAAGTGGTATTTTATCTGATGTAAAATATCTGATAGAACAATTTCACCGCAGTCTACATTAGAAACAAATACATGGCAAGAACCCACCAAAGGTGGTCATCAGGAGGGATGTAGTTGGATATAGGTGCAAAATGAGTTTAAAGTATTCTCTATGTCGGCGTGACGTCACAGCCCCGGAAACTACCCCGCAAAGCGTAAAACACCGCAGTGATTTGTGCTGCAGCGATGCTATGTCTATGCGGAGCATTTATTTTTGCAAAATAAATGTTAAAGCTTTCATGGGATCGATTAAAAATATCTTAATGTAGGATTGAAGAGGAAGATCTGAAGTATTTAATTTAACCTAAGAGCAATTTTCTCTGAAAGTATCAAAAACAGAGATAATAGTGAAAGTTGGGATATTCTGAGTGTCAGTACCAGTGGTAGCTTTACCGGATCATGGCCTCAACAACTATTTTCGCCAAATAAATTCAAGAACTTCCAATTGGCTGATAATAAAAAAAGCTGAATGTGAAATTGTAGAGAAAGATTTGAACTATTTAATAGAAACAAGAGAAATTTGCTTTCAAAGCACAATCAATCAATCAATAGTTCCGTCCTCTAGTCGAGGGTTGGATACAATGGTTCTCCACTTGTCCCGATGGTGTGCTGTTCTGATAGACTGTGAATGATTCAAGCCTGTCCACTGTGAAATATTTGTAACCATGATGTTCTTGGTCTCCCTCTCCCTCTGCTGCCTTTCACCTTCCCTTCCAGCAATGTACGGTATATTGAACTCTGACGAATGATGTTGGCAAAATAAATAAGTTTCTTTGTCTGTATAGTGGCAAACAAGCTTTTCTTATTTTTAATTTTTCTGGGAACAAAGAAGATCACCAACAAAGAAGTTCTCAGAAGTTCAAAGCACGAACAAGCACAAATTACTGTGATAGTTAGGATAGTCTTAATGCTGTCTCTATGACAGTGGCATTTGTTTTACCCTTCGAGCGTTGTGAGCGCTAAAAGTGCCCGGATGTCCGACATCGAGAATACGGTGAAGGATAGGGGTGGGAGAGTCACCAACGCCAACTTCCGGTGTGTAAGCTGCAGCTGAGACCCGGCGTGCTGTGTCACAGCTACAGGCCTTCCCGGGGGACCAGCTCTACTCGCAATACCCGTATTACATTTAGCGTGTCCGTGCTGCTAATAAGTAATAGTTTGTTTGACTATTCCAGGTGAAATGCAATTATATTGTGCCGGGTGATCTTGCCTTATGCGTAGATAAGACAAGTACTTGGGACCAACTAATCAATATGTTTACGGGTGGGGCACTTCTATTAGTATTAGTATTACTTAGACATTATTACAGGCAAAGTTTGTTGATGATTCGTTGGTAAAATTGCTTACTGACAAATTGCGCTGGTCCCAGGTCTGTCAGTGGTAGTAAATCTGGTGCTAAGATGCCGTTGTACTAATAGTCCGTTGATGCTTCGCTGCACAATGTAGATGCGTATGTACTAACAGTTCGTCGCTACTTTCCACAATGTAGTGCGACTGTACTAACAATTCGCTGAAGCTTTTCTCTCTCCACAGAATTGGCTTATGTCATTAAGGGGTGGGGGTCGGGGGTCTTATTCTGCCAGCTACTTTGGGGATTCGATAATAATGTCGTGGGGGTGATGAAAATGGGAAATATTGCGCCTAGAGCAGGACTCGAACCCACATCTCTTTGCATTCCGGGCCAGTGTGCTAACCATTACACCACCTAGGCTCCCTGATATCAACACACAGCCCATGCCTACCTGTCTATGCAGCTCCTTGCCTGAGAGGTCAGTGCAGACCACTACACTCGTCCCCCCTGGAATTGTAAGTCTTTTAATGCTTACAATTACATACACACAGGCAATGCAACGCACTTACATACACAGGGTAGGTTCAACAACTATACAGCGCGTAGCTTGTACATGATCCTGGTCATGGCACCAGTGTTGTGGGGGGTGATGAAAATGGGAAATATTGCGCCTAGAGCGGGACTCGAACCCACATCTCTTTGCATTCTGAGCCAGTGTGCTAACCATTACACCACCTAGGCTCCCTGATATCAACACACAACCCATGCCTACCTGTCTATGCGGCTCCTTGCCTGAGAGGTCAGTGCAGACCACTACACTCGTCCCCCCTGGAATTGTAAGTCTTTTAATGCATACAATTACATACACACAGGCAATACAACGCACTTACATACACAGGGTAGGTTCAACAACTATACAGCGCTTGGCTTGTACAGGATCCTGGTCATGGAACCAGTGCCGTGGGGGTGAGAAATGGGAAATTGCGCTAGGCAGGACTCGACCACATCTCTTGCAATCGGGCCAGTGTGTAACCATTACACACCTAGGCTCCCTGATATCACACACACCCACGCTACTACTATGCGGTCCTGCCGAGAGGTCAGTGCAGACCACTACACTAATATTAGTGTTTTCGAGAAACATGCTCAATGTTGTGTAAAGTCTGCACATTGAGCACTCATTAGGGTAATGTTGGAGAAATGGAGGCTCGACTCAAGGCTGAAATATTTAAACATGAAAATAGATAGTAAAAATAAAATCAATAGTGACCAAGTTAGCTGGCGCCAGTGGCTTGGTGGAATGCGCGGCGGGGGTTGGGTGGGTGAGGGCAGGGGTGAGGGTGGGGGTGCTTTTGATGATGAATTTCGGAGCAGACAAGAATTCTGATTTTAGCGAAGAAAAAAATGGCTAAATAATATGTCTGCTAATTTGTGGTTCTGGTTTCTGGTCGGTAAAGTACCAGACGGGATGGCCGAATGAGTCGCGCGTCCATTTCCCGTTCTGGTAGATCATGGGATCGTGGGTTTGAACCCTGGTCGAGTCAAACCAATGACTTAAAGAATTGATACTTGTCGCTTCCTAGCCTGGCGCTCGGTATTATTAGGATAGGGCAAGGAGCAGTGGAATGAGGCAGACCAATCGTCCACGATTTTTTGTTGTTGTTGTTGTTGTTGAAGATTTATACTGCCTATCATGGATAAGCCTGAATAGGCTTGTTTTCACCATTAGACAGTTTGTCGATAGAAATCCCGAGCCTGCACTTTTACCGACCCAAGGGATTTTTAACCTCCCACACCACATAGACATGTTATGAGAGCAACCGGCCTTTGATGACGCTGTAACTGTAAGTTATACACAGCGGTGGAAATCCAAATTGGCAGAGATGGGGGCATGGGGAATCGAACCACCAACCTTCAGATTAGGAGTCCGACCTAGAAAAAGTCAGACACTCTAACCACTCCGCCACAGAGAACACCACATTGAAATTTCCCCTGCTTAATCAACTGATCAACCCCCCCCCCCCACCCCCAAACAACGTCTTGCTAAAGCGTGTCTTCTTCACTACGGAAGCACCAATAGTTCCCTAAGGCGCCAGAACTAACTTTTTTAACTTGATTGCATAGATTTGATTACTTCGTGCCAACACAATTTTAATGCAAGTAGCATGCAAGACTTCTGTAAAAACATACAAAAAATATCTGTGCAAAATATGGCTAGGAAACCCCCACTAAGCCGCACTGCAAGGGGGCATGTGATATGTCACGGCCCACCAGCGGGACGGCCAATGGAAGGTAACCATGCCAAAATTAACCAGCAAGCCTATGTATGATATGTGAATATGAGTAGGCTAGTCTAGTCATAAGAGTAGAAAAAATTAAATATATATATACCAAGAAAATCTAAAAAAACTAACATAGACTACTAACCATACTAAGCAACCACTTACCTGCTACTGTAATGCAGGCAATCAAACACCTTATCAGGTATTGTGTGATAAGATAACTCCACCACTACAGCTGGCCAGCATTGAAAACAAGCCCAAGTGCTCGAGCTCATATGATATGGACAGTATAAACACAGCCTCAATTTAAAAAAAATTAAATTAAAAAAAAAAAAGAATGTTAAAATGAACAGATTTTATAACTGTTGTTATAACTTTAAGCAAATGTTATCCTTGTCGTTTCATGGTAAATGGGGCCAATGTACCTAGTATGTAATGGTCAAAAACAATTATGGAAAGAGTAGAGGAGGTATTTTATTTATAGAATTGGTATTCTTACACTTTTGGCGAGATAGATATGAACAAATTAAGGCCTAATGTGACAGTAAAAAAAAAAGCCAACATTTTCATTAAAAGAATATGGTGTTTTAAAGGCATGAATTTGTTGCATGGAGAATGTGGACTTTTCTACAGCCTACTACACCTTTATTTTGCATAGAATATTACCTGTTAGTCAATGAAATAATGAAAGGAGACTCTTACTTGAAATAAATGTAAATTTTTCATGCATATATATTTTTTATATCTAATATTCCGTGGTGATTAACAAGAAAACATTTTAGCCTTTTTGAGGGCAGCTAGTCTGTACCACCTCATATAGTTCATTAAAACAATTTTTATTAATTACTTCTTTCATCTATTTCATTTAAAGTTGCATAGTCCGATGGTTTTGATTTTCTGTATTTTTTCTGAGATAAATATATTAGATTGATCAATATTATCTACTTTACATTAGTTCAAATTTACTTTTATTTTGAATGGTAAACTTTTGAGATATTTTGAGTGCAAACATGGTAAATTATTTTTGGCAAGCTTGCCAAAGCTCTGACACCATAGACTTCTGCAGTAACAGGTTTCTGTTAAATTGACTCAGTATTGCCTTCTACGCAGAAACAAATGCTTAATAAGTGCATCAGTATCTAAATTAGATATGTCAAATCAAATCTAGATAATTGGTTTGGTTTTGAAAATTTGATATTTCATCGGACTATGTAGCTTTAATTATATGATTTTGAGCTTTTAAAAATTCATAAGTGTCTATTGACACATAACTGATTGTATGCTTTTAAATTATAGGTAAAGGCGATGGTTGAATAAAAAAACAAACAATTCTCGCCGTGAATATGGCCTATGCTGCCAACACGGCATAAAGAAACCACCAATCAATCAATCCATGGTGAACAAAATGGTTCTGGACATAACTGTTGTGTCCCCTACTTGTTTCCTGATTGTTTTGTTCTGGGAATATGCTATTCTGTGAATACCAGAGCTTCAACAAGAAAACCCTTGGTACTGTTGCATGTGCAAGTATATTTTGCAGTAGCATGACTAGTAATATAATTTTCCTACTAAGCTGTATGAAAAAAAGAAGAAAGTGAAGTATCATATTATTGTTGGTGTCCCCTTCTATTCTGTTACGTCCACAACGCAAAATTGTGAAGAAAATAATCATCCTTTATAGATCTCTCTACAGTGCTTAGGGGATCGCAACATAAAAATTAAATGTTTCATGCAATAAATTTTCTTAAATAATTGTTTTGATTAATAAATCCACACTTGTTGGGGCTGGGTACTCAATTAGTTCTTGTTTTTCTGACAAAATGGTAACCTCAACTATAATTTCCTTCATGTTACCAGTATATATATGGACAAGAGTTCGCTACTCAGCGAAAAAATAACGAAAATACACTATTAATTTGTTACCCTCATGTAACACATTGGCCCCATTTACCATGAAATGACCCATATATATATTCACACATATATCCATTTTAGAATTACGTGTTTATGACGACTTTACAATGATTTCCCCAAAATCCTGATATTTGGCAAGCCAGTCATTGGGTCTATTAATGCAGACTGTCAGGCTGTGTAATGACAAGTATAAATTTGGGAAGACTTTGATTTGACTTGGTTGGGGTTTGAACCCACGACCTCCTGAAAGAGAAGTCAGCCAGCATTCTTACCATTTCAGCCACGCAGTCAGGTAGTCGCATCTTTAACTCACCATCAGCAAATATAAATAAAAACTTGAAAAGGGAAAGATTTCATTTGAATTCTTTTTAACGGTTCTATGTTAGATGCATACATATGGTGATTTATTGTAAGGCTAAACCCCTGTCACACCTTGCCGGATTGAGGAAACGGATAGAGCCGGACAAAAATATTCTAGTTCGGTGTGATTCAGATGTGAAATGTATCGATTATGTAACGGATGGTAACGGTTGGGTAACAGATGGTAATGGACTGGTAACAGACAGTAACAGATGGTAACGGTTGATAACGTATCTAACGATCAATGGACAATTCAGTATACAAAAAGAACTATAACAAATGGCAACGAATGTGTAATAGCTATGTAACGGACGGTAAAGGACGGGAACAGATGGGAAATGGACGGGGAACGGACGGTAATGGATAATAACCGCATACATCAGTCCAGCGCAATCCATTACAAGTTTTCTGCATGCTCAAAACTTGTAATGGATCATGCCGGATATCAACGGATATCAACGGATATGCAACGGACACAAACCGGACTTTACCGGATAACAACAGACTTGGTTCGGTTTCTTTCCGTTTCCCCAATCCGGCGAGTTGTGACAGAGCCTTAAGATCTGCTATTGTCTGGTGTGGTGGTCTGAAAAGCTATTGCTGAGATATAAAGGAACACCAGTATCTTCATGTTTGATTACACAGAACAACATCCAGACTCCAGCTTCAAAGGTAGCACTTTTATGATCAATGCTGGATTACATCAGTGTAATCAATCATGATGCTGAAATCAGTTACATGTGTCAGTTGATTACTGTGGAGGATGTACTGTTTCTTATGCAATGTACCCCAGGCTTAGAGTGTGGGAATCCATCACTGACGAGTCCCGACATATGTTCAGATCATGAGATTATAACTGGTTCACAACAACATCAAAGGCAAATGGCATAGCATAGGACTATGCGAATACGTGGATAACTTGGCCGGAAGCTAAATTCACAAAGTGGTCTGTATATGAGACTGTCTCAAAAGGTGCTAAGCAATATGGGACAAAACTTTGATGACGCTGTAAGTTATACACAGCGGTGGAAATCCAAATTGGCAGAGATGGAGGCATGGGGAATCGAACCGCCGACCCTCAGATTAGGAGTCCCACCTAGAAAAAAGTCAGGCATTCTAACCAGTCCGCCACAGAGAACACCAATATGTTATGGACTGGGTAAATGAACCATCATTTAAAAAAAAAACTAAAATGTTCATGGGGCCCTCTGGAAATTAACACTACGTTTGTATCAATAAGTGCTATCTACTATAAGCACTGCCTTTTGACGTCGGTGGATGAACTAATCTTGTCTGTAGTAGGTAGCCTCAGTATGTGGCATGCTCTGTGGAAATGTAGAGGATTTCCATGACCAGCCTGACCTCTCATGGTAGTGGAAGAACTAACTTTGGAGGTCATCCATCATCATGCTGTCGGTCGCGATGCGACAAAGACTGCTTTCATTACTTGACAGCCGCTCTCCATTTAGCTCTCTGCTGTGAGAGTGATGTCCATGAGTCGGTCTTAATGTCTCTCAGCTTCAGGTTTCTCTTGATGGTATCCTTGAACCGGAGACGAGGGCGCCCTCTGTTTCTGTAACCAGAAGACAGTTGAGAGTAGAGGATCTGCTTTGGTAGCCTGTCTGATGATATCCTCATGAGATGTCCAGTCCACCGGAGATTCTTTTTGATCAGAAGATCTTCCATAGAGGGCAGCCCCGTCCGTTTGAGTATTTCCTTATTTGTCACTTTGTCCTTCCAGGTTAGCCTGATGATCGAACGCTGATGCCGCATCATGAAGGCATGCAGCTTTTTCACCTGTCGTCTGTACACTGTCCAGGCCTTGTCTCCGTATAGTAGGGTAGATAGCACGATTGCGCGGTAGATCTTGCCTTTGACCCGCATGGACACATGGTGGTTGTTCCAGAGTCTCTGGCGTAGTCGGCCGAAAGATGCGCTAGCCTTGGCCATCCTCCTCTGTATTTCAGCATCAATGCGTCCATCACTTGAAGAATGTGGACTTTGGAGGTAACTGCTTAGTATGAGGTATGCTCTGTGGAAAAGGTCTTATAGAGGATTTCCACCACCAACCCACCATCTGATAGCAGTGGCAAGAACTAATGTAGGTAACAGCTCCCTGCGCATGCTCTGTAGAAAAGGTTTATTGAATTAGAATTGATGGTCTTCGTTAAAATGCAACACCCAAACTGGCAGCTTCCCCTGGCCAGGTCTTAACCCGTGTCTGGTGTGGTCAGGTCATCCCCTGGTGTATGCCTGGTGTGGTCAGGTCATTCCCTGGTGTATGCCTGGTGTGGTCAGGTCATCCCCTGGTGTATGCCTGGTGTGGTCAGGTCATCCCCTGTTGTATGCCTGGTGTGGTCAGGTCATCCCCTAGTGTATGTCTGGTGTGGTCAGGTCATCCCCTGTACCCCTCTCTGTATCTGGTATGACCAGCTCCTCTCCTGGCCAGTGCCAGTGATGCCTATTCCTTCCCTGCCCTGCAATAATTGGTTGGCTGGTTGTTGGAGTTTAAAGCTGCATAGTCCGATGAAATATCAAATTTTCAAAACCAAACTAATTATGTAGATTTGATTTGACATATCTAACTTAGATACTGATGCACTTATTACGCATTTGTTTCTGGGTAGAAGGCAATACTGAGTCAATTTAACAGAACCTGTTACTGCAGAAGTCTATGGTGTCAGAGTTTTGGCAAGCTTGCCAAAACTAATTTTCTATGTTTGCACTCAAAATATCTCAAAAGTTTATCATTTAAAATAAAAGTAACTTTGACCTAATGTAAAGTAGATACTAGTGATCGATCTAATATATTTATCTCAGAAAAAATACAGAAATTCAAAACCATCGGACTATGCAACTTTAACGTCCTGCCAACATCTAAGGTCATGTCATGATGGGTACCGACTGGTGACAGTGCGCACTCATAGTGAATTTATAGTGCTTCCCCACTGGGAGACCAGGCTGCCAGCACCATGACCTGATATCCCACTCAGTCACATTATCCTGACACTGAGCCAACCAGTCCTCTCTATCCTAATAATGCCAAGTGCCTGGCTATGAAGCGACAAGTATAAATCTGTAAGTCATCGGTTTGACTCGACCGTGGTTGGAATCCCACGATCTACCAAAGCAGGATACGGACGCTCACAACTCATTCGGGCATGGCGTCTGGTCCGCACCTGATGATGCCGGTCCGTCTGCTAACTGGTTCCGGAGTATTGCTCTGATCACCAGGCCGGCTGCAGCTCCTCAAGGGCTTCTGTCCATAAGCACTTGTCGCCGCCCATCATTCGATGCGAGTTTCCCCATTAACGGTCTTGAATGACCTGCCGTCGAGGGCTGCCGAGGGTCGCCGAGGGTTTGCCCAGGCCACATTAGTTCGTCTGGTCCTAGTTACTGACCTAAGGATGGTCAATTATTAAGCAGCCTAGGCATTAGGAAAGAATTTCTAATTAAGACATTTTCTTAGTGAATGTTCTAGGTTTTCTGTTACTTTAATACTAATACTAGTAATAGGGAGCTGTGTGAATTGGGGAAATATCTTATTATTGATTATCTTTTCCTTCTTAGGATGATTTTTTACCCGCGGGATCTCAACATGAGCTGATTGGTATTTTGCGTTTACTTGGCTCTGTATTGGTGTGGGATATGGATATTTATCCCTAAAATGTGTTCCGAGCAAATCTGATAAGGGTAGATGTTTGCTGTGGGTTCAAATTGATTTGGTGGGGTTTGGTAGTTTCTGGATGTGCAACTAAATACAGGCTGTGGTTTAGCACAGTTGTGTAGTTTTGTTGATGTGTGTGAGTTGTGTTGAATACATGCTGAGATGGTTTTATTTTTTTTATTTTATTTTTTTATTGACAAAGTATTTATTCTGCCCATAAAGTATGAGTTCATGCGAGGGTGCTTCTTTTCAACGCTGGACAACTGTGATACTGGTTTGGGCTGGTCCTGCACCCAGGAGTGTTTACCTGTTCCTGCTTGGGCCAGCCTTTTGCGGCTTTGGGTGTTAGTAGCCTCTATGTTAGTTTTTTTGTATTTGTCCAAAGTTGTTGTCTAACCTGTATATATGATATCTTAGCCTACTATGTACATCTACCTGGATGACATACAGGCCTGCGGGAGAGGATCCCGTCATTACGATTTGTTACAGCATCCTTTCACCCAAGACCTGTCCTTTTCAGTGATGTAGTTTGTGGATGTGTGTGAGTGAGTTTGTCTAAATACAGGCTGACGTTTAGTTCAGCGATGTGGTTTGTGGATTTATGCAACTGAGGTTTTCTAAAAACAGCCTGAGCTTTGGTTCAGTGATGTCCTTTGTGGATGTGTGTGTGTGTGAGTTTGTCTAAATACAGCCTGAGGTTTAGTTCAGTGATATAGTTTGTGGATGTGTGCGAGTGGGTTTTGCTGAATGTAGGCTGAGGTGTGGTGTAGTTTGTGGATGTGCGTGAATACGTTTGTCTAAATATAAGCTGAGATTTAGTTCAGTAATGTAGTTTGTGGATGTGTGTCAGTGAGTTTTTCTGAATGCAGGCTGAAGTTTAATGTAATTTGTCGATGTGTGAGAGAGTGAGTTGTAGAGAATGTAGGCTGAAATTTAGCAATGGCATGTGTAGTTTATGTATATCATCTATATGTTTTGTTTGTTGGGGTTTTACATCCTTGCAAAATTTAAGGTCATATAATTATCAGAATGGAACATTATGTTATGTAAGTGGGATATGCTGGCAGTAATGGCGGAAGGCTGAAATGGGTTTGGGTGTTGAGGAGATGTTGGAATAGAGTAGGAAACATCCTCCCATACTGAGTGTTTCTGTTGGTGTGCACGTGTCTTTGTGTGTGTGTGTGTGTGTGTGTGTGTGTGTGTGTGTGTGTGTGTGTGTGTGTGTGTGTGTGTGTTGGGGGTGGTGGGGTATTCCGCTCACGCCGGCCCGTGCGAGCCAGACGTGCAACCCGCAGCCCCAAACCCCAAAGTGCCTCAGATTGGTGACGCCCACAATTAGAGTTTACACCCCGGAATACACAACAGACGCCGGCCGCCGCAGCCTCCTCAGGGGCTGGTCTGTGTTTCACCCCCACTTACCCGGTGTTTGGACTTGGGTGCTTGTTTGTGTCCTGCAGGCATGACGTGTTTAGTACATGGTTGTAGCTATTGAGACCTCCATTGCTGATCCAATCACTTCAGCCGGGTACATCCTAGATAAGAAGAGTCACCCCGTACTTGCAGTAGGGGCGAATGATAACGTAGTCTAATAAATACGGGCAAAAATAGCTGGAACAGGAAGTGAAATCCCTGGTTCCAGTATCAAGTAGCTACTTACATCGGCACAGAGTTGGTGAAATGAGCGAGAATGCAAAAAATCAAAATGGCGACCACAGAATGCTGTCGATTTCAATTTTAATTTCCATTAAACTACATGTTTTATTATATTTTTCAATCAAAAGTAGCAGGTTAATATAAAGATATATGTGAAGAATATATTTTACTTTGTAAATTAAGAATGTATATGCTTATTTCATTTACCCAGAATGTAGATAATTTTCGCAACTTTTTCTAATGGGTTGGTTTTCACCCCTACAGCAAGTGCGGGGTGAATCTTTTATCTAGGTACATCCGAGACAACAGATGCAGCGCAGTACATTGGCAGGTTTCTTACCAGAGGGTAACATGTGTAAATTTCCATACCCTAACATTTTCTGAGTGTGTGACTCTGCACCCTCAAATTGCTGGGATAATTGTTTTTTAAAAGGTTCTTCAAGGAGCCAGAGACAACAAAGCCAGCATCAATAATCAGTTAGACTGTTAGTATACAACAGTAATCATCATGGCAGTGTTCATAATTGACCAAGTGATGTGGACAAATAATACCCCCCCCCCCCCCCCCCCCCCATTATGTGTACAGGGCACGGTGGCCGAATCGGTAGAGCCCAGGCCTCACATGCAGAAAATCGTGAGTTTGGTTCCCGGTCGAGTCAAACCAATTGTACAATTTTCCGATTAATGGCAGGAGGATCTATGTGAAATTACTATAATAAATTGCAAACTGTCTATATAATGATAAATGGTGATATATAAAATCCAAAGGCATATGAGGGATGTGTGAAGTTGGTAAACTATTACTCATTAGGTATAGAAGTTGTACAGTAAAATAGTCTTTGGAGGAGTGTCACTTCCTAGAAATAGTTTTTGGAAGAGTCACCTCACATACCCCCTCCCCCCATGGTGTTATTTATGGATCATTGGCCACCACAAGGCACTGTAGCCAGCATATCAAGGCCTTGGATACAGCAGATTGTACTCTGATTGGTGGATCGAACCATGTGACCACTGCCATCTTGGATTCTAGAAAACCTATATAAAGTAATAAATGAAGGAGTCTCACTCTCCTACTTTCACTCTTCACCTACTTTCCTTCATTACCTGTATTGATTTCCCTTGGCTTGTCCACACCACCCACACCACCAGCCGGCGACTTTACACCATGACTTACAAATTTATACTTGTCATTTCCTAGCCTGGTGCTCGGCATTATTAGGATATGACAAGGACTGGTTAGCTTGGTGTCGGGATAATGTGACTGAGTGGGATATCAGGTCATGGTGCTGGTGGCCTGATTCCCCAGTGGGGCAGCACTATAAAATCGTCATGAGTGCGTACTGTCACAAGTCGGTACCCATCCTGATATGACCTTAGATGTTGCTAGGATGTAAAACAACAGCAAACAAACAAACATTATGCGTGTCCTCAAATTATTTTCTGGCGGAAACCCTGATTGGGTGATGGGTAGACGTTGCAACGAGATTTGCAGCGTGTGAAAGTATGAGCAGTTCCTGGTCTCACGTCGTTTAAGCTTTATTAAAGTTGCATAGTCCGATAGTTTTGAGTTTCTATCAGCTTCTGAGATAAATATATTAGGTTGATCATTATAATCTACCGTACTCTATTTTGAAGTAACTTTTATTTTAAATGGCTAACCGTTGAGATATTTGAAGGGCAACCATGCAAAATTAATTTTGGCAAGCACGCTAAAACCATAGACTTCTGCAGTAACAGGTTATATTAAATTGCCTCTATTCCCTTCTATGTTGTGATAAATGTTTAATAAGTGCAATCAAATGTAGAATCAAAACTAGATAATTGTTTTCATTTTGAAAATTTGATGTTTTCATCCGACTATGCAACTTTAATCTGTTGGTCTTGAAATATTTTTGTTTAAAGTTAATAAATCCAATAGGTTTACCATTATGCGTTACTCTTAGTTTGGTAGTTATGATCATAATTGGCTAACGTTAGAGATATTCTAAGTGAAAGCATGTACAAATAATGTGTGTATGCACACCAGATGGAGCCAAATACAATATGCCATTTCCACATTAACTAGGTCACATCACCAACTGTCAAAGCTACTGGGTTTCCATGTTCCAAAGCAGCAAAGACTCGAGACGGGATGGCTGAATGAGTTGAGCGTCCGTCTCCCATCTTGATACATTATGGGATTCGAAGCCTGGTCAAATCAAACCAATGACTTACAAATTTATACTTGTCGCTTCCTAGCCAGGCGCTCAGCACTATTAGGATTGAGCAAGGATTAGTTGAGCGAGTGTCAGGATAATGTAACTTAGTGGATCAGGTCATGGTGCTGGCAGCCTGGTATCGCAGTGGGGCAGCAGTATAAAGTCGCCATGAGTTTGTACTGTCAGAAGTCGGTACCTGTCTATATGACCTTAGATGTTGCCAGGACATAAAACTCCAACAACCAACCAACAAAGACTCCACAGAAATGGTTATCTAAGTATCTAAGTTGGATCTTAAGGATCTAACCTCGAGAAGTGTTTCGTCGTTTAAAATATTGTACTTTCATTGAATTATGCAACTTTAATTATGCAACTTTAATTATGCACCTTTGACTATTCCCATGGGAAGTTGTCAACTGAGGATGGCATGAGAACACTAGGCAAGCTGGTTTAATATCTGTGTTTCTCGAATTAGCTCTTTTTTTTCAGCGCTGGAGCGCTTTGTGTTTTGCCATTTGATAACCAGCTGTAGTCGAATATATGACTGTAATTGTGTACTAATAAGAATTTGGACTACAGTAAAACCTTTAAGCTTAAAGCTGCATAGTCCGATGAAGCATCAAATTTTCAAAAATAATTGATTCTACATATCTAATATAGATACTGGTTCACTTATTAAGCTTTTGTTGCCACATAGAAGGGAATACCAAGCCAATTCAATAGAAGCCTATGGAGTTAGAGTTTTGGTGTGCTTGCCAAAACTAATCTTACATGTTTGCACTTCAAATATCTCAGAAGTTAGCCATTTAAAATAAAAGTTACTTCAGACTAAAGTACGGTAGATTATAACGATAAATTTAGTATATTTATCTCAGAAAAATGACAGAAACTCAAAACCATTGGACTATGCAACTTTAATTTAGGGAGGTGGTCGGTTTAGGGAGTTTTTTTAATCGTTACAATGGTATTGTATGGGGAATCGTTTGGGACCCAAATAAAGCGATCATTATAGGGGAGTGGTCGATCGGTGGAGGTGGTCGGTTAGAGAGGTTTTACTGTACTTTGATTTCTGTTGTATGTGGGTTGAGTTCATGGTCGCGTGTTCTTTTTCCACGTGTTTGCTTTCAGGTCCTTCACTAAAATTCCTCAGTCTATATTCCATTTTGGAACTTTCCCCCTGAACTCAAAAGGTAAATTTAATTCAAGTGTTGTAATGTCATCAATGTACCGGAATATACGACTGTGGTTAAGGACAGATAATAGTTATTTCATTTGGTTTCTTATGTGACATATTTTGCTGGTTTTTTATTGGTTAACTCAATTAATTAACTTGATGTCTAACTCCCTGTTTTGTTGTTGTTGTTGCAGGTGAGTTATTGAATGAATCTCTGGTGCCAGGTATTAAGGTATGGTGTCGCATATATTTATAGTAAAAAATAAGATGGGTACCCACCCACCCTTATTTTAGATATATATATCCCCATTACAACATTTGTGTCATATGTACATGAACCGGGCGTGGTGGTCGAATCGGTAGAGCCCGGGCCTCGCGTGTGGGAGATCGGGAGTTTGCTTCCTGGTCGAGTCAAACCAATGACTTATAAAATTGATACTTGTCGCTTCCTAGCCTGGCGCTTGGCATTAATAGGATAGGGCAAGGACTGGTTAGCTCAGTGTCAGGATAATGTGACTGAGTGGGATATCGGGTCATGGGGCCGGTGGCCCAGTCTTCCAGTGGGGCAGTCTAATAAAATCGCCATGAATGTACACTGTTACAAGTCGGTACTCATCCTGATATTGCATGAGATGCTGCTAGGATGCTGGTATAGGTCATGTGACCAGAGCTGGTGGGGGCGGCATCAGCTATATAGGCCAAGTGCTTGCCCGCAACAATAATAAATAATACAGAATAAATAAGTAAATAGTTATGTGCTGTATAAGCATTATACGAGTATAACTATCCGTAAACTGATTATCCATTAATGGTGCCTCTGCTTGGCACCTTGTCTGGACACCTCACAACCATTGACACTCAACAACTCAGGCGGATGGACAGGCTCTCTGCCTTGCCTGGTGCTGCCACCTGGCCTATTCAGCTGCCATGATTCAGCCTCTTGCCTGTACCACTCGCTTAAAAAACTTACCTCTTGCCAGAGAATACAGTTTTCCATCCCACTACCTTGGTTGTCTTTCCTTCCATCTTGTAGGAAATAATTATATAGATATACCAATCGAAACTCGGCCCATTTATATAATATAATATAATAACTTACATTTAAGATATATACATAAAACAGGTTTGTAATCATAACCTGCTCTACTTTAGTTCAGAATATGCGATACTGTTTATTTGTTTATTGTTGTTTTATGTCCTAGCAACATCTAAGGTCATATCAGGATGGGTACCGACTTGTGAAAATGCACACTCATGGCAACATTTATAGTGCTGCCCCACTGGGAAATCAGGCTGCCAGCACCATGACCCGATATCCCACTCAGTCACATTATCCTGACACTGAGTGAACCAGTCCTTGCCCTATCCTATTAATGCTGAGTGCCAGGCTAGGAAGTGACAAGTATCAATGTTAAAGTCATTGGTTTGACTTGATCGGGAACCGAACTCCTGACCTTCCACACACAAGGCCCGCACTCTACTGATACTAATTTAGTGACTTTAGATATAATTGAAGTACAAGCATACGGAATAATTAGTGTGGGCACACCAGTTGAAGCAATCCGCAATTGTTATAATAATTAGGTCATGCCAAAGCCGGCAATTCTTAGTCTGTTTAAGGCGTTGTGGGGTGAGTACACCAGTATCTAAGTTGGATATATATAGGATCAAATCTAGATAGATGTTTTCATTTTGAAAAATATTTAGATTGAATCAGATTGAAATATCAACAATTATACTTGGTCAGGAAATGGATTCTATTATTTTCTTACTTTCACATAGATACAATTACAAATATGTACAATATAACAACAATACACAATTACAACCTGCAAACAACAATCAGATACAGTGTCCACAATATGCTCAGTACTTCTCCCCTGCAACAATATCTCGCTCACCTCACCCGGTCTGCTGACCTCTCTGGCTCTGGTTCAGTCTGGTTCAGCCTGTCTCCTCCCAGCAATCTCTCCTCTCAGCCTGGCTGCCCACCGGTCTGTGTGTACCCCTCTGGGCTAGCCCTACTTTATACCCAGCCAGACCCAGGCTGGTTTCCCCAACAACAGAACTACCCTCACATCCAGTACTGGGTACTTAACAACATGCATCTCTCCCAGTGCTGGTTGCTACCAACATGCATCTCTCCCAGTGCTGCTTGCTACCAACATACAGCTCTCCCAGTGCTGGTTGCTACCAACATACAGCTCTCCCAGTGCTGGTTGCTACCAACATGCATCTCTCCCAGTGCTGGTTGCTACCACTAATTTCCAGTGCTGGTTGCTACCAACATACAGCTCTCCCAGTGCTGGGTGCTACCAACATGCATCTCTCCCAGTGCTGGTTGCTACCAACATGCATCTCACCGAGTGATGGTTGCTACCAACGTGCATCTCTCCCAGTGATGGTTGCTACCAACATGCATCTCTCCCAGTGCTGGTTGCTACCAACATACAGCTCTCTCAGTGCTGGTTGCTACCACCATACAGCTCTCCCAGTGCTAGTTGCTACCAACATACATCTCTCCCAGTGCTGGTTGCTACCAACATACAGCTCTCCCAGTGCTGATTGCTACCAACATTCAATTAGTTACCTGCCCCACTCACAATCCTGGTTATGACTGGCTGCAGTGACACCTGCCGACTGGCTGCAGTGACACCTACCACACAGAGTGGCATAACACTTAATCCAGTATCCTGGACATCTGCCGCACAGAGTGGCATAACGCTCAATCCAATTTCCTTGACCTAACCGCTTAAGCCCCAGTCACACATACCCGGATCAGGGGCCGGATGAGCCCCGGTCCGCCATCCGGGGTGGTCCGGGGCGATGCGTGGCTCGTCAGTGGGTCGTCCGTGGCGACCCCCCCTGATCCGGCCTGAACCGTGGCTCGTCCGGCGCTGTCCGGGCTCAGCCCCGGATGTTTTAAAACGTTTAAAACATCCGGGGTGGTCCGGGGGATTTTGCGATCCGGGCTCAATCCGGCATGATCCGGGGGTGGTCCGGGTAATCCGGGGGTGGACCGGGGCTGTCCGGGGGTGATCCAGGGTCATTTTGAGCCACGGTTTGACCCGGACCATCCCCGGACTATCCAGGACTACCCCCGGCCTAGCCACGGACCACTCCCGGACTGTCCGGGGGTGATCCGGGGTGGTCCGGGGCAGTCCGGGGGTGGTCCGGGGCAGTCCGGGGGTGGTCCGGCCTCGTCCGGGTTAGTCAGGGGCCGGTCCGGGCTTGTCTGGGGGCGGTTCGGGGTGGTCCAGCCTTTGGTCCAGGGCTCGTCCGGGGCTCGTCCGGGAAGGTGTGACTGCGAGGCAAAAATTGACGAAAACAGTGATTTTATCCGTGGCGGTCTGGGACAGTCCGGGCCGTTGGTCCGTGGGTGGTCCGGCTCAAAATCCGGGGCTCGTCCAGCTATGTGTGACTGGGGCTTTACTGTAACTCTCCTAATAATTGAACCCAATCTACACCTCTACCGTAAACCCTACTCACATTTTGTTTTACTATAGATCCTTCTGGCCTATTTTATATTTAAACCATTCCTACTTATTTAATCATTTTACATATAATATTACAACTATTCCTTATAAACGACACCTCAGAATTTAACCCAAAAAGTCGCATATTTTTACAAGATGATGCAACTTTAAATCCTTCCTGCGCTCCCCTATGTGGCTTAATCTGTCTTCACTAGGCGGGGTGCTATTGTGTGCTGTCCCTTCCCTTCTAACATATAATTCTTGCGTGGGTAAGAACAATGAGCGCCTCGCGGGTATTATTCATGGTTCATTAATAATTCTGTCTGATTGCACAGATGTAGTACTTCCTGGGAAGTAGAATAAATGGCCTCTTTACTGCCAAGTCCGCTTTAATTTTCGGACAGCATTTATCACAGACAACACACTTATTCTCAGAATTGCCAAGGCACTCGTTGTAATACCTAGCAGCTTCAGTTCTCAGTTGTGTTTGATAGTGGTTGGTGGGTGCTTGGAAGTGCTAGTTATTGATCAATAGTGTTTGGTAGTGTTCAGTAGTGTTCAGTGGTGTTTGGTAGTATTCAGTAGTGTTATGTAGTGGTCAGTATTGATGGCAGTGTTTAGTAGTGTCTGGAAGTATTTTGTAGTGTTTGGTAGTGTTTGGTAGTGTTTGGTAGTGTTTGGTAGTATTTGGTAGTGTTTGGTAGTATTTGGTAGTGTTTGGTAGTATTTGGTAGTCTTTGGTAGTCTTTGGTAGTATTTGATAGTGTTTGGTAGTTTTTCATAGTATTTGGAGTGTTTGATAGTGCTTGATAGTGTTTGATAGGGTTTGATAGTGTTTGGTAGAGTTTGGCAGTATTTGATAGTGTTTGATAGTATTTGGTAGTGTTTGATAGTGTTTGATAGTGGTTGATAGTGTTTGGTAGGGTTTGATAGTATTTGGTAGAGTTTGATAGTGTTTGATAGTGTTTGATAGTATTTGGTAGTGTTTGATAGTGCTTGATAGTGTTTGATTGTGTTTGATAGTACTTGGTAGTGTTTGATAGTGTTTGATAGTGTTTGATAGTGTTTGATAATGTTTGATAGTGTTTGATAGTGTTTGATAGTATTTGGAAGTGTTTGGTAGTGTTTGATAGTGTTTGGTAGTATTTGGTGTCGTTCAGTAGAAGCCACTACTGAAGCCACATGTCTGGGTACCCTTTTTTTGTCTTATGGTATTAGTTTATAATAATTCAGCGACCTGTCTGAGGGGGTAAATCTGGTGGCATGGGCGGGTATGCCAGCACAGCCGTCTCCACCCACTGACTTAGAGCCATATAGCATTGATCTACACAGCCGTCCGCCTATCTGGCTGATTGCCTGTGCCCGGAGAGCGACAGCACCATCACAATGATTGCTTCAGGGCGAGTGGGGATTGCAATCTCCCACAACCCTCCAGGGTCGTATAGGCTCCGGGTTTAACCCGGCCCCTAACACATGCCTTAAAAATAGATATAACCACCTCAAAGGAACAGGCAATGAAAGTAAAATGTCAAAAGCTTTGATAAATATTGGCTGTATATGTATATATGCACACACACTATATATGTATATATAAATATATATATAGTATCCTAATAATTCCCTAGCTCACCATCAAAAAGAACACAGAGCATCTTGCAAGTTGCAGTCAACCAAGGCAAACTGTCAAACGCTCGACCAAATATCGCCAATTCTAAAGAAGAACTGAAGTCATTGTACAATGCCAACAGTTTCTCACGTAATGTGATGACAACGATCACATATATCATTTGGTCACAAAAGCTCTATATTAGATATAAATGAAAATAACAAGATTTACATATGAACCATAGTTACTAATGGCATGTAGAGCTTCCAGGAGGGGAGTGTGCGTGTAAGGGGGGGGGGGGGGGGGGTCTGATCAAGGGTGGTGCCTCTATGGGAGGTTCGAGATGGTGTTTCAATGGGAGATTGGTGATGGAAGCCTGAATGGCAGATTTCTGATAAAGCTTCCATAGAACACAGATAGTACCTAAAGGCCCTGTCACACTACGACGTAACGATATCAGCGTAGGGAGAATGTGAAAAACATCGAACTTCTCGACGTAGTATACAAATTTGGGCACAAGTTGAACATGGATGCAGCGTAGTTGACGAGAGCGTAACATCGGTAAAGCATAGTGATAGCGTCATTCAACGAGAGAGGACGATGTAATTACGCTCACGGAACGTTATGTACGTTATTCCATCGCCAGAACTACGTTGCTTTACATTACGTGACGTTACATACGTCATGACACGGTGGCGAAATGCTGAACGTACATTGGACGTACGTTCGGCGTATGTTCTCCTGACGTTCTCCTGACGTTCCTATTACGCCGCGTGGCTTTAATCTGGCTCAAAGTAGTGGAACGTAGTGAGCAGTGTTTGACTAACGTCCGTTTAACGTCATTGACATTCGCCGAACGTGTACAGAACGTATGGCGAACGTAACCTTACGTTCGAGTTACGTCGAAAGTTTTGAACAAGTTCAAAACCTTGACACACGCCGACGTACCACGATGTAACGTGACGTAGCTCGATGTCAGTCTAACGTCATTCTGACGTCATCATAACGTAACCCAACATATGTCAACGTAATGATGAAACGTGAGCACGTCAGGCTTACGTTGGCTTGTTACGTCGTAGTGTGACAGGCGTATAACGCCTATGCTATCAGTCTTCCCTCCCTCCTCCGCTGCATTGAGTGTTTATAGTTTTGGGGTTATTTGTGCAAAAAGGTAATGTGGATGTGGTATTTTGGTAGCTTTCAAATCAACTTAATACAGTATAACCCCATTAAACCAAACTTGAAGGGACCCAAGAAATGTGTTTGGATTAACCGATCATTGGTTTAACCAAGCTTTGGCTTTGACTTTGACTTTGAGTCAGTGTGTATTGCACATGTAATATACAATGTATGTGGACACTTTGAGTATTGTTTTTGATGTATATTCAGTATAACCCCATTAAACCAAGCTCAGTTAAACCAAACGATTAGTTAATTCATACTTTTTTTCGGCGGCTCTGCAAAATACTACCCTTTATCATATAAAAAAGTTGGTGGGGTCTCAGATGACTTCATAACGACATGAAAGTTTGGTTTAACCATACCGGAAGTGGCCTGGGTCCGACAATTTTGTTTGGATTAACCGATACTTTGGATTAACCAACTTTTTTATATGATAAATGGTAGTATTTTGCCAGGCCGGTGAAAAAAGTTTGGATTAACCGATTGTTTGATTTAACCGAGCTTGGTTTAACGGGGTTGTACTGTATGAAGATTTGTTGGCATTGAGCAAGTGACCAGTGAGCTAGCAATGAAATATCCTTTGGCTTTCTGGTGCTGATCCTGGCAGCAGGAGACAGAGGCAAATGTTCTGAATGGATCGTCATCAATAAAAAGGTCACGGTCAGAGTTCACACCCAGGGTCATAGTTGAAAGGGCAGCGCCATGAAGGAGAAGGGGCGAAATGACGTATGGATTTCTGTGGGGGACGAGGTTGGGGGATAAAAAATCATTATTTTTTGTTGGTCCCCCTCCAACGGCAGCGGCGACTGAAGGATATGCTATGAATAAATTGTGTATAAATACTATAATTCAGTTTTTGCAGATATTTGTCAAAGCTAAATGCATTAGGTGTTCACTTCATTGTGACTGGGACTCCTACATGGTTTGTTCAGTGAGGGTGATAGCAGCTGAGGGTGTTACCATGCAGGCCGGTGTGACTCTAGAGGGAGGGTGTTGGCACATGCATGACCGGGTAGGATAACATTAACACCCAAGCAATAACCTTGAGGAGTGCTGGGCCTATATGTATGTGTCCGGGTTAGCGGTCGTAACCCTGCGTCGTGCGGATTTCCCAGGTTAGTGGCGAAAAGTCTGTATGTATGTGTCGGAGTTAAACTAACGTGGCGAGTTTAAAATCACCTGCACTAACCCCATGCGAAAGGAGAGTTAAAGGTGGGGTTAGGCACCGATTATGGCCAAATCTATTCAATGCGATCATATTTAATAGAATTACAAACGCAATAAGTGAAATTTTATCAATTTAACCCTAAATTCGAAGCGTTATTAAGGCTACCGTGGCGGCGATATTAATAGTTATATTTTCGAATCGACGAACGTACAATCAACAAACCGCCGCCGCCGCCAGTATGGAAAGCGACGTCGATGCGGCGGCGGCGGCGGTGATTTGTTTACTTTAAGTTCGTCGATTCGAAAATATAAATATTAATATCGCCGCCAATGCGGTGGTAGCCTTAATAACACTTCGAATTTAGGGTTAAATTGATCAAATTTCACTTATTGCGTATGTAATTCTGTTAAATATGATCGCATTGAATAGATTTGAGCCTAATATATGGCTACAAACCCAGAGGGATTTCCCAAATCTATAAATAACTGAAACATTAGCTAACCCACACATGCTTTGGACCCATACATCCGCCTTGACACATTTCGAACCCCGGGGTTAGATAACCCGGCACCCTGCTTTAACCCCGGTCCGGTTAAAATTTGGCTCAAACATATGGGCCCTGGTCACACTATTCATGCGTGACCTAATTAGGCGTCAGAACGAGGCTGAGTACGCGTTGAGTATTGCGAAACAGTGAAAATGGCCATAAGATACTGCCGTGTGCCGATGTGTATGAACTACGACAGAAATTAAAGTAGTAAGATATTTACTTTTGAAACTATCATATTCATTTTCGCATACCTTTTTTCTATATATTGGTCAATTTTCATGAAGAATGAGTGATGATCAGATGCATTTTGAGGTGAGCAGTAGGTGATGTCAACAAAGTCGCTCACCCTGGTCGCTCTTTTCTTTAATTAAAAATTGCATAACTTTCTTAATATATATATTTTGTTTAAAAATATATATATATATAATCCATTTAAAGCTCTTATTAATTTGTAATTACCAAGACTAGTTGTTTAACCATATTACGCAGATATAACTACGCTGACAGTGCTGCAGGGTACGTGACACCACCATAACTATCCAGACTTGAAGTTGACATTGTAGTTAACGTCAAAATTGGCCAATAGTTATAAAACAGGTATGCAAACATGAATGTGGTGGTTTCAAAAATGAATATCCTCAAATGTGAGTTATTTCGAGAGGTATTTGATCGAGCAAAAAAAAATATTTTGAGCAATTTTCATACACGCAGAGGGGCGTCTAGCAGTAGCAGATGCGTACCTGGCCTCGGTCTGGTTTCAACATGGCCGCGGCGTGAATAGCGTCAATTGGGGGTAATTCTCAGAAACTGTGTATCTACCACATTTGCGACATGGAAACCAAAAGTGAAAACATTCCAAATAATAGCAAAAAATATTCCAAATAATAGCAGAATCCATGTTAATAGGAAGGTGTACATGTTGTGCATATGTCAGGTGCATTATGGGAGGTAGTTTGCATTTCATGGCACAGTACTTGTAACCTGAGCCAGCGTGTTCTATATACGAGTAGTTAACGACGGCAGGAATGTACCAGCGGATGCTTACAATGTGAGTGATATCAGGAGATACCAGCAGTATTACCTTTATGTCTTTCCGTGCCGTGTGTTCTTAAAGCTGTATAATCCAATGAAAGCAGAAAGTGTTGTTAAAGTGGCATAGTTTCTGTCATTATTCTGAGATAAATATATTAAAGCTGCATAGTCCGATGAAAACATAAAATTTTCAAAACCAAAACAATTATCTAAATTTGATTCTACATATCTAACTTATACGCTGGTGCACTTATTTGTCTCATTTTCTAAGATAAACATATTAGGTTGTTCATTATAATCTACCTTACTTTAGTCTGAAGTAACTTTTATTTTAAATTGCTAACTTTTGAGATATTTGAAATGGAAACATGCTAAATTAAGTTTGGCAAGCTTGCCAAAACTCTATCACTATATGCTTCTGCAGTAACAGGTTATATTAATTGACTCCGTATTCCCTTATATGTGACGACAAATGCTTAATAAATGCAGCAGCATCTAAGTTAGATATGTAGAATCAAATCTAGATAATTGTTTTGGTTTTGAAAATGTTATGTTTTCATCGGACTATGCAACCTTAAGCTAACACAAACTGGAGCACGGTGTGGGAGACGCCGGTAACCAGTGGTTACTATTTCAACACCTCGGCCCTCTCAGTTGCCAAGATATGTCAGCCGAATTGCCTTATTGATGGTCCCAGCAAATGTAGTGTAGATTATAAATGCCGCTAGGTATGTGCTTATTATGTTTTATCAGAGCGAGGCTGTGCCGGGGCAGGTTTCACCAACTCGTCACCGTCCGTGTGGTGTGATTTCTTTCCCGCACTCTTACCCTTAGTATAGACCCCTTTCAGCTTGGCTGCAGAATGAATGCACACTGCCATTGAGTTTGCCGATACGCTCAGTGCAAAACGCCAGTTTTATTCAAAATTAATAGAAATCCAGAACCCGAACCTTATAAATTTAATATAATCTGTTTGTTAAGCATGTTATCTGTTTGTGTGGGAAGCGGTTTGTCTCCAGGTGGTGTGGTTTTAGAGATATTTCACTTTTTCTGTATGAAGATTGTTCACGGCCATTGAGTTTGCTGATACACACAGTGTAAAACGCTAGTTTTATTCAAAATTAATAGAAATCCAGAACCCGAACCTTATAAATTTAATATAATCTGTTTGTCACGTCTATTTGTGTGCCAAGCGGTTTGTGTCTAGGTGGTGCGCTTTTAGAGATATTTCACTTTTTCTATATGAAGATTGCTCACGGCCATTGACAATGCATTGAGTAGTTTGCCGATACGCGCAGTTCACAAAGTTAGTTTTATTCAAAATTAATAGAAATCCAGAACCCAAACTTTATAAATTTAATATAATCTGGTTGTTAAGCATGTTATCTGTTTGTGTACCAAACGGGTTGCTTCTAGGTGGTGTGTTTTTAGAGATATTTCACCTTTTCTGTATGAAGATTGCTCAGAGCCATTGAGTTTGCAGTGAGACCGTGTGCCGTCCTGCAGCCAAACAGCGTGTGCATTGACCTAAATACCCATGCTGACATCATATGAAATAGGTCTATAAGACAGTTACTGAGTGCATGACACAATGCACAGTTGGGTGTGGCTATGAGCGACGTGAGTGCCAAGTTCTATTTTTTCTCACTAGACGGGATGGCCAGATGAGTTGAACGTCAGTCTCCCATTTTGTTAGATCATCGGATTCGAACCCACGAGTTCGAACCCTAGTCGAGTCAAACCAATGACTTAAAAATTGGTCGTTGTCGCTTCCTAACCAGGCGCTTGGCATTATTAGGATAGGGCAAGGACTGGTTGGCTCAGTGTCCAGATAATGTGACTGAGTGGGATAGCTGGTAATGGTGCTGGCGGCCTGGTCTCCGCCATTTAGGGCAGCATGTTGACCACTGACTACAATCAAAGACCCTATAATACTAAGCCGGCTCACTCAGCCTGTACTGTGTAATCAAAATGATCAAACCCACCCACCACTTGGTGCACTGGCTGTTCTCTTGGTTAAACAGTTGCTATATTATTATTATATGTATAAATGTATATATGAATGTGAAAGATGTTTGATGACGGCAATGATGATGATGATGATGATGATGTGTATTTGTTATAGCAATTTCATATTGATGTGTATTCATACTTACCTATCTCATGTATAATATAATTGTATGTGTTTACATGTGAAACACCAACCAGCAGCCGGGCTGATCAAACCCACCACAAAGTGGCACTGCAAAATTTACATTACCATGGGAGAGACAGGGAGTGAGCCGTCTTAGTATTATAGGGTCTTTGCTACAATGTTACAATGCTAACTGCACCGGCACTATGAGAGGAATGGCGTGTCGCAATCGATCCCTGAAAACAGCGCACCATTTACTCTGACGTATACACCTCTATTATGCACTTATCCAGCCATAACTTTAACCATTGTGATAACATTCACTTTTTTGTTGTCACATCAAAATTCGATTAAGCAACTTATGTTTTTTGTGGTGTCCATTCATATGACTAAAAAGCACCGTTTTGCAAGACTTCGATAGGTAGGCTACAGTACATCAGGGTAAATGGCGCGCTGTTTTCAGGGATCTGTTGCGACACGCCATTCCCCTCTCATGGTGCCGCTGCAGAGTTCGATGCTTTTGAGCTTCGGCCATTTTTCTGAGATGAATATATTAAATTGATTGTTATAATCTGTCTTACTTTAGGTTGCAGTAACTTTTATTTTAAATGGCTAAACTTGGAGATATTTGAGGCGCAAGCATGCAAGATTAATTTTGGCAAGCATGCCAAAACTCTGACACCATAGGCTTATACAGAAACCGGTTCTGCTAAATTGACTCGGCATGCCCTTCTATGTGGCAATAAATGCTTAAAGTTGCACAGTCCGATGGTTTAGAATTTCTGTATTTTTTCTGAGATAAATATATTAGATCAATCACTAGTATCTACTTTACATTAGTTCAAAGTTACTTTTATTTTAAATGGTAAACTCTTGAGATATTTTGAGTGCAAACATGGAAAATTTGTTTTGGCAATCTTGCCAAAACTACCATAGACTTCTGCAGTAACAGGTTCTGTTAAATTGACTCCATATTGCCTTCTACGGAGAAACAAATGCTTAATAAGTGCATCAGTATCTAAGTTAGATATGGCAATTCAAATCTAGATAATTCGTTTGGTTTTGAAAATTTGATATTTCATCGGACCATTCAGCTTTAATAAGTGCAAGTTAGATATGTAGAATCAAATATAGGTGAGTGTTTTGGTGTTGAAAATTTGATGTTTTCATCGGACTAGGCAACTTTAACATTGTAGCATTGTAGTCATTGGTCACGTGCTGCCCCAAACCGCGGGTCCCCAAGACTGCATTATGTATTTAGGGGTAAATGACTGTCTGCGCCGCTGACCATGCGCGGCTATTTTGAGCTACTCTGCCCTTCCCGGTGTGGCGGTTTCAGCCATGCACCAGTTTCAGGCGTGCATATACACTCAAACTCAGGCATTGTCAATGGTCGTGAGCAATCTTCATACAGAAAATACAGAAAAAGTGAAATATCTCTAAAGCCACACCAACTATTAACAAATTGCTTGGTACACATATAGAAAACATCTCTACCAAAAAGATTATATTAAATTTATAAGGTATGGGTTCTTGATTTCTATTAATTTTGAATAAAACTAATATTTTGCACTGCGTGTACCGTCAAACTCAAGGCATTGTCAATGGTCGTGAGCAATCTTCATACAGGAAATCCAGGAAAAGTGAAATATCTCTAAAACCACACCACCTAGAAACAAATCGCTTGGTACACATAGAATACATCTTTACCAAAAACATTATATTAAATTTATAAGGTTAGTGACTCACGATCATTGACAATGTCTTGAGTTTGAGTCTATGCGCACGGCTGAAACTGACAGTGCGCTGAAACCGCCACACCGGCATGCCCTGCTGCGTGGTCACCCGTGCCTCCAGGACTAGCATTCCCGTCCTTATGAATCACTAATGTTCCCTCCCCCCCACCCCATCCCCACCCCCCTCCCGCAACGCCCCCCCCCCCCCCCCCCAAAGTGCTCGGTAGACCACTCATAGTTGATAGCTCAGCAAACTCTTGCCTGGGACCACCGTTTGTGTACAGTGAGCCTAGTTGAGCAGCTCAGTAAGAGCTGAACAGCTGTTGCCTGAGATTATGACTTGATCATTCATAGTGAATCCCAGCCAAGCACCAGCAAGCCAAGCTGAGCAGCTCCATAAGAACTGAACAGCTGTTGCCTGGGATTATGACTTGATCATAGTGAACTCCAGCCAAGCATCAGCAAGCCAATCTGAGCGGCTCCATAAGAACTGATCAGCTGTTGCCTGGGATTGTGACTTGATCATAGTGAACTCCAGCCAAGCACCAGCAAGCCAATCTGAGCAGCTCCATAAGAACTGAACAACTGTTGCCTGAGATTATGACTTGATCATAGTGAACTCCAGCCAAGCACCAGCAAGTCAATCTGAGCAGGTCAGTGAGGGGTCTGAACAGCTCTTGCCTGAGACTAGCAACCCAGCAGCTCCCTCATCTAACGACAATCCAATTTCCAACACGCTAGATAAAGCTGCGATGTTATTAACTGCGGAGACACGCTGGTGTGCGTATTGGGCGGGACGGGGGCAGGGCGGGGCGGGGGGCGGGGGTGGGTACGGTGCAGAGCGGGAGGGGGGCGGGGAAAGGGGGCAGGGCGGGATGGGGAGGGGGCAGGGCGGTGTGGGACGGGGCAGGGCGGGGCGGGGAGGGAGGGGGCAGGGAGGGGAGGGGGCAGGGCTGGAGGGGAGGGGACAGGGAGGGAGGGGGCAGGGAGGGGCGGGGGGCAGGGCGGTACGGGGCGGGGGGAGGGGGGCGGAGGGGGAGGGGGCAGGGCGGTACGGGGAGGGGAGGGGGCAGGGAGGGACGGGGAGGGGGCAGGGAGGGGAGGGGGCAGGCGGGGGAGGGGGCAGGGCGGGAGCGGAAGGGGGCAGGGAGGGACGGGGAGGGGCGGGAGGCGTCCTGCCCGTTGCCGTTCTCATCCTTCACACACGGGAGTGTGAGATTAAGCTAAGATTCCTTACACGCGGTATTCGGCATGCGGTATGCGAATGCGGCAAAAAATCGAAGCGCCTTGAAGTCAATGGGCTACAACCCTTACACGCGGTATGCGAATGCGAATGCGAATGCGAATGCGTTTTTCCGATCGGTCCATGTAGCGATCGGTGCCGCATGCGGCAAGCGGGGTGCGAATAGAAACCTGAGTCTGATGTGTCCATTAGTTTAACACTAGGAGAGGCGACTGAGCATTACGGAACGGTCACGCACAAGGGTGCTGAGGGGAAACATATGGTAGTGGTGGTGGTGGGGGTTCGGGTTGGTAAAAATGCTACCATATGCACAAAAATATGAAAACTTATCTATAATTTGGTAATTATAAAGGTAAGAACCTTCATGTGACGTACCAAGAGTTACATAGATATAAATGCCTTATTAGGCCATATACAGTGCAGTATGCAGTATGGAGCCAGTCGTGTGCCGCATGCCGCATACCGCGTAGAAGGAATCTTCCCATTCGCATGCCGCATACCACATACCGCGTAGAAGGAATCTCAGCTTAAAGCTAAGATTCCTTACACGCGGTATGCGGCATGCGGTATGCGAATGCGAATGCGGCAAAAAATCGAAACGCCTTGAAGTCAATGGGCTACAACCCTTACACGCGGTATGCGAATGCGAATGCGATAACTCGATCGGTCCCTGTAGCGATCGGTGCGGCATGCGGTAAGCGGCACGCAGGGTGTAAATAGAAACCTGAGTCTGATGTGTCCATTAGTTTAACACTAGGAGAGGCGACTGAGCATTATGGAACGGTCTCACACAGGGGTGCTGAGGGGAAACATATGGTAGTGGTGGTGGTGGGGGTTCGGGTTGGTAAAAATGCTACCAGAGCCACAAAAATATGAATACTTATCTATAATTTGGTAATTATAAAGGGAAGAACCTCCATGTGACGTACCAAGAGTTACATAGATATACATGCCATATTAGGCCATATACAGTGCAGTATGGAGTATACTTGTTTATTTTTATTTTTTAAATATAGCCAGTCGTGTGCCACATGCCGCATACCGCGTAGAAGGAATCTTCCCATTCGCATACTGCATACCGCATGCCGCATACCGCATACCGCGTAGAAGGAATCTCAGCTTAAAGCTGAGATTCCTTCTATGCGGTATGCAGAATGCGGCATGCAGCATGCGGTATGCGAATGGGAAGATTCCTTCTACACGGTATGCAGCACCCGAACCCCCACCACCACCACTACCATATGTTTCCAATCAGCACCCTTGTGCGTGACCGTGCCGTAATGCTCTGTCGCCTCTACTAGTGTTAAACTAATGGACACATCAGACTCAGGTTTCTATTCACACCCTCCGTGCCGCATACCGCATGCCGCACCGATCGCTACAGGGACCGATCGAGTTGTCGCATTCGCATTCGCATTCGCATTCGCATACCGCGTGTAACGGTTGTAGCCCATTGAGTTCAAGGCGTTTCGATTTTTTGCCGCATTCGCATTCGCATACCGCATGCCGCATACCGCGTGTAAGGAATCCTAGCTTTAGTGTGTATGACACGGAGTATTCAGGCTTCTACCGCCGCCCTTCTGTCAACTTGTGAAATGGAAACCTGGCAGTCAGTCTGAAGCAGGGGAGAACAAAAACATGGTCACGGTATTTTTTTTTATATCTCTCTCGAAAGGAGATTACGGTTCTCCACTACATTAATACACACAATTCACAACACCGCTCCCCCCCCCCCCCAAAAAAACGCACACAAAAAACACCTGGGCTGTTGTGTGTTTTTGTTCTGTGTAGCTGAAGTTTTCGTTCACATTCGAATCCACACTGACAATATTAGTAACATGCGCAGCAACCACTGCACAGCACAGCGAATGAAGCACATCTACAAGTGCGAAGTTTGTGTAGATATAGTGGGCGCAGTGCTGCCATCCTCCTCTGCCCTACCCTGCCCCCGTCCCCTTCCCCTTCCCCATCCCCGCCTCCACCCTCTTCCCGTCCCTTCCCCGTTCTTGTCCCCGCCCTCTCCGCTCCCGCCCCTGCCCCATCCACTGCCCCCCCCCCCCCCCCCCGTCTCCGCGCTTCCCCGCCCTGTCCCCGTCCCCGCCCTGTGCCCCTCCCAGTCCCCTCACTGTCCCGTCCCCTCCCCGCCCTGTCACCGACCCCCATCCCCACCTCGTCCCACCCTGCCATGTCCCTGTCCCCGCGTCCCTCTCCCGCTACCTTCCCCGCCCGCCCCTTCCCCGCCCCTCCCCGCCCCCGTCCCTTCCCTTCCCCGCTCCGCCTCCCTTCCCCGCCCCGCCCCGCCCCGCCCCGCCCCGCCCCGCCGCCCGCCCCGCCCCGCCCCCCGCCCCGCCCCGCCCGCCCCGCCCCCCCTCAGTGGTCGGCCCTCCTACTTTACCATTTCCTCCTACCTGCCAACGCACGCACTACTACTAGTAGTACTAGCAGTACTGCACACAGGGTGAATACCGACCCGGCCCTTCCACCACACAACCTGACTGCTATTCAGATCTTCTCTTTCTTTCTTTCTTTCTTTCTTTCTTTCTTTCTTTCTTTCTTTCTTTCTTTCTTTCTTTCTTTCTTTCTTTCTTTCTTTCTTTCTTTCTTTCTTTCTTTCATCTCTCCATCATGCCATATGTGCTTTCTTTCTCTCTATCTCCCTCTGTCTCTTTCTCCCTCTCTCTCCCTCTTTCTTTCTCTCTCTCTTTCTCTTTCTCTCTTCCTTTCTCTCTTTCTCTCTCTCCCTCTTTCTCCCTCTCCGTCTCTCTTTCTCTCTCCCTCCCTCTGTCTCTCTTTCTCTCTCTCTGTCTCTTTCTCTCTCTCTCCGTCTCTCTCTCTCCCCGTCTCTCTCTCTCCCTCTCTCTCTTCCCCCCTCCCCCCGATTCTCTGAGTCTCTTTTGTGTATCTTCCCTCCGTCAATCCTTCGTCCTTACATTCTTTCTTTCATTCTTTTTACCCCGGGCCCATCTCACAATCAGGCTATGTTTGTTCTGCCGTTGTGTATTTCTTTGTGTCTCTCTGTTTCTCTGATTCTCCCTCCCTGTCTTTCCCTATCCCTCTCCCTCCATGTCACTCTCCCTCCCTTTCCCTTTCCCTCTCCCTCCCTTCCCCTCCCTCTCCCTCCCACCCACCCCCTCTCTCCCTGTATTTGTGCGCGTATATTTGACGAGACTGAACTTGTATTCCCTGTAGTTGTGTCTGTATTATACAGTGTATATTTACTACACTAGGCCTGTGTTTTCTGTCATCATCATCATGCTGTCGGTCGTGATGCGACAAAGACTGCTTTCATTACTTGACTGCCGCTCTCCATTTAGCTCTCTGCTGTGAGAGTTGCGTCCATGAGTCGGTCTTAATGTCTCTCAGCTTCAGGTTTCTCTTGATGGTATTTTCTGTACTTGTGCCTATAGCTATACTCGACTGAGCCTATATATATTCCCTGTGTTTGTGTGTGTAATCTTTTCTAGTCTGAGCTGGTATTTTCTGTAGTCTTGTCTTTATTATTATTTAAAAAGAATTAAACTGGGCGTGTATTCCCTGTATTTGTGTGTGTGTATTCTTTACTAGAACTGGTATTTTCTGTAGTTGTGTCTTTATTATTATTATTATTATTATTATTATTATTATTATTATTATTATTATTATTATTATTATTTTTGATCAAACTGGGCCTGTATTTCCTGAGTGTGTGTATTCTTTACTAGACTGAGCTGGTATCTTCTGTAGTTGTGTCTTTATTATTATTCTTCTTATTATTATTATTATTCTTATTCTTATTATTATTATTTTTATTTATATTTTTATTGTTGATCAAACTGGGCCTGTATTTCCTCTGTGTGTGTGTTCTTTACTAGACTGAGCTGGTATCTTCTGTAGTTGTGTCTTTTTTCTCCTTTTTTTAAATTATTAAACTGGACCTGTATTCCCTGTATTTGTGTGCGTGTGTGTGTTCTTTACTAGACTGAGCTGGTATCTTCTGTAGTTGTGTCTTTATTATTATTCTTATTATTCTTATTATTATTATTATTATTAATTTTATTTTTATTTTTATTGTTGATCAAACTGGGCCTGTATTTCCTCTGTGTGTGTGTTCTTTACTAGACTGAGCTGGTATCTTCTGTAGTTGTGTCTTTATTTTTATTTTTTAAATTAAACTGCGCCTGTATTTCGTGTATTTGTGCGTGTATGTATTCCAATATTTAAATGGAGCACAAGTAGGCCTGCCTGGTGGGAGCTGCTCACACCTTTGACTACCACTTAGACACACCTTTGACTACCACTTAGACACACCTTTGACTACCAATTAGACATACATATACAGTAAAACCTCTTTAAATCGACCCACCTTTGGACCGATTTTAAGCGGTCCATTTAGCGAGTTGGTCGGTTTAGGGAGTTAAAATATGGTTATAATGGTATTGTTGGGACCCAAATATAGCGATTGATATAGGGGAGTGGTCGGTTAGAGAGGGTTTACTGAACTATACGTATGCTATATATATACTGCCACTTGAAGAAGATTTATACTGCATATCATGGATAAGTCTGAATAGGCTTGTTTTCACCATTAGACAGTTTGTCGATAGAAAGTCCGAGCCTACACTTTTACCGACCCAAGGGATTTTTAACCTCCCACACCACATAGACATGGTATGAGAGTAACCGGCCTTTAATGACACTGTACGTTATACACATCAGTGGAAATTCAAAGGGGCAGAGGTGGGAGCACGGGGAATCGAACCACCAACCTTCAGATTAGGAGTCCGACCTAGAAAAAAGTCAGACACTCTAACCACTCTGCCAAGGAGAAATAAGACTTAAGACTTACATGCATATATAGCATGTATAACATACATCTATATAAGCGGTAGTGAAATGTGTAAGCAGCTGCCAGAAGTTACTGGACTTGTGTTCCATGCAAATACTGGAATAGATACTCGCACAAATACAGTAAATACAGGCCCATTTTAGTATAAATAAATAAATAAATATAGACATGACTACGGGAAAACCAGCTCAATCTAGTAAACAAAAATACACACACAAATACAGGAATTACAGGCCCAGTATAGATATAGGCACAAATACAGAATATATACAGTAAAACCTCTCTATACCGACCCCTCCACAGATCGACCATTCCTCTATATGGGTCTCAACAATACCATTGTGACGATATTCTAACTCTAAACCGACCACCTCCCTAAATGGACCACTTAAAGTCGGTCCCGTGGTCGGTCGATGTAGAGAAGTTTTACTGTGTATATATAATTTTGAAAGTGACAGTTGGCTCACGGTTTAGAGGAGGTGGGGAAGTGAGAATGCCCGCTCCGCAGTGAATAACGTGGAACTGGAAGTTAAGGTGGTTAGCGAGAAACATTAAATTTAAAGGCCCAGTCACACCTTACCGGACTGGGGAACCGGACGAGAACCGGACACTGTCCGGTACTGTACGGCAATGTCCGGTACATGTCCGGTACCCATCCGGCGGTGTCCGGTGGTGTCCGGCAGTGTCCGGTACAAGTTTTGACCATGCACAAAACTTCTACCGGACTCCACTGGACTGATGTGTCCGGGTGGTGTCCGGTTTGTCCAGTACATGTCCGGTACCCATCCGTACATGTCCGGTACCCATCCGTTGGTGTTCGGTTTGTCCGTTTTGTCCGGTACCCATCTGTTACGTGTCCGGTTCTCATCCGGTTCTCGTCCGGTTCTCATCCGGTACATGTACGGTACATGTACGGTACTTGTCCGGTTGTCTGGCAGCAATTGACCCAATTACACTCCATTTCGATACATTTCGATACATTTTGTGTACCGGAGAGCACCGGACTAGACAATTCTTTGTCTGGTGTTGTCCGGTACTCAGTCCGGTAAGGTGTGATGGGCGCTTAAGGGGCTGCCGTTATTTATATCGACATAATACATTTTATATATATGGGTCGTTCTCAGAAACTGTGTACCACTTGAGGTAGTCTACTAGAAATGCATATTTCAAAGAAACCCTTTATTGGAGTGTCAATATTTAGATTTCATCATTTAGCCCAATGATGTGGGAGATATTTTAGATCAAAAGTAAATGTTAATATTGTGTATTATGTATCTTATTGGGATGGATGTAGCTAAATACATAGAAAATTACATCACTAATTTGTGACATTGTCAACAGAATTGAAAATAAAGTGTCACAAACTTAATGAAAACCTCTGAACAACAGCTCATTTCACTTCAAATGGTCATATACAATGTCTTCCTTAAGTTGAAGACATTTATTTCTAAAAAAAAAAATTTTAATTATGAAATAGTTAACATTTTCTGGAGTCATTAACATCGTAACATTTCGTTTCCACTTGCAAGTACTATGAAACTCTGTATCAAACACTGAGTACAGATACAGTACGGGAACTATTTTCACCATTTGACACTCTATGCATGGACCCAGTTATGGTATAGTAAAAGATAAATCCTGAAATTGCCCCTAAGCATTGAAATTTGAGCCGAACATTTGTGTAAAATTTTTGTTTCCACTTTGACTGTTACTCTGCTAATATTTTCTTGCTTTTCTCTTTAATATTCACAAATAAGACAAAACCATAGCAATGAGGTTTTTCAAATTATTATTACTACTGTTTATAAAGCAAGTGGCATGTGAAATGTCCTAAAAATGTCAAGTTTTGTGTGGAAAAATGATTTGGAGTCAGATTCGTTTCCATGCTATACTGCTATTTATTGGGTTTGAGCATCATTTGACCTACTTAAAAATGCCAGAATATGTTTATTTTCAATTATTCAGATGCAAAAGGACATACACATTGAGGAAACTTGTTTATAGGACTTTGGCAGCATTTTGATTTTCTGGTACTGATGTCACACTATTGGTACACAACTTCTGAGAATGACCCATATCTATACCTATGGGCGCGCTTCGCCGTGTTTGGTCGGTGCTGACGGTTCTCACGGTCCCGCTCTGAGTCTGAGGTCTAAACACTGCGTTGAGTGCCCGCCTGATGAATGAATCCGCCCGGCCCCTATCACACCCCTGGGATCGCGCGGGAGAGGGCCTTGGGGGGTCGGGGGAAGCGGATAAGTTGGTTTGGGGGGGAGGGCAGGAGGTGGAGGGGGGGGGGGCGGTAGTCCGCCCCCTCAAGCCACAAGGCGCATGCCCCGCGCGGTTACCATAGTTTCGATAATACTTACACTGGCTGGCAGAGTTAGAGTGTCACATAAGTTGGCTTTCGCGAGTCAATGACCACCGTGTGCACGCTGTTTGAACTGCCGCCTAGTAGTAGTCGTAGCCGTAGCCGGTGTCGCAGTTTCCGCCGTCCGCCAGAAGCCTCGCTTCTGCGCATGCGTCAAATCGAACAGCATCGTCACTAACCTTAAAAATTTAATATAATGTTTTTGGTAAAGATGTTTTCTATATGTGTACCAAGCGATTTGTTTCTAGGTGGTGTGGTTTTAGAGATAGTTCACTTTTTCTGTATGAAGATTGCTCACGGCCATTGACAATGGATTTGAGTGTATGCGTACCGCGGAAACTGGCGGACGGCGGAAACTGCGACACCGGCTCCTAATAGTTGGGTCCTGTCCGCCAAAGTACGCAACCGGCTGTTCACTCACGAAGGAAATATGGGACATGTAACAAGTTAAGCTGACAGGTAGCACAACTTGATGGCCGCTGAGAGATCTGCGATGTCAATGCGAGAGGTGCACACATTTCCGGATTATATGCTCTGAGATCTGCGATGTCAGTGGGAGAGGTGCGCACATTTCCGGTTCAGCTTAACACACACATATTCCACTATTAATAGTATTATACGCTGAGAGATCTGCGATGTCAATGCGAGAGGTGCACCCGTTTCCAGTTCACATTAACGCACACATATTCCACTATTAATAGTGTTGTATGCTGAGAGATCTGCGATGTCAGTGCGAGAGGTGCGCCCGTTTCCGGTTCAGCTTAACACGCACATATTCCACTATTAATAGTATTATATTCTGAGAGATCTGTGATGTCAGTGCGAGAGGTGAGCCCATTTCCCGTTCCCCTTAACGCGCACATATTCCACTATTAATAGTATTATACTCTGAGAGATCTGCGATGTCAGTGCGAGAGGTGAGCCCGTTTCCGGTTCTCCTTAACGCGCACATATTCCACTATTAACAGTATTATACTCTGAGAGATCTGCGATGTCAGTGCGAGAGGTGAGCCCGTTTCCGGTTCCCCTTAACGCGCACATATTCCACTATTAATAGTATTATACTCTGAGCGATCTGCAATGTCAGTGCGAGAGGTGAGCCCGTTTCCGGTTCCCCTTAACACGCACATATTCCACTATTAATAGTATTATACTTTGAGGGATCTGCGATGTCAGTGCGAGAGGTGCACCCATTTCCGGTTCCCTTAACACGCACATATTCCACTATTAATAGTATTATACGCTGAATGATTGAGCAAGGGGAATTCCAAGCATGAGCAATTGAGTCTTGCTCATTCCACTTGTCTCCTATACTAGTCTATGTTGGGCACTGGGCTGAGTAGCGACAAGTGTACATTAAATCAGCTGTTTGACTCAGGCGGGAATCAAACCAGCGGTATGCTGCGTGGAAAGCGGGGTCCTCGACTCACTCGTCCATTCGTGTTTATGCAACTCTCGTTCCACTGTTTGCTCTCTCCCCTCTGTTCCTCCAGTTCCTCTGCTACCTGCTGTTGCTTTTCCCGTTCCTTTTTAAATAACACATGCTATTTGCATCTGTTATCGCCCAGTATCTTATCTCTCAGTAACACGCTCTTTCACTGTAACCAGTATGTAAGCCCAATCGTTGTTTGTAATAACTAATATTGATATCAAGATTTGAACCCAACAAATACAACATCTACCCTCATCACATTCATACAACATACAACATGTACCCTCATCACATTCATACAACATACAACATCTATCCTCATCACATTCGATATTTCCCGGACCCACTATAGTCGGCCACATACTCCGCCCGTAATACCACCCTTCTTCTTCTTCTTCTTCTTCTTCTTCTTCTTCTTCTTCTTCACCTCCTCCTTCCTCCTCCTTCCTCCTTCATCCTCCCTCCTCCTTCCTCCTCCCTCCTCCTTCCTCCTCATGCCTCCTTCCTCCTGCCTCCTTCCCTTCCCCCTCCTTCTTCCTCCTTACTCCTCCTCCCCCCTCCTTCCTCCTCTTTCCTCCTCCTTCCTCCTTACTCCTCCTCCCCCCTCCTTCCTCCTCTTTCCTCCTTCCTCCTCTTTCCTCCTCTTTCCTCCTCCTTCCTCCGCCTTCCTCCCCCCTCCTCCCCCCCTCCCCCTTCCTCCTTCCTCGTGTCTCCTTCCTCCTCTTTCCTCCTCCTTCCTCCTCTTTCCTCCTTCCACCCCCTTCTCCCCTCTTTCCTCCTCCATCCTCCCCCCCTTTTCTCCCCCTCCTTCCTCCCCCTTTCCTCCTTCCTCCTTCCCCTCCTTCCTCCTCCTTCCTCCTCCTTCCCTCCTTCCTCCTCCTTCCTCCTCCTTCCCCTCCTTCCCTCCTCCTTCCTCCTCCTTCCTCCTCCTTCCTCCTCCTCCCCCTCCTTCCTCCTCCTTCCTCCTCCCCCTCCTTCCTCCTCCTTCCTCCTCCTTCCTCCTCCTTCCTCCTCCTTCCCGTCCTTCCCCTCCTTCCTCCTCCTTCCTCCTCCTTCCTCCTCCTTCCTCCTCCTTCCTCTCCTTCTCCTCCTTCCTCCTCCTTCCTGCTCCTTCCTCTTCCCCCAACTCCACTACCACCACCCCCCCTCCCCCTCCCCTCCCCCTCCCCCCCCCCCTCCCCCCTCCCACACTGCCCTCCTACTCACGCTTTCCATGCCCGAAGCGTGGAGACAGACACGGTTGCGCTTTACGAACTATCTGTCACCAATACAAAGAAAAGTGTTAAACCGAGCATAGTAAAAGTCATCAAATCAGTTGCTTCTCTCCAAAGGAAGCCATCATATTCAGATAGTTTGAATTTGAACCCACAAGAATGAGATATGTGAGAGTGCATATCTTAATATAGATCTACACTTGCTTTTGATAATAACTTATGGTTTGTTTAGAGCTTTCGGGTATGGTTAGTGGTGGGTAGTCCCAGTGACTGTCTAAGTGCTTGTCCGGATCTAGATGACCCGCAGCCACACCCACGCCCACTCTGCTACTAAGTGCTAGAGGTTAGAGGGGTGTTTCCGGTACAGGGTCGACGCCACCTAGCGGCGGGCACGTGCAACGTGGCGGCATGTGGGTCCGGGGTGGAGTGGGCACCCACCCACCTACCTACATCTTGGCATGTAGAATTATGTATATTATTATTATTAGTTATCTATGAAAGATCATCGGTAACCTGCAGCAGTGAGGTCTGGGGTGACCGGGTTGAGGTGTGGGTGTATGTTTGTTTGTTGTTTTACATCCTAGCAACATCTAAGGTCATATCAGCATGGGTACCGACTTGTGACAGTGCGCACTCATGGCGACTTTATAGTGCTGCCCCACTGGGAAACCAGGCTGCCAGCACCATGACCTGATATCCCACTCAGTCACAGTATCCTGACACTGAGCCAACCAGTCCTTTCCCTATCCTAATAATGCCGAGCGCCAGGCTAGGAAGCAACAAATATCAATTTTAAAGTCATTGGTTTGAAAAATGGTGATCGTCCCCGGACGGTCAACTCATTCGGCCAGCCCGTCTGGTTACGTATTACGTCTACGTAAAAAAATAAAAAATAAAAACCGCACATCAAAATTATTTTAGTATATTTTCACTTCAACCCCCCCCCATCCCAAGTTACCCTTTTAAAAATATAATATCTTCAAACGAAAGTAATGTAAATTATAACGAGTAACTAAATATATTCATTTAAAGAAAATACTTTGCAAAAACACAAAATATACAAATAAGATGTTGTCCTGTGAACAAAGGAAGCTTGTTTGTTTGTTTGCTGTTGTTTTACGTCCAGCAACATCTAAGGTGACATAGGAAGCTGCACCCTACCTGCGTCTGTGTGGTCTGGGAGTGTGCGTTAGAGCGGCAGCAACTCCGGGCCGCCTATATCTAAGTTAACTACCACTCACACACCAGTCCCAGCTCCCACTCCACCAGCGCCACCCAGCGGGCTGCCTGATTTAGGGCTGATCCATGGTCTGAGGGCTGACATATGACGTAGTCACTTTCATCGCCACCCACTGAGACAACCTCCCACTGAGGCAACCTCCCACTGAGAAAACCTCCCACTGAGACAACCTCCCACTGAGACAACCTCCCACTGAGACAACCTCCCATTGCTACACCTCTATTTCCCACTTCATACTTCCTCTACCATCTCTAATCTACCATCGTCCCAACACTATTTATATATACCATATATATATCATATATATAACATGTACATAACAATTAACATATATATAACATATATAACATATATATAATATATATCACACATACAGCATATATAAGCATAGCATATATATAACATACATAATGTGACGGGGCCCCATTGTTGGACTACTACAATAACACACATATATATATATATATATATATATATATATATATATATATATATATATGTTATTGTAGTAGTCCAATATATATATCCTCCCTCCTTTTCCTCCCCCTCCTTGCCCCCCCCCCCCCCCCTCACTGAATTACTTACCTCAGCTATACTGTAATAGCAGCACAGTTTTTGCAGCGACCCACCATCTTATATTACTATTAGCCATAACACAGAACTTATTATGGCTAACCCACTAACACGCTAACCCCCTTTTTACATCTACCTTTTTACAATGTAATGTAAATGGCCGGAAGACCAGGGCCTCGGCGCTGAAAAATGTATATTCTGATGAATAAACTGTTTTACCAACAACAACAATAATATATATATATATATATAATATAACATATATATATAACATGTTATACATGTTATTGTTATATATATATATATGTTATATATGTTATAATAAGTTATATATATATGTTATATATGTTATATATATATGTTATATATATATGTTATATATATATGTTATATATATGTTATATATATGTTATATATATATGTTATATATATGTTATATATATGTTATATATATATGTTATATATATGTTATATATATGTTATATATATGTTATATATGTATATATATATATATATATATATACATATATAATATATTATAACGGTTCTCCTCGTCCCTAAAGGAACTCACTCACACGGAAGATTTGTTCTTTTCTATATCTTCGGTTCGAGTGATGTTTCCCGCGTCTGTTAGGGACGAAGAGAACCGTTGCTATTAATTAGCAATGCTAATAAAACATGTCAGTGTTACTGCAGAAATCTATAGTGTCAGAGTTTTGCCGTGCTTGTCAAAATTAATTTGACATATTCGCACTTCAAATATCTCCAACATTTAAAATAAACATTGCTTCAAACTAAAGTTTGTTTCTTGTTGTTTTACGTCCTAGCAACATCTAAGGTCATATCAGGACGGTCAAACTAAAGTTAGGTAGGCTATAGCAATTAACCTGATATATTTATCTCAGAAAATGACAGAAACTTTAAAGCATCGGACTATGCAACTTTAAGAACACACATCAAAACTGAATGTTTAATTACACTAGCTATCAAATGCAGGAAATCTGTTGAGCAATTCCACCAACAGACACCTCTCATCTCAGTCTGCCTCATTATCGTATACAGGAGTAATTTCCTGGAATCTGTGCTTCAAGGGAAGATGCATCTGCCTGTTGGAATTGCCGTCGGAAGCGCTCCTCCCGCAGCAGTGGCTGGTGGTCTTAGGCGGATGCACATTGTTTTATTGATGGGAACCACTCAGGTCTTGAATAAATGATACCTGGGCCGCGTTCAGGGTACGTCTCGGCGATGTTTCTGTCATATTTGCGTTCAGGGTGCATCGCAGTGACGTCTTGGCGACGCCTCCCTTTTCAGATAGGAGACAAGAAGCGCCTCGAAAATGGCCGCCGTCTCCAGTGGTTTCAGCCTATCACAGCACAGCTTTCTCATTGCAAATGGCCACCGCCTATGGGGGTGGCCATTTTCGAGACAACCAACTGATTTTGCCGTTCAGACTGGCGTGACGTCATGCCCGTCGCCGAGGCGCCGCCGAGACGGACTCTGAACGTGGCCCACAGTTTATGCATTAATGTGACCAGACGGGATGGCCGAATAAGTTAGAGCGTCCGTCTCCCGTGGTGGTAGATCGTGGGCTCGTGGGTTCGAACCCTGGTCGAGTCAAACCAATGACTTAAAAATTGATACTTGTCGATTCCTAGCGAGACGCTCGCCATTATTAGGACAGGGCAAAGACTGGTGTGCTCAGTGTCAGGATAATGTGACTGGGTGGGATACCAGGTCATGGTGCCGATGGCCTGGTTTCCCAGTGGGACAACACTATAAAGTCGCCATGAGTGCGCACTGTCACAAGTCAGTACCCGTCCTGATATGACCTTAGATGTTGCTAGGACGTAAAACAATAACAAGCAAACAAATATGCATCAATGAATGGCGCGGTGATGTATGAGGTCTAGAGAGGTGTGGTGGATGGGGGTGAGGGGGGGGGGGCGCTATGAAGATGTACACAGATATATATAACATCTAAGTAGGGGCAAGCATTCAATAATACTAATAGTTAGCCAGATCTTGTGGAAGCTGTAGAATATGGACCTTTAGTTGGCCAGCTGTCCTGCTAGCTGTAGAATATGGACCTTTAGTTGGCCAGCTGTCCTGCTAGCTGTAGAATATGGACCTTTAGTTGGTCAGCCCTCCTGCTAGCTGTAGAATGTTGACCTTTAGTTGGTCAGTCCGCCTGCTAGCTGTAGAATGTGGACCTTTAGTTGGTCAGCCCTCCTGCTAGCTGTAGAATGTGGACCTTTAGTTGGCCAGCCCTCCTGCTAGCTGTAGAATATGGACCTTTAGTTGGTTAGCCCTCCTGCTAGCTGTAGAATGTGGACCTTTAGTTGGTCAGTCCGCCTGCTAGCTGTAGAATATGGACCTTTAGTTGGTCAGCCCTCCTGCTAGCTGTAGAATATGGACCTTTAGTTGGTCAGCCCTCCTGCTAGCTGTAGAATATGGACCTTTAGTTGGTTAGCCCTCCTGCTAGCTGTAGAATATGGACCTTTAGTTGGTCAGCCCTCCTGCTAGCTGTAGAATATGGACCTTTAGTTGGTCAGCCCTCCTGCTAGCTGTAGAATATGGACCTTTAGTTGGTCAGCCCTCCTGCTAGCTGTAGAATATGGACCTTTAGTTGGTCAGCCCTCCTGCTAGCTGTAGAATGTGGACCTTTAGTTGGTCAGCCCTCCTGCTAGCTGTAGAATGTGGACCTTTAGTTGGTCAGCCCTCCTGCTAGCTGTAGAATGTGGACCTTGAGTTGGTCAGCCCTCCTGCTAGCTGTAGAATGTGGACCTTGAGTTGGTCAGCCCTCCTGCTAGCTGTAGAATGTTGACCTTTAGTTGGTCAGCCCTTCTGCTAGCTGTAGAATGTGGACCGCGATTTCGCAAATTTCCATGAATTTTGATCATCCGTGATTAACTATAATAAAATGGCATGTCTACATGTGAGCACGCTTAGTCAGTCCCAATCATGTTCTTATATGATCTTAGATGATGTTGCTAGGATATTTTATTTTAAAGACCCTCAAACAGACAGGAGTGATTACAGAGAGAGAACGGGTGAATTGGCGGCACGGGTGATAATAGTCACAACAAGGACCCGCCATTCAATTGATCCCTCTAAAATGTAAACTGTCTATCTGAGAATTGTGCTAATTAAACGGCTCGGAAGGAAGTAATCTAGATTAACAAGTGTTGATTGCATTTAGGACAAATAGGTACGTATGTATCCAAAGTAGTCACCAGCATTTCTACTCATATATGTGACTGTCTCAAAAGGTGCTGAACAATATGGGACAAAATTTTGTCCATTGTAACGATCAACACACTAACTTCTTATGCATTTGCTCAGGATAAACTGATTTGTTTTTTTAGATGGTGTTTCATGATCCCAATAGAATACATATTGATTTGAAGCAAATGTTCTTGTGTTTTCAGTGTAACCATTTCTGTGCTGTTTTGTGTCAATCGTTACAATGGACAAAAAAAGAGAAGAGTTATCACCTTTTGAGGCAGGCTCATATTCTCTGATTGAATTACGACTAGCTTGCCTATTATCTGGATCTAGTGGTTTTAGATTTTTGATGAGCAGAGGACGGATTGACGATGACCTTTTTAAGCAGGGGTTTGATCTGGCTGCTAATGTTGCCAACGCCACTCATCAGAGCGACTGGTCAGTACAATTCTACTTATATGTACTGTATAATTTATTATGTGGATATAAATAATGGCAGTCCCTTAATGTTTCTCTGTAACCACCTTACAGTTGCATAGTCCGATGGTTTTGAATTTCTGTATTTTTTTTAGTCAACTATATTAGATCGATCACTAGTATCTACTTTACATTAGTTCAAAGTTACTTTTATTTTAAATGGTAAACTTTTGTGATATTTTGAGTGCAAACATGGAAAATTAGTTTTGGCAAGCTTGCCAAAACTCTGCAACCATAGACTTCTGCAGTAACAGGTTCTGTTAAATTGACTCAGTATTGCCTTCTATGCAGAAACAAATGCTTAATAAGTGAATCAGTATCTAAGTTAGATATGTAAAATCAAATCGAGATAATTGGTTTGGTTTTGAAAATTTTATATTTCACCGGACTATGCAGCTTTAACCTCCATGATATTCACTGTGGAGTAGGCATTCTCTCCTCCCCTCCTCCTCTACACCGTGAGCCAACTGTATCTCTGCTCGCTTTTCAAAACTATCGGTTTAATATTGTTATTTATGTGATGTATAAGGAGTATGTGAGTATAAAGGCGCGTAAGGGTTGTTCCTTATAGTATCTTATTGTTATCGTATCATTACGAGCCACTACTGTGCTGTGTACTACTCTATGGGTGACCCACCCATGCGCAGATTTTCGCACGTTGCGGCGAGCACTGCTATTTGTTTTGTTTACTGCTACGTTGTTAGCTGCTACGTTAATATCGCTTGGAATTTAAGGTTAATTTAATGAAATTTCATTATTTGAGTATGTAATTCTGTTAAATATGATCGCATTCAATAGATTTCGGCCTGATCGGACCCTAACACTGCCGGGCACCAGCTGAGCTTGTAGCCGGCGAGGCCACGGGTGTTTTGCATATGTCTTAAAATCCGCGCATGCGCAGAAGCCACGACAGGCCGCTGAAACTGACCGGGCGCTGAAACCGCCACACCGGTGGCACCACCACCCACCCAACAGTCACCAGTGGCGCTAATATTGTCACTCTCGCACTGTAATTATATATATAAATTAGGTAAATATTTAGTAACTCAGGCACCAGGCCTGACCACCCTCTCGTCACAGTGACACTCACGTGACTTGCTGGCCAAGTATTTATCAGCCTTGCCACGCTCCGCCAGCCCGCCAACGTCTATATCTCCACAAGGGGGCGGTGCGAACTGCGAGCAGAAGCCGGTGGCGCCATCTGGTGTCTGGCTACCTGAGGCATTAGTTAATGTCGGAGCTTATCGCTGTGGGTGGCGAGAGTGTCTCTCACCAGAGAATTTTCCGCCAATTACAAAAGTTGAGTGGACATTGTTAATAACAGTAATAAACAGGGTAGGTGATGTGTATTTATGCGGGTCTCTAGTAAAATAATAACGCTCTAGTGTATTTTGATTAATTTACTCATTTCATTTTCTCCCGCTTTTTATATATATATTTTTTAGCGTGTTGGGTAGTAGATAAATGATTCACCCCATACTTGCAGTACACGGGTGAATATCAACCCTATATAAAAGCTGTCGAAAAAGCGGGGAGATGAAATGAGAGCCTAAATTCATGATCTCAGAAGCAACACTTATTCTTTATATATATCTTCATATTTTCCCACTACCTTTGAGTTGAAAAATATAATAAAACATAGTTTAATAGAATTTAAAGGTGAAATCGGCGCCGTTCTATCACCGCCATATTGTCATTTTGCATTCTCTCCCAGTTCACCAACTCTGTGCCGATATAAGTACCAATTTGATACTGGAACCTGGCATCCTAGTTCCTGTTCCATAAAGCTATTTTCGCCAGTATTTAGACTACGTTGTCGTTCACCCATGTACTACAAGTACAGGTTGAATCTGTTATCTAGTTGGGTAGGTGTTGATTAGTTCTGAGGTTGGCCGCCAGGTGGGTGGTATATCCGGGTTCTGGTGGCAGGTGGGATGAGGTGGCTTTTCGCTGGTCCTTGCACCTGGGACTGCTGACTCATGACGCTTAATTGGCTTCCTATCTCGCCACGGCTGTAGCTTGTGACTTCATTAGTACCTGCTTGATGAAGTCACGCTGTGAACGTGATATACGGGGAACCACTTGTCTCCAAGAACCGCACCGGGCTCGGTGGCCTAATCGATAGAGCGCGGCACTCGCGTGCGGAAGGTCGCTGATTTGGTTCCCGGTCGAGTCAAACCGTTGACTTAACAATTTATACTTGTCGCTTCCTAGCCTGGCACTTGGCATTAATAGGATAGGGGAAGGACTGGTTAGCTTAGTGTAATGTGACTGAGTGGGGTGTCAGGTCATGGTGCCGGTGACCTGATTTATCAGTGGGGCAGCACTATAAAGTCACCATGAGTGCACACTGTCACAAGTCGGTACCTGTCCTTATATGACCTTAGATGTTGCCAGGACGTAAAACTCCAACAACCAACCAACACTCAGTGTAGGGGATTTTGGGGGAGTTTTTTTTGTGTGGGGGGGTAACATTTTTATTTCTCTGCACCAAGGCACTGGTTTTCGGGTCGTGTCCACCTAAAAGCTGCACAGTCCAATGAAAACATCAATTTTTCAAAACCAAAGCATTTACCTGGATTTGATCCTCCTTATTTAATTCAGATACCGATGCACTCATTAAGAATGTTGTAACTCTATATGACTATAGAATAAATACTAAGTCAATTTAATAGAACCTCTGATGTTCAACATTTTGACATGCACGGCAAAATTAATTTTGTGGTTTTTTTTCTCACTTCAAATATCTTCAAATGTAGTCCTTTAAAATATAAGTTACTTTAAATAAAGTAAAGTAGAAGATATATCAATGAACCTAATATATTTGTTTGTAAGGTATACCAGAAGCTCAAATCCATCCGACTATGGAACTTTAAGTTATTTGCCCTAGTTAATCAAATTATAGAGCAAACCTTTCAGTTAACTGAACGGTTTTGAGCTGTCTGAGTAGATATATATAACATATATATAACATATATATATAACATCTAAGTAGGGGCAAGCATTCAATAATACTAATACTAGTTAGCCAGATCTTGTGGAAGCTGTAGAATGTGGACCTTTAGTTGGCCAGCTCTTCTGCTAGCTGTAGAATATGGACCTTTAGTTGGCCAGCTGTCCAATGAGCTGTAGAATGTGGACCTTTAGTTGGCCAGCTCTCCTGCTAGCTGTAGAATATGGACCTTTAGTTGGCCAGCCCGCCTGCTACTAGTACTAGTGCTAGCTGTAGAATGTGGACCTTTAGTTGGCCAGCTGTCCAACGAGCTGTAGAATGTGGACCTTTTGTTGGTCAGCCCTCCTGCTAGCTGTATATTGTGGACCTTTAGTTGGCCAGCCCTCCTGCTACTAGTGTTAGCTGTAGTTGGCCAGCTGTCCAACAAGCTGTAGAATGTGGACCTTTAGTTGGCCAGCTCTCCTGCTCGCTGTATATTGTGGACCTTTAGTTGGCCAGCTGTCCAACGGGCTGTAGAATGTGGACCTTTAGTTGGCCAGTCCGCCTGCTAGCTGCTTGGTAGTAAAACAAGTTACAGGCCTTAAGTGTGTAATCACCGACAACAATATATCTATGACTGGCGCCACCAGGGTGCAATGCCTAGAAGAATGACCTTACTGACCTCAGTTGGCGCCTCTGATTGAGAAGGCGCTATTAGTCAGCAGACTGCTGGGTACGCCGCCTGGTGGCGCCACCGACCGTCGGTAGGCAGACTTGAGAAGAAAAAGGAGGCTAAAATCGAATTACTGACAGCTATGAACACCCCTGTCATGCGAAACAATTTTTGTTTGTTTGTGGTAGATTAGTTGATTAAGATGGGGAAATTTCAATCGTGGGGGATTGGTCTTCCTCATTCCACTGCTCCTTGCCCTATCCCAATAATGCCGAGTGCCAGGCTAGGAAGCGACAAGTATCAATTTTTAACGAAGTGGTTTGACATGACCAGGGTTTGAACCGACAATCCCATGATTTACCAGAGTGGGAGATGGACGCTCAACTCATTCGGCCATCACGTCTGGCTCAGCTCTGTTAGCTGGCAACGCTGTTGTGAAGCGACTAACCACCATAGGCTCACTTAAGCGGGTTATTAATATTATACTCGTATAATGGCTTATACAGCATATACATTATTTTGTTTAATACATACCTTCTACATGCAGACTGCAAGCAGCCTGAACGATGAATCAGAGTCAGCCCGTCTTCACTCATTAAATATTTACTGCACGGCTCAAACGGAGCGGCCTCCATTTGAACGCAGGCTGGTGATGGCGGCGCCAGCGCCACCTGTCCACCGGCAGCAGCAGTTAATGGCGCCGACATACACCATGCACTATGGTGGCATCATCGGGGCGGGCCCAGCTCTGAGCGGGGGGGGGGGGGTGAGGTGAGAAGGGGGGGGGGCAGTTGGTTGCTGGAGTTTATTGTCCTGACAACATCTAAGGCCATATCAGAACAGGTACCGACTCGCGACAGTGCACGCTCATGGCAACTTTATAGTGCTGCCCCAATGGGAAATCCGACTGCCGGCACGATGACCCGATCTCCCACACAGTCACATTATCCTGACACTGAGCTAACCAGTCCTTGCCCTATCCTATTGATGCCGACCTCCAGGCTAGGAAGCGACAAGTATCAATTTTATAAGTCATTGGTTTGACTCCTGATCTCCCGCATGCGAGTCCCGCGTTTTATCAATTTGACTACCGTGACCGGTGAGGGGGGTAAGTGAATTTATTAAATGCATTCATCAAATGTCTAAATAGTGTTGTTAATACATTCTCTATGGTGATATTCATCAAAGTGCCGTGTATTCTGCCCCAATCCGATAAAAATTATATCAGTCCTCCCTGTCCGATGTCACGTATACAGCAGGACAAGGCCTGGTGAGTGGCGGGATGGGAGGACGGGCAGACTAAAACCCCGCTTTGACTGGGCCGACTACACAGGACAAGGCCTGGTGGGTGGCGGGATAGAAGGATGGGGCAGACAAAAACCCCGCTTTGACTGGGCCGACTACACAGAACGAGGCCTGGTGCGTGGCGGGATGGAAGGACGGGCAGACTAAAACCCTGCTTTGACTGGGCCGACTACACAGGACAAGGCCTGGTGAGTGGTGGGATGGCAGGACGGGGTAAGAATAAAACTCTGCTTTAACTGGGCCAACTACACAGGACGAGGCCTGGTGGGTGACGGGATGGGAGGACGGGCAGACTAAAACCCCGCTTTGACTGGGCCGACTACACAGGATGAGGCCTGGTGGGTGGCGGGATGGGAGGATGGGGCAGACTAAAACCCCGCTTTGACTGGGCCGACTACACAGGACGAGGCCTGGTGGGTGGCGGGATGGAAGGATGGGGCAGACTAAAACCCCGCTTTGACTGGGCCGACTACACAGGACGAGGCCTGGTGGGTGGCGGGATGGGAGGACGGGCAGACTAAAACCCCGCTTTGACTGGGCCGACTACACAGGACGAGGCCTGGTGGGTGGCGGGATGGGAGGACGGGCAGACTAAAACCCCGCTTTGACTGGGCCGACTACACCGAACGAGGCCTGGTGGGTGGCGGGATGGGAGGACGGGCAGACTAAAACCCCGCTTTAACTGGGCTGACTACACAGGACGAGGCCTGGTGAGTGGCAGGATGGATGGATGGGGCAGACTAAAACCCCGCTTTGACTGGGCCGACTACACAGGACGAGGCCTGGTGGGTGGCGGGATGGCAGGACGAGGTAAGAATAAAACCCCGCTTGTTCTGGGCATAAGTGACATTGTTAACGCCTGAAGTATGGTCGGGCAGTGGTGGAGTCACCAGTACCAGTATGAGTAAGGAGCAAATACATGCAGAGAGCCCATTGGCTAATAATATAATATCGGAATAATATAATATAATATAATAAACATATACAAACTCCCTTATGCGGCTGTATACTCGCATAATGCTTATACATCACATATATGATGTATAATGCATTATATGAGTATAAATGCAAGGGGAACATATACTGCATATATCTATGATATTGTTTTTAACCCAACCGTGATTTGATCCTGCACATCCAACCTGATACTGATATGCTTATTAAATATATATTGCAGTTATTTTCACTTCACCTATGCTGCTAAGGGGTGAAACAAAAGGCTACTGTCCACCATTTTAGTGTGCACACAAAAATTCATTTTGCATGTTTTCACATTGAATATCTTTGAAATCCAAGTTACTTGAAACTATAAACTATAACGATCAACCTAATATATTTACCTAAAGGATTATGGCAGAAATTCAAAACCATCTGATTATGCAGCCTTAAGAGCCAGGCCCCACGAGCAGGGTGGGCTCTGACAATGATTTGAAGCCAAGATATGTTGGTGCTCTTCTGACATTGGGTGTAATGTCAGAAGAGCATTTTGCCGTCCCCTTAGAACCGCGCGCGGTCGTCTAGTGGACAGAGCGCGGGGCTCGTGTGTGGAAGGTCGGACAGTTCAGGCGTAATCGATTAATCAACTCGGGTCACCCGAGCCACGTTTTGGTGTATGCGCACATCCTACAGACTCGGGACGAATAATCGAATACGCTTCTCCACACTCGGGGTCGACAAAATGGTGGCTTAATCACAAAACCTTTTTTTTGTTTTTAAATAACTGACATGAATACAGCAAAATAGGATATAACGTATTTTATGATTGCATAGTTTCGTTATATTTCCATTTCATTAATCTGTGTTATTACCAACAAAAAAAACATGTATGACTGGTACCGGTAGCTATTATGATGCAGGACGGTACCAGCACAAATGTGATGTCATCGTTCCTAGCAAACCCCAGCCAAGAGGTGGGCTACTGGGGTTGGGTTGTTTTGCACACGGCAGGTGTTTTTGTCAACTACACTTGTGGTGTTCGATTCGAAATTCTAGCAACTCTGGTGACCCGAATCGCCCGGGTCATGTTAATCGAATACGGCCTTTGGTTCCCAGTCGAGTCAAACCAATGACTTAAATATTTATATCTGTCGCTTCCTAGCCTGGCACTCGGCTTTAATAGGATAGGGCAAGGACTGGATAGCTCAGTGTCAGGATAATGTGACTGAGTGGGTTATTGGGTCATGGTGCTGGCATCCTGATTTCCCAGTGGGGCAGCACTATAAAGCCACCATGAGTGTGCACTGGCACAAGTCGGTACCCATCCTGATATGACCTTAGATGTTGCTTGTACAACAACAAGCAAACAAACAAATCCCGCCTAGATCGGTGCCCTGGCTGGCCTGTTTGATTTTTGTTTGTTTGTTGTTTTACGTCCTAGCAACATCTAATGTCATATCAGGACGGGTACCGATTTGTGACAGTGTGCAGTCATGGCAACTTTATAGTGCTGTCCCACTGGATAACCAGGCCACTGGCACCATGACCCGATATCCCACTCAGTCACATTACCCTGACACTGAGCTAACCAGTCCTTATCCTTTCCTAATAATGCCGAGTGCCAGGCTAGGAAGCGACAAGTATACATTTTTAAGTCATTGGTTTGACTCGACCAGGGTGTTTGAAGATGGTTCAGAGGCTGTGAGGAGGGTGGGCGCTCCGAGTCATGTCCATCTATTCACGTGGTCTATGGATTGCTGATCCTTTGCCCTGGCATACATAAAGAACAGCATGTGTATACAGTAAAACCTCTCTAAATCGACCGCCCACGGGACCGACTTTAAATGGTCCATTTATGGAGGTGGTCGGTTTAGGCAGTTTTTTTTATCGTTACAATGGTATTGTATGGGTGATCCTTTGGGACCCAAATAAAGCGATTGATATAGGACATCAAGAACAGCATGCGTATACAGTACAACCTCTCTAAATCGACCGACCATGGGACCGACTTTAAATGGTCCATTTATGGAGGTGGTCGGTTTAGGGAGGTTTTTTTATCATTACAATCGTATTGTATGGGTGATCCTTTGGGACCCAAATAAAGCGATTGATATAGGGGAGTGGTCGATCTGTAGAGGTGGTCGGTTAGAGAGGTTTTACTCTGTATCTCTTTTCCAGACACATGTGCCGCTCTTTCATGTATGTCTTGCCCATACACATTATCCGTGCACTTTTTCTCACATTAGAGTGCATCGAGAAAACTCTTGACTCCGCACATTGTTGTTGTCTGCAGCAGCTCTTTTTCATCGTCTCCTGGCAGTTGGAGATCTGAAAGTTGCGTGGTCCGATGGTTTTGGGTTTTAATCATTTTACTGACAAAAATATATTAAATTGATTGTTATTATCTACCTTACTTAACTTTGAATTATCATTCATTTTAGATGGCTAACTTTTAAGATATTTAAAGTGCAAACATGCAAATCTAGGTAAGTGTTTCGGTTTTGAAAATTTGATGCTTCATCGGATTATGCAACTTTAAACCAAAAGCTATCAATCAATCAATCAATCAATCAATCAACAGGCTCAGTGTTTAGTTCTGGATTCTCTGGAGCATAGTTTCTTGACATGAAGTTAATAGGCCGTAGACTACATCAATGTAGTTGATAATACCGACCCCCACCCCCCAACCCCCCTAACCCCCAAGGGGGAGGCTCACAACTAACACGTGTACATATATACATAAACAATACCCGTGCTCATAGAGGTGGAAAATGAAATTACCAAAATCCAGCAAACGGAAACGGAAATAGCCATATGTGGGCGCCGCCATTTATATACTTATGTTGAATCGCATAATAACCAAAATCCAGTAAACGGAAATGGAAACAGATCATCGAACTTCGCTACGCAGCAAACAGGGTTGACGACAGCGATTGGTTAATAAAATAGTCTAGAGCAAAACAAATGGCTGCTGCCATTGAATTTGTGGATAGGCACAGTGCAAAACTTCAATTTTATTCCAAATTAATAAAGATCAATTAGGCATAATCATGGATGCACAAATGCTATATAATAGTATATTCCGCGGAAACGATGACCATTCGATTATCACGACCCGGGTGACTCGGGTCACCAGAGTTGCTAGAATTTCAAATCGAACACCGTGAGTGGAGTCGAAAAATCCACTTGCAATTATAAAATACTTTTGCTATATATCGGTTATTACAAAAAAAATGTTTTGGGTTAAGCCACCATTTTTCCACCCCGAGGATTGTAGGTTCTGCACATGCGCCAATAGGTGGCTCGGGTGACCCGAGTTGTTTAATCGAATACGGCCCCCAGGGGGGGGGGGGGTCGGTCCTAAGCATTGCTTATTCATATTAATGAGGATTTTCATTTTGTTTAGGAGTAGCGCATTGTTCTCACCGATATAGTCACTCATTTCTCTCATTATGTTCTTTATAAATAGGCAATGATATTGTTTGTACACTAACTTCCTTACTTGCGCAACAAATAACACCTCAGATCATCTACCAAATAATTCCCTTTCATTTACTGCCATTTCCCGCCATGTTACAAATGTCGTCTGCTACAACCTCCTATGTCGTCTGCTCACGCGTTCACATCCACTCCAACGACGTACGTGACCAAGCCACCATGCGCCCTCTAGCAGACAAAATTGGCAATATCCTGTCTGAACATCTCCCCATTTCCGGTCCAGTGGTGTCGCAGGAATTGTGTCCTCCACAACAAAAGCAATGAGTCTCACATTGTGGCTGGCGGCGGCTGCCTGAGCCGAGTTCCCGGCAGATATCCCTTTTTTTTCCGCTGGATGATTTGTGTGTCGGCGCCACCAGGAAAACGTGAGCTGGAGTTATTGCGTTTTGTTATCCGGGAAACTATTTCCTGTTTGGTCAGCGTGTGTGATATGCGATACGACTAGCCTGTGTGTCATATTGGAGCGGGTGGTGTGATCGGTCATGTCCTTGGGGATCCACTGTATATGGTTTGTATGCGTCTTGAAAGTCCCGGAAGAAAGTCCTTGGATGTCTTCATCTTCAAATCCAGGGCTGGTAATATCCCGGAAAAAAACTAAAACAGCCAAAGTTAATTCGGCTTATGAGACAACAGAGGAACAACAGTTGGACATAACAAAAATTTATTACGTGAAAAACAAATCTTTTCTCAAGGAGCTCATAATAGCAGTGTTGGCAGTCTTGCCTTAGTACGTTAGCGAACAGGATCTTGGATTGTCGATCAGGTTCAGGAATGATCACATTGGTCAGCATCGATGTGCTGGGTGCGCAGTTGACCGTAGTAGGCCCGAGACAACTAGTAACAATGAAAAAGCGCACATGTTAACATCAGTACAATTTACAGCATTATAGCGACATCTATCATTATATATGACTTAACTAGTAGCAGCTCTCAACCCCGGGAGGGTGGGTGGGAAGCGCTGTTGCTTGAACGGTGTCGGGGCGGAAAGTGAGTCGAGGGTGGGCATATGTTAATTAGGAAAGGAGGCGGGGCCAGTTGCCTCGCAGCCAAATTACCCATGTTGACCTTGTCAACATATCCAATTATGTCACGGAAAAGTGCTTGAATTTAAAGTTGCATAGTCCGATGGTTTTGAGATTCCAACATTTTTCTGAGATAAGTATATTAAATTGATCATTATAATCTACCTTACTTTAGTTTGAAGTTATTTTTAATTGAAATGCTAGGACGTAAAACAACAAACAACCAACCAACCTTTTGAGATATTTGAAATTCAAACATGTGAAAATATTTTTGGTAAGCACGCCAAAACTCTGATACCATAGGCTTCTGCAGTAATAGGTTCTATTAAATCGACTCAATATTCCCTTGTATGTGGCAATACATACTTAATAAGTGCATCAGTATCTTAGTTAGATATGTAGAATCAAATCTAGATAATTGTTTTGATTTTGAAAACTTGATGCTTCATCGGACTATGCAGCTTTAACCAACATCAATAACAATAATATTTTGCGGTTTTGTTTTTCGTTGGCACATATTTATTCAATATTTTCGAGTTGCTATCCTTATTAAAAAACAAGCATTCCATATATGGATACTTATATATATATATCTTCATGAGTATGAATATACCTATTAATTGGATTTGGTGCAGATGGTGTTATTCAGAAATTTACATGAATATCCTGGGAGTTCTCCGGATATTATATTGGTGTCAAGGAACAAGAACCTTCCTTATAAGATATAGCTGCTTGTAAGTTTTAGCGCAATCCCACTTACAGTGTCGCAGTGGGCATATATCATTTGTAAGCAGCCAAATGTGACGGGTTGTTGAAGTATCTCTGTAATTGTTTTATTTCTTAGAAATATGATTACAGCTTTGGGTGATAAATCTTTCAGTTCTGTCAGAAATTCAAAGGAATCGCGATAACCTGGATTTCACTGATAACAATTTCAAAGCAAACATTTATTTATTGGATAACAATTTCAAAACAAAAAATAGTTATACACGGATATATATCCTCAATTGTAGAGAGATTGTCTGATTAAGATTGGACCAGAGACAGAGAAACACATGCCCCCCCCCTACTCCTAGCCCCTCCACCACCCCTTTTTGGTTTTCTGTGTATTTTTTATTCTATGGCCAAACCGGGATCAATAGTTGGTTGGTTGTTGGAGTTTTGTGCCCTGGCAACATCTAAGGTCATATCAGGACGAGTACTGACTTGTGACAGTGCACACTTATGGCGACTTTTATAGTGCTGCCCCACTGGGAAATCAGGCTGCCAGCACCATGACCCGATATCCCACTCAATCACATTATGAGCTAACCAGTCCTTGCCCTATCCTATTAATGCCGAGTGCTAGGCTAGGAAGTGACAAGTATCAATTTTATAAGTCATTGGTTTGACTCGACTGGTAACCGAAATCCCAACCTTCCGCACGCTAGGCCCGCACTCTACCGATTAGACCACCGCGCCCGGTCGTTGCGGTCAATAAGCACCGAGCATTGAGCGGGTCCTGCTGCGGGCATTGTGAAAGTGGCAAGTTGATTGAAACCTTGGAACTAATGTTTCACTGCACTTACACTCTGGTGGTCACTGCTGGCCATGTTTTTTTGTGTGTTTTTTGGGGGTCCATTAGTTGTTTAAGCAGGGGAAATTTCAATCGTGGATGATTGGTTTTCCTCATTCCACTGCTCCTTGCCCTATCCTAATAATGCCGAGTGCCTGGCTAGGGAACGACAAGTATCAATTTTTAAGTCATTGGTTTAACTCGACCAGGGTTCGAACCCACGATCTACCAAACACGGGAGCTGGACACTCTGACTCATTCGGCCGTCCCATTCGTTTGTACCACAAGGATCGAAGACTTCCGCCATTTCGCATATTTACCAATTACTGGCTAGTTCGAATCATGTTCTGAATGCCCTCAGATGTTGATAGAACATAAAACCCAACAAGAATGGGTTAAGTATGGGCGATAATATATGTATAATAAGGACAGTTAAAACCTGACTTCCAACATTTTCGCGCGATTCCCTGACTGCTAATCGTATGGAGGAAAATCCGCGTTTTCGCGGAAATTCGCCGTCGGCTTGATTTCCGCGTTTTTTTTTGTCGGAGATCACTTTCATTTCTGGTACCCGAGCCCTGTAACAAGCACGTCTTCATCTGGTTCAACTTCACCTTGTCTTTTGACACACATTTTACCATCTCTTGACATATGTTAGTTTCTATAGAAAAAAAAACCCCCACAAAAACAAGGCAACAGAATAAATGCCACTTCTTTTTCAATGTGAGTATGACCTTCGCCTTCGACATGCCATAAAATCACCACCAATCAGTCAATCACCGCCTGCGCGCCACAGTAGATATTATACGGCGACTCACTCGTGTATCACAGTGCATATGACCACTTGTTTCTAAGGACGCGGGAGCTTGATGCCAGTACTGGACGAGGCGGCCGAATTTGTAAAGAGCACTCGCTGGCTTCCCATTCGGGAGGCCGTGGGTTCGAACCCAGGCCGAGTTAAATCAATGACTTACAAATATGATAATTGTTGCCACCTAGCCTGGCACTGGGAATTAATCTTAATTAATCTTAATTAATCTTAATTAATCATAATTAATCTTAAAGGGAAATGGTTTGCTCAGTATCAGGATAAGATAACTGAGTGGATTATCGGGTCATGGTGCCAACGGTCCTGACTTTCAGTAGGGCAGCACTATAAGTATAAATTCGTCATGAGTATGCACTGTCACAAGTCGCTCCCCATCCTGATATGACATTGGATGTTGCTAGGATGTAAGGCACCAACAAACAAACAAACAATATTAGGTCATGGTGCCAGTGGCCTGGTCTCCCACTGATGCATTACTAAACAGTCACCATGAGCATACACTGTCACAAGTCGCTTCCCATCCTGATATGACATTGGATGTTGGTAGGACGTAAAGCACCAACAAACAAACAAACAATATTAGGTCATGGTGCCAGTGGCCTGGGCTCCCACTGGGGCATCACTAAACAGTCACCATGAGCATACACTGTCACAAGTCGCTCCCCATCCTGATATGACATTGGATGTTGGTCGGATGTAAAGCACCAACAAACAAACAATATTAGGTCATGGTGCCAGTGGCCTGGTCTCCCACTGGGGCATCACTAAACAGTCACCATGAGCATACACTGTCACAAGTCGCTCCCCATCCTGATATGACATTGGATGTTGGTAGGACGTAAAGCACCAACAAACAAACAATATTAGGTCATGGTGCCAGTGGCCTGGTCTCCCACTGGGGCATCACTAAACAGTCACCATGAGCATACACTGTCACAAGTCGCTCCCCATCCTGATATGACATTGGATGTTGGTCGGATGTAAAGCACCAACAAACAAACAATATTAGGTCATGGTGCCAGTGGCCTGGTCTCCCACTGGGGCATCACTAAACAGTCACCATGAGCATACACTGTCACAAGTCGCTTGCCATCCTGATATGACATTGGATGTTGCTAGGATGCAAAGCACCAACAAACAATCTTGACAGCAGTATTATTGGGTACAGTCTATTGTCTATATTTGTAAAGTCTAATGCTCGAATCTGTGGCTGTGTAGGCAGGCTATGGTGAAATCAATACAGACAAAGAGAAAGGAAGAGTATAAAGGGTAAAGAAGAACAGAGAGTCAAGCCCTCTCGTTTATTATTTATATGGTTATATGGGTTCATTGTAGAGTATCACCCCACCCCTTTTCCCCAATGGGAAACAAGCATTCTTGGCCCTACCAATAGGGATCCAGCATTCCTGGTCCCCGTGGATACCAGTGGTCTGCCCACCACCACAAGCTGTATGGCCCCATGGCCACGACCAACCTTGACCTTTGAGTGTGGTGATCCCTATCCCAGCAGAGGGGGTAGGCGAGGCCCTGAGTGCAATCACACCCAGACATGCCAGCACCACTATGTCTATTTACATCCCACTCAGGCACCACCAGCCCTTACATATATATATATATGAGACTGTCTCAAAAGGTGCTAAGCAATATGGGACAAAACTTTGTCCATTGTAACGATCAACATACTATCTGCTTATGCATTTATTTGCTCAGGATAAACTGATTTATTTTTTACATGGTGTTTCATAATCCCAATAGAATACATATTGATTTGAAGCAAATGTCCTTGTGTTTTCAGTGTAACCGCTTCTGTACTGTTTTGTGTCAATCGTTACAATGGACAAAAAAAAAAGACTTATCACCTTTTGAGACAGGCTCATATACATACATGGGCCTGGTCAAGTACACCGATCAGTAATAGAACATTTGCATTCCCCCCTATGTCGAATATCAGAATATTTTACGTATTGTTTAGGTTGTGGTAGTCATGGCTCTATGTAATAGACAACATGCTAGTACTTGTTATAATAAATGTGTATGGTATCGATTCACATTTATTGTGAGTGAAGACACACATCTCAGTGATTGAGTTATTAAAGCTGAAGAATCCAATTAAAGCATGAACTTTTCGAAAAGAAGCCACTTAACTAGAGTTGCTCCCACATGTCCAACTTAGATACTTGTGTATTGATTTATTTTTTACAGTTGCCTAATCCGATGAAAACATCAAATTTTCAAAATCAAAAACAGTTAGCTAGAATTGATCCTGCATATTGAACTTAGATATTGGTGGGTTTTTTTCTTGAAGATTTATACTCCCTATTATGGATAAGTCTGACTAGACTTGTTTTCACCATTAGACAGTTTGTCGATAGAAAGCCCGCGCCTACACTTTTACCGACCCAAGGGATTTTTAACCTCCCAGACCACATAGTCACAGTATGAGAGCAACTGGCCTTTGATGACGCTGTAAGTTATACACAGCAGTGGAAATCTAAATTAGCAGAGGTGGGGGGCATGGGGAATTGAACCACCGACCGTCAGATTAGGAGTCCGACCTAGAAAAAAGTCAGACACTCTAACCACTCCACCACAGAGAACACCACACATTTGTTGAACGGACAATCCTTAGCCCATCATACTCAAATTGGGGTCAAATCAATTGTATGTGACATTCGGGAGACAGGATCATCCATGTGCTTTTCAAAATGGATATAATGTTTTTGTGTAGTTCGAACAGAGATCTTAGTTAGTTACCAGACGGGATGGCCGAATGAGTTAGAGCGTCCGTCTCCCGTGCTGGTAGATCGTGGGGTCATGGGTTCGAGTCCCGGTCGAGTCAAACCAATGACTTTAAAATTGATACTTGTCGCTTCCTAGCCAGGCGCTCGGCATTATTAGGATAGGGCAAGGACTGGTGTGCTCAGTGTCAGGATAATGTGACTGAGTGGGATACCAGGTCATGGTGCCGGCGGCCTTGTTTCCCAGTGGGACAGCACTATAAAGTCGCCATGAGTGCGCACTGTCACAAGTCGGTACCCGTCCTGATATGACCTTAGATGTTGCTAGGACGTAAAACAACAACAAACAAAACATCTTAGTTAGTTTCTGCAGACATAGTCATGGCTGAGGTATTACATTTTCTAAATGGAACATTTAAAATAAGTAGAACCCCAAATTGTATTCATCCTTTGATGGCCATGTGTGGATATAATCTTTAATGAGGTTTTCCTCGGTTTAAATGACTTCCCTGGAATTATTTGCTTCTGCTGCAAAACGCGGCGCTTTCTGGTGGTGTTAGGATTTTGGCCATTTTTGTCGCGGGGTTGTCAGTAACACGTGACTAGACCTGCGTTCCAGGCAATCCCTTCACAACATCCCCAGACAGGACGTGACTGGGTTAGGCCCCGACTTAGGCGGGCCCAGTGTTCCCACGTGTAATAAATCCACGGAACACACCCAGAAAGACACACACAGTAAATTGAGTTCTCACCAGAACCGGGTTCCAGACTAGTGCGTCGGTGTAATTGAACGACACAAGACCAGTACAGTATAAAGTGGCATTTATTCTTTCTTTCAGCTTGTTACAGTTTTAGAGTCATGATGTTGAGATTTAGAGTTTGAGGTTTCCAGGCACTTAACCCTATAGAGACAATTTCTTAGATTAGTTGGGTTGGGTGGGACGGTGAATCTAAGCTGGAGAAATACACGTCCGATCGATTGAAATGCTCTGGTCGAAGTAAGTTAGATTTGTAATACGTCACGATTTGTTTATGAGAATTACGCTAGGTGGCGCATAGAGCGGCGGCCATTTCTTAGTTACTGAGACAATGGTAGGGGGCGCCAGAGATCGCGTCCATAGTTACCGAGTGTGTTGGTCTCGCGCGCTCAATTACCCACGTTATGAGCAACATGGACAATGTGAAGTAGTAGGCATTTACAAATTGCCAGTGTCACACTAAATATTTGTTTGTTGTTGTTTTACGTCCTAGCAACATCTAAGGTCATATCAGGACGGCACACTAAATGAGATTTGTGTGTTAAGCATGGTTAGATTACTCACTGGTGTGTATTTTAACCATACCACAGCAGTTCTTTGGGAATAAAATGTACTGTCATTTATTGCCTCAGGATTTGTGTGTATGGCACTGGGGCATTAGTTGTTGTTGTTGTTTGTTGGAGTTTTACGTCCTGGCAACAACTAAGGTCATATCAGGACGGGTACCGACTTGTGACAGTGCACACTCGTGGCGATTTTATAGTGCTGCCCCACTGGGAAATCATGATGCCAGCACAATAACCTGATATCCCACTCAGTCATATTATCCTGACACTGAGCCAACCAGTCCTTGTCCTATCCTATTAATGCTGAGTTCCAGGCTAGGAAGCAACAAGTATCAATTTTAAAGTCATTGGTTTGACTTGACCGGAAACCGAACTCCCGACCTTCCGCATGCGAGACCCGCGGTCTACCGATTAGGCCACCGCGCCCGGTGGAGCGTTAGTAAATTAGATAATTAATTTCTCAATTCTCCACCCCATTTGCTGGATTGGATGAAGGCAACGTATGTTTTGTTTAATCTAAAATAGACATTTTCTATTCTCATGGCGAAGGTATATTTTCTCTCAGAAACTGTACCACATATTTGGTTTCCACCTTACATTGTTAATGATTTTACCCGTTTTTTCGGGGGTAGTAAGTCGATTAGTTATTGTTGACACTGTATTAAGTATCTTAGCAATGCTATGAGTATGCAGGTATTGCAGATATAGCAATACCTCAGGGAGTTTGACGCCCCTGCCCTGCAGAGTTTTAAACCACTGCCTTGTGGTGCAGGTTCTTGACAGAACCGAAGGCTAAGGGAGCAAACCCTAAACAGAAAACCATGTCACTGTGGCAGCATTAAGGGCAGTTGATGTATGGAACTCCCAACATCTCCCGACCAGCCACTGCAGGGACAAATAGTTTTGCGCTTGTCTCGACATGTTCTTGCTGGTGTGAAACCTCTATTTGCTCCCCGAGAGAGTGCCGCTGGTAACTTGCCAAAGCCAGCAGCACTTCAACACTTTTGCAGGCAGCTTTCATGAAATGTACAACCGCAGGAGAGCAGCAGTCAAGTAATGAAAGCAGTCTTTGTCGCATCGTGACCGACAGCATGATGATGATGATGAGCAATGCTACATGTACTTAATCCCGTCCTGATATGAACTTAGATGTTGCTATGACATAAACAACAAACAAACAATCTGTACTCAATCTATCCCACAAAATGTATCCAAAATATGCTTACAGGACTTTGTGCAAAAGTGAAAATACGAAAAATTGCATATCGACACTGTGCATCTACCCAAACCTCTTTTTTCAACTTTTTTTCTTGTGAGACACATTCTTTTTAGTTTAACTGTAATCAATCAAATCTTGTTTGAATTTGTTGTGTGTGTTAAAATGATGCTATGGATGTGTGTTAAAATGATGTTATGGATGTGTATTAAAATGATGTTATGGGTGGATGTTACATGGGTAATTTTAATTGCTTTCTCCATTTGTATAAGATAACAATTTAAAAAAGTGAAATAACAAAAATCAACTCTGACATATATGCACAACATATACCTTCATATGAACATGGGTTCTGATATTATTTGGAATGTTTTCTGCTATTGTTTGGAATGTTTTCACTTTTTGTTTCCACGTCACAAAAGTGGTACACAGTTTCTGAGAACGACCCATTTATGCATGCACAACTTCCTGTTCTACTCAGCGCAGTCTGAATGAGCTCCACGACGCTTCTGAACTAATCGCTTCTATCCATGTCCATTAACTATTTCACAATGGAAAAACATTTCCACCAAAAGATGAATTTGTTCAGATTTCCTTCACAATGCACAGCTATGTATACACACTGGACGCGGTGGCCGAATCGGTAGAGTGTAGGCTTCCCATGCAAAAGGGCTAGAGCCTGGCACTCAGCATTACTAGGATAGGGAAACGACTGGTTAGCTCAGTATCAGGATAATGTGACTGGATGGGAAATCGGGTCATGGTGCTGGTGGGCTGGTCTCCTACTGGGGCAGTACGATATAGTTGCCATGAATGCGCAGTCACAAGTCGGTGCCCATACTTATATGACCTTAGATGTTGCTAGGAAGTAAAATCCCAACAAAAAAAGCTATTCTATGTGATTATGATTCATGGATTCAGGCATCGGGTCCCAGTGAACTCCTCTTGTTGTGACACATGTCACCGCTGTCAGACCGCCCGCTAGGTGGCGTGCGAGTCTTTCATGCATTTTCTCTTAGCCCTTCCTCCTTTGAGGACCGGTTCTGGTAATCGTTCACAAACTTAATTTCCCCCAAAACAACCAACAATTATACCATACAAAGTTCTCACTGCTATTTCAAAAAAATTCAGCGGACAATATTTGTTTTATTTGTCGCAAAACTACCTAGCCTTACCCGGGCTTGCCTTGATTGATTCGCCCCGCGAAGCCCCGGCCCGTCCGCTTCGCGACGCCTCGCGCATCCTTGCACCCCCTCGCCCCGCCTCGGCCGCCCCGCCTCGTGCCGTCTCGCGCCTCCTTGCGCCGCCTCGCGCATTCTTGCGCCGCCTTGAGCATCCTTGCGCCGCCTTGAGCATCCTTGCGCCGCCCTGCACCGCCTCGCGCATCCTTGCGCCGCCTCGTGCATCCTCGCGCCGCCTGGCGCATCCTCGCGCCGCCTCGCCCCGCCTCACGCATCCTTGAGCCGCCCCGCGCCGCCTCGCGCATCCTTGCGCCGCCTCGCGCATCCTTGCGCCGCCTCGCGCCGCCTCGCCCCGCCTCGCGCATCCTTGAGCCGCCCCGCGCCGCCTCGCGCATCCTTGAGCCGCCTCGCGCATCCTCACGAGGATAAACTAAAAGGATTCTGTATTCTATCTCACGCCGCCTCGCGCATCCTTTCCCCGCCTCGCGCCCCTCCGCGCCGCCTCACGCAGTGCCCCCCCCCCCCCTCCCAAACGCCGTCCTGCTCCACGCCCCTCGCGCCGCTTTGCGCCCCCCCCCCCCCCCCCCCCCCCCCCCCCCCCCCCCCCACCTCGGCGCACTGCAAAGCATCGCTCCGCCCCAAGACTCCTGGATGAGGCTGTATACAATGGGTCCTACCTGCGGGACCTGGGCTTTGTATTATTTCAGATCCTGAACCGAGCATGACCTGCTCCCAGAGGAGAGAGCCGGCAGAAGTGGACGCGGCGGAAATAAAGACATTGGTGCCAGAGGGCCCAGGCTTATTGACCATAGCGTGCAGATATAACTGATATTCTACACACACACACACACACACCCCGACCCCCCAAGAAAAAACGGAGAAAAGAAGCAAACCAAGAACAAGCAATACTTGTACAATTTCCTGGTTCTTATTCAGCCACTAGTATCATTGACCGTCATTTTCTTTCTTCTCATGTTGTACTCATGTAATAGTTTAATTTCTTATTCTACCCTGGAATCTCCCAATTGAATACCTATGCGTCCATATTATTGGGAGGGGGGTGCACATTGTTATTTTATTCATTGAATAGTTTGTTAGAGCGTTCTTTTTGTCAGCGTCGAAGTACTAGGCTTCCGGCCATACTACATTACCGGCATTTACATACAATGTAAATAAATACCTTCCACGCATATGATCGGGAAACTTGTGCCCCGAAGCTGGCAAAATCCATTGTCTGATGAATAGAAATTTGACCTCCAAATAATGCTGTTTTTGTAAAGAGAAAGCCTGTACAGTTGATATAGTCGGCAGGCAGTATGGGGTTGGGTGCTTTGGACATAGCTACTCGTCGACATACAGTATAACCCTGGTAAACCAAACTTGAAGGTACCCTATTAATTTGTTTGGATTCCCCATGCCCCCCCCCCACCCCCCAGCTCTGCCAATTTAGATTTCCACTGCTGTGGAATAGCTTACAGCATCTTCAAAGGCCAGTTGCTTTCATACCATGTCTATGTGGTGGGGGAGCTTAAAAATCCCTTGTGTCATTAAAAGTGTAGGCTCGGGCTTTCTATCGACAAACTGTCTACTGGTGAAAGCAAGTCTATTTCGGCTTATCCATGATATGCAGTTCAAGAAAAAAAATGAATATACAATATATCCCCATTAAACCTAGCTCGGTTAAACCAAACGATGGGTTTAATCCAAACATTTTCTGCGGCCTAGCAAAATACTACCATTTATCATATAAAAAAGTCGGTGGAGTCTCAGATGACCTTATAACCACATGCAAGTTTGGTTTAATCGTACCGAAAGTGGCCTGGGGTCCGACAATTTTGTTTGGATTAACCAATAATTTGGATTAACCGACTTTGGTTTAACCAACTTTTTTTATATGATAAATGGTAGTATTTTGCCGGGCCGCTGAAAAAAGTTTGGAGTAACCAATCGTTTGGTTTAACCGAGCTTGGTTTAACGGGGTTATACTATACACGGATCGTCACAGACCCTCACCAGACAAGTCAGCATTCTTACCCGCCAATCTACTTAGCGACGTATTCATCGGGAATAGAGCTATTGATTGGCAGCTGCACTAAAGTTAACCACGCCCCCTCACACCGGGCCACGCCCCTACTCAGCCTATCACTCAATATATTCCTTATTCACTTTGGAGATGACTCACGAGTGATAGTGTCGCCATGGTGACAGTATGGCGACAGTTGTCCCGACTCACTAGTGATAGTGTTGCCATGGTGACAGTATGGCGACAGTTGTCCCGACTCACTAGTGATAGTGTCGCCATGGTGACAGTATGGTGACAGTTGTCCCGACTCACTAGTGATAGTGTTTCCATGGTGACAGTATGGCGACAGTTGTCCCGACTCACTAGTGATAGTGTCGCCAAGGTGACAGTATGGCGACAGTTGTCCCGACTCACTAGTGATAGTGTTGCCATGGTGACAGTATGGCGACAGATGTCCCGACTCACTAGTGATAGTGTCACCATGGCAACAGTTGTCCCGACTCACGAGTGATAGTGTCACCATGGTGACAGTATGGCGACAGTTGTCCCGACTCACTAGTGATAGTGTCGCCATGGTGACTGTATGGCGACACTTGTACCGATGCTGAGCTGTTCTTAGTAGTTAAAGTTGCATAGTCCGATGGTTTTGAATTCTGTATTTTTTCTGAGATAAATATATTAGATCGATCACTAGTATCTACTTTACATTAATTCAAAGTTACTATTATTTTAAATGGTAAACTTTTGAGATATTGTGAGTGCAAACATAGAAAATTAGTTTTGGCAAGCTTGCCAAAACTATGACACCATAGACTTCTACAGTAACAGGTGCTGTTAAATTGACACAGTATTGCCTTCTATGCAGAATCAATCAATCAATCAATAGTTCCATCCTCTAGTCGAGGGTTGGATGCAATGGTTCTCCACTTGTCCCGATGTTGTGCTGTTCTGATAGACTGTGAATAATTCAAGCCTGTCCACTGTGAAATATTTGTAAACCATAATGTTCTTGGTCTCCCTCTCCCTCTGCTGCCATTCACCTTCCCTTCCAACAATGTACGGTATATTGAACTCTGACGAATGATGTGGCCAAAATAAATAAGTTTCTTTGTCTGTATAGTGGCAAACAAGCTTTTCTTATTTTTAATTTTTCTGAGAACATCTTTGTTGGTGATCTTCTTTGTCCATGATATTTTCATCATCCTTCGATAAGTCCACATCTCAAATGCTGCTAAACGTTTGTACATTTTCTTAGAGATTGTCCATGTCTCTGCCCCATACATTAGAGTAGACCACACATAACACTGAAGAATATGCTTCCTTGTTTGTATTAATATCTTACTTGATGTTAACACTCTATACATTTTGGAGAATGTTGTTCGGGCTATTGTTATCCTTCTTTTAATTTCTTCCTCACATCTCCCATCATTTGTAATCTTTTGTCCGAGATATATGAATTCGGATACTTGTTCTATGTTTGTGCCATCTATGGTTATATTGACATTTGGTTTATCTGTCTTTTTACTTATAACCATTGTTTTGGTCTTCCTGGCATTCATCTTCATGTTGAATAGTATTCCAGCTTTATTGATTCTATTCACTATATCTTGTAGGTTTTTCTCACTGTCTGCTAGTTCTCTATGCAGAAACAAATGCTTAATAAGTGCATCAGTATCTAAGTTAGATATGTAAAATCAAATCTAGATAATTGGTTTGGTTTTGAAAATTTGATATTTCATCGGACTATGCAGCATTAACAGTGGGCAGTTATTGATAGCAACTCAGCCCCTACTGCCTGCACCATATCTTTTTTCTTTAGTCCCTTCTGAAAAGCATTAGCCGTAGGATAAACTAAAAGGATTCTGTACTCTATCATGCCGTTTTTGTTCTGTCAGAGTTTGTCCTATTGCGTGTGAACTGGTATTTGCTCTTTGCGAAATCGCAAGCATGTTTGGCATATTAACACCATTAAACATGCAGTTAATCATATCGGGTGTGGATGTGGGGGATGGGGAGGGGTGGAAGTGGAGGGGAGGGGCAGATAAATCTTAGGGCGTGATGGAAGTCTTACTAAGTGGCTATCACGTATCAGAGGCGGAGTTCGTCGTTTGCCAGTTTCAAATCTGTATACAGTGATTTGCATTTGAAAGTACAGATTTTTTAGGACAACTTCAAGTGGAATTGTCATTGAGAAACGAGTCTCACTAGTACTAGTAGGTTTGAATTCCGCGTGTTTTGCTTGGGGAGGCGTGTGTGTTTGTTATGTGGGGTTCTCGCTGATACATGTAAGGTACATTAAACAGCGATATCTGGGCGCCCAGACGCCCGGCACAAGTAACACCTGTGTGTGTTTTGCCGCGTCGTTATTCACGAGGTTTTTTTGCGGATTTCAGCGGGAGCATTTTGATTTGGAGATTGGGCGGGCTGCCGTACGACCTGGCTCCTCGCCCCGCTGTGGGCGGATGTTCCTAGCACTCCACCCGCACGTTACCAACACGTCAACGACTGTACTAACCATGTATTACCAACACACCACCAACTGTACTAATTGTGCCTTACCAACACATCACCGGTTGTACTAACCATGCCTTACCAACACAACACTGGCTGTACTAACCATGCCTTACCAACACAACACCGGCTGTGCTAACCATGCCTTACCAACACATCACCGGCTGTGCTAACCATACCTTACCAACACATCACCGACTGCACATTACCAACACATCAACGACTGTACTAACCACATATTACCAACACACCACCAACTGTACTAATTGTGCCTTACCAACACATCACCGGTTGTAATAACCATACCTTATCAACACATCACTGACTGTGCTAACTGTGTCTTACTCACACATCACCGGCTGTGCTAACCACACCTTACCAACACATCACCCGCTGTACTAACCATGCCATACCAACACATCACCAACTGTACTAACCACACCTTACCAACACATCACCGGCTGTGCTAACCGTGCCTTACCAACACATTACCGACTGTACTAACCTTGCCTTGCCAACACATGACCAGCTGTTATTAACCATACCTTACCAACACATCACCCGCTGTACTAACCATGCCATACCAACACATCACCAACTGTACTAACCACACCTTACCAACACATCACCGGCTGTGCTAACCGTGCCTTACCAATACATCACCAGCTGTACTAACCACACCTTACCAACACATCACCGGCTGTATTAAGCACATCCCACCAACACATCACCAGCGGTACTAGCCATGCCTTACCAACACATCACTGGTTATTTTAACCACGCATTACCAACACCTGACAGACTTTACTAAGGACGCCATACTAATAAATCACCATCTTCACTAAGCATGCGTTACTAACACATCACTAGCTTTGTGTTACTAACACGTTAGGGAAACGAGGGGTGAGAAGTGAACGGAAGGTGTGAGTTGCGCATGCCCAGTGCCAGACCATTGTGCGTGGCGACAGGGGGAGGATGGGTGGGGATCGGGTGGGAGAATGTGTTGGTTTTACCTGTTTGAAATATACTTTTGTGCGGGGGGGGGGGGGCGTTAAACCATCAATCAAACAAAGGCGAATATGTTGATAACCTGCACCCAGTTCACTCACCGCGTGGGGTGCAGGACGAAGGTGTTGTTACAAGTTGACTTCTTGATTTGCCTCGCAGTCTCTAACACCAGCTGTACCGGAAACGGCATGCAGGCCCCACGTCGGCAATAGTCCGTCGACCATTATTCCGGCTGACCATGTGTTGTGTGAGATGGGGTCTGTGCCGTATAAGGGCGGGCGGAGGCTGCCCGACAGCACCCTCGCCTTCATGTAGCAGGTCGTGTCGGCTGCCTGCTTTCTGATCCGCCCCAGCTGCCCGGTGCGCCGGTGTCGCGGTTTCAGATCTCCGCCAGTTTCAAGTCTCCGCCTGGCTTCTGGGCATGCGTCAAAATCGAACAGCATCGTCTGCGCATGTGTCAACATCGAGCCAGATTGAAACCGTCGCCGATCGCCGCAAATCGCTGCACTCATACTTTCACTATAGTGTCATTGTCACTAACCTTATAGATTTAATATAATCTTTTCGGTAAACATGTTTTCTATATGTGTACCAAGCGATTTGTTTCTAGGTGGTGTGGTTTTAGAGATATTTCACTTTTTCTGTATGAAGATTGCTCACGACCATTGACAATGCCTTGAGTTTGCCGGTACGCGCAGTGCAAAACATTATTCAAAATTAATAGACATCCAGAAACCTAACCATATCAATTTAATATACTCTTTTTGGTAAACGTGTTTTCTATATGTGTACCAAGAGATTTGTTTCTAGATTGTGTGGTTTTAGAGATATTTCACTTTTTCTGTATGAAGATTGCTCACGACCATTGACAATGCCTTGCTGATGCTGTTCGATTTTGACGCATGTGCAGAAGCCAGGGGGAGATCTGAAACTGGTGGAGATCTGAAACCGCGACACCGGCGCGTCCAGTGACGTCACAGATGTTTCCACAATTTCCCGCCCTTTTGTGAATAAGCCGTGTTGCTCACAGCGCCGCTCGTCTGATTCCAGTAACCGTCCTGATATGACCTTAGATGCTGCTAGGACGTCAAACAACAACAAACAACAACCATTCCAGTATCAGAGGTCCTATGGATTCAATCATCTTTAAAGCTGCATAGTCCGATGAAAACATCAAATTTTCAAAACCAATGTTATTTATTATCTCGATTTGATTCTAGATGTCTCACTTAGATATTGGTGCATTTATTAAAACATTAGTCACCACATGAAAGGGAATACTGAGATATTTTAAAGTTGCATAGTCCGATGCTTTTGAGTTTCTGCCATTTTCTGAAATAAATACATTATGCTAATCATTATAGTCTACTTTGGTTTAGTTTGAAGTAACTTTTATTTTAAATGGCTAACTTTGGAGATATTTGATGCCAAAACGTGCTAAATTAATTTTGGCAAACATGCCAAAACTCTGGCACCATAGACTTCAGTAGTAACAGGTTCTATTGAATTGACTTATTACAACCTATGCAACAAAGAGTGCATAGTCCGATCAATCATCAAATTTTCACACAAAAAAAACAATTATCTAGAATTGATTCTACATATCTAATATAGATAGATACTGGTTCAGTTGTTAAGCCTTTGTTGCCACATAGAAGGGAATGCCAAACCAATTCAATAGAACCTGTTACTGCAGAAGCCTATGGAGTCAGAGTTTTGCCATGCTTGCCAAAACTAATCTGACGTGTTTGCACTTCAAGTATCTCAGAAGTTAGCCATTTAAAAGAAAAGTGACTTCAGACTAAAGTACGGTAGATTATAACAAACAATTTAGTATATTTATCTTAGAAACATGACAGAAACTCAAGACCATCGGACTATGCAACTTTAATAAATCCACCAGTATCGAAGTTAAATATGTAGAATTAAGTCTAGATACATGGTTTGGTTTTGAAGATTTGATGTTTTTATCGGACTATGCAGCTTTAATAAATCCACCAGTATCGAAGTTAAATATGTAGAATTAAGTCTAGATACATGGTTTGGTTTTGACAATTTGATGTTTTTATTGGACTATGCAACTTTAATAAATGCACCAGTATCGAAGTTAAATATGTAGAATTAAGTCTAGATACATGGTTTGGTTTTGAAGATTTGATGTTTTTATCGGACTATGCAGCTTTAATAAATGCACCAGTATCGAAGTTAAATATGTAGAATTAAGTCTAGATACATGGTTTGGTTTTGACAATTTGATGTTTTTATTGGACTATGCAACTTTAATAAATGCACCAGTATCGAAGTTAAATATGTAGAATTAAGTCTAGATACATGGTTTGGTTTTGACAATTTGATGTTTTTATCGGACTATGCAGCTTTAATAGAAACCTGTCAGTGCAGAAGCCTGTGGTATCAGAGTCTTGGCATCTTGCCAAAAATAAGTTAGCATTTTTTTCACTTCAAATATCTCAAAGGTTACCTCAATCAATCAATAGTTCCGTCCTCTAGTCGAGGGTTGGATGCAATGGTTCTCCACTTGTCCCGATGGTGTGCTGTTCTGATAGACTGTGAATAATTCAAGCCTGTCCACTGTGAAATATTTGTAAACCATGATGTTCTTGGTCTCCCTCTCCCTCTGCTGCCATTCACCTTCCCTTCCAGCAATGTACGGTATATTGAACTCTGACGAATGATGTGGCCAAAATAAATAAGTTTCTTTGTCTGTATAGTGGCAAACAAGCTTTTCTTATTTTTAATTTTTCTGAGAACTTCTTTGTTGGTGATCTTCTTTGTCCATGATATTTTCATCATCCTTCGATAAGTCCACATCTCAAATACTGCTAAACGTTTGTACATTTTCTTAGAGATTGTCCATGTCTCAGCCCCATACATTAGAGTAGACCACACATAGCACTGAAGAATACGCTTACCTACCCATTTAGGTTACCTACCCATTTAAAATAAAAGTTACTTCAAACTAGAGTAAGGTAGATTTAACGATGAACCTAATAAGTAATATAGTTAGTAATCTCAGAAGATGATTGAAACTCAAAACTATCGGACTATGCAACTATAAATAGGCGGGTATACTGTGGACATGTAGGCCTACACTGGTTAAAGTTGCATAGTCGAATAGTTGTCAGTTTCTGCCAATTTCTGAAATAAATATATTAGATTGATTGTTATAATCTACTTCACTTTAGTTTGAAGTGACATTTATTTTAAATGGCCAACTTTAGATATTTGAATTTTAAAAATGCCAAATTAATTTTGGCTAGCACATCAACAATCTGACACTATAAGTATAACCTACCGCTTCTATTACATTGACTTATATCTCATTCTATGCGGCAACATATGTATAATAAGTGTACCAATATTTAAATTTGATGTGTAGGTAGGTGTTTTAGTTTTAAAAAATTGATACTTTTGTCGTGGGGGGTGGTGATGAAAATGGGAAATATTGTGCCTAGAGCGGGACTCGAACCCACATCTCTTTGCATTCCGGGCCAGTGTGCTAACCATTACACCACCCATAGGTGCCCTGATATCACCATACTACCCACGCCTACCTGTCTATACAGCTCCTTGCCTGAAAGGTCAGTGCAGACTACTACACTTGTCCCCCTGTAATTGTAAGTCTTTTAATACTTACAATTACATACATACAGGCAACACACTTACACATACATACACAGGGTAGGTTCAACAACCATACAGCGTGTAGCTTGTACAGGATCCTGGTCGCGGCAACCAGTGTCATGGGGGGGTGATGAAAATGGAAATATTGTGCCTAGAGCGGGACTCGAACCCACATCTCTTTGCATTCCGGGCCAGTGTGCTAAGCATTACACCACCTAGTCTCCCGGATATCACCATACTACCCATGCCTACCTGTCTATGCGGCTCCTTGCCTGATAGGTCAGTGCAGACTACCTCACTTTCATTCAGCGTTACAGATTTAATAAGTAGATCCGTATCTAAGTTGGATATTAGACAACTGTTTTGACTTTGGAAATGTGGTGCTTTCATCGGACTAGCAGTTTTAAATGCAACAATTGTGATGTAAAGTGTGGCATTTAACTGCCAGATTGTTACAGTTATGTTATGTTTCTAAACAGGTTTTTGAAATATTGTTTGCCATATTATGCGTGACTTACTAGGCCTATGGGTGAAAACATTATTTCGCATAGTTCTGGAATGTTGCCATTTTTACTGCTCTGGCATTAAATTTAGAACATAGTGGAGCAGTGTCAAGTTTGGTAGGAACGGTACAAACTGCGAATTATATAGTCACGGCAATTTTAAGTTGCAACAGCGTTGCAGAAACCGTAGCGTATAATGACAGGATATCAGATTTCAAACTGTGTACACTTGGCCAATTCACTGTATTCAAATATTCCGATATTCGGCATAGGGGGCAATGCAAATGTTCTATTACTGATCGGTGTACGTGACCAGGCGCATGTATGTATATGTGTGGGTTGATGGTGCCTGAGTGGGATGTAAATAGACATAGTGGTGCTGGCAGGGCTGGGTGTGATTGCACTCAGGGCCTACCCCCTCTGCTGGGATAGGGATCACCACACTCAAAGGTCAAGGTTGGTGGTGGCCATGGGGCCATACAGCTTGGTGGTGGTGGGCAGACCACTGGTATCCATGGGGACCAGGAATGCTGGATCCCTATTGGTAGGGCCAAGAATGCTTGGTTCCCATTGGGGGAAAGGGGTGGGGTGATATTCTACAATGAACCCATGTAACCATATTGACTCGCTCTTCTTCTTTACACTTTATACTCTTCCTTTCTCTTTGTCTGTATTGATTTCACCATAGCCTGCCTACACAGCCACATATTCGAGCCTTATCTTTTACAAATGGGTGAGTAGGATTCCTCAGGACTGAGTGGGATTTAGTTTTAGCCAACTATTTAATCTGAATAAATATGCACATTTCAATTGTTGAGTTACTAAAACTGTGTGATCCGATGAACTTATAGCATTTTCGGAACTTAATTAGATTCGCTCCTATGTATCCAACTGGGGTATGAGTGTATTTATAATATTAGGCATTTGCAGGCTGTAGGATTTCAGATTTCATGGGAAACCCTGTTTGGGTTCCATGCCTGGTACTCATAGGAACCCATGGGTAACTGTTTTTCGGTTGTGTAAAATCGGTGATGGGTACCCATTATTGAAACAGTTAATTAAATTTAGTAGGAGTATATTTTGAACACACCTGTGCAGAAATTATACATATAGCTTTAATCATCTACAATGTAATGATACAGCAGTCTGTAGCATTTAATTTAATTAATGTCATGTTAAACACAATTTCGGTTCCGTAGTTTCCCCAGCACGGTAACGACACGTTACCGGTAATGATCGTTATCATCAAATCCTACAGCCTGATTTGTTGCTGTGTAGGAAAACATACCAAGTCAATTTAATAGAAACTCTTAGTGCAGAAACCTATCATGTCAGAATTTTGATCTGATTTTCATAGGATTGTACAAGTTGAAATTGAAATTGATAGTCAACAGTTTGTTGTCCATTTTCATTAATTCCAATTTCCAATTAAGTGAGACAGGGAAGTCACTTACGATGTAGCTCTTCCTCAGAAACTGTCCTATTACAGGTTAGTTTAATGATAAAAGTAAAGAAATGGAAAATACTTCTATCGATATGCTGATTCTTTACTTTGCTGTAGTTTTTATTTGTAAGTAGAATATATAGTTAAATCCATGCATTGTTATTGGGTTTTTGTTCAAGACTATAGCCAGATATTGAGTTAGAGCAGATGGGATGGCCGAATGAGTTAGAGCGTCCATCTCCCGTGTTTGGTAGATCATGGGGTCGTGGGTACAAACCCTGGTCGAGTCAAACCAATGACTTAAAAATTGCTACTTGTCGCTTCCTAGCCAGGCGTGCAGCATTATTAGGATAGGGCAAGGAGCTGTGGAATGAGGAAGACCAATCGTCCACAATTGAAATTTCCCCTGCTTAAAGAACTAATGGACCCCCCCCCCCCAAAAAAAAAAAACTGGCTTAAATTGAAACTAGTACCAGTCACATGATACTCAAACCGTTAGAAAGGAAACCTAAATTAAAAGATGTGCAAGCATATTTCCCCAAAGAGATTAGTTTGTGGTGGTCATTGATTGATTATTGAATGGTTTAATGCCATGTCACCAGCAAGGGCTATATTTATATTATTCGTGATGAAAAGTTAGTAATAGTATTTTGTTAATCACATGTATATGCCTACATTGACATTTACATGAAAATCTGAAATGGTTAGATTTGCATGAAATGATAGACACAAATCTGAGATGCAACTTTGAAGTGTTTGAATTTGAGTCAATTGACAGCAAAATTTAACTCACAAAATATAGCTACATTTACAAGAGGTGACACAGGCGAGTTGTTCTGGGGTACTCTAAAAATTGCCAATGCTTTACATTTGTAAAGAGGTCTTGCGTGCTACTTACATTTACCATCCGGTCCTGATATGACCTTAGGTGTTGCCAAGACATGAAACACCAACAACCAACCAACATTTTCCATGACGGTCAACTGGTCAGTGGGAAGATGTCGCTTGCTTCACAACACATAACTCTAAAGGCCCGGTCACATACACGTTAGTGAACGTAGTTGAACGTAGTGGAGGCTAACCTAGTTGAACGTAGTTGAACATAGTTGAACATAGTTGAACATAGTTGAATGTACCGGCATCTGTACTTCTCTGTGATGAGAATGTGATAAGAACGTGAGTGGGCCATGAGTTCCGATTTAAGCATTGGACATGTTCAAACGAGAGGTACGTTTGAGGCAGACGTAGCCTCTGTGATGATAACGTACTCTAGCATACTCTAGCTTACTTCTTACTGTACTCTAGCGTACTCTAGCATACCCTAGCGTACTTTGACCGGCCACAAAACCTTGGCTGTTCTGCCGTGGTCACATAGCCGTTAGTGGACGAAGTTGAACGTAGTAGAGGGTAACGTAGTTCAACGTAGTTGGATGTACTGGGATCTGTACCGTAGCGTACTGTAACGTATTTATCCATACCATTAGGTGGCTGATCAACCAAAACCTGCCATACCTTAATGTAGTTTAATGTAGTTTAACGTAGTTTAACGTAGTGATAGCACGTTTCACCCACGTTAATCTACGTTCAACCACGTTCACTAACGTGTATGTGACCAGGGCTTGAAACTGGCCAAGTGCTACTCCGATTATATAGGTTATATACAAGATGAGTTAGCAAGAGCCAAAGTGCATTCCCAGATGGAGCTGCTCAGAGAACACATTGTAGAGAGCAGTTCAAGACATGCTCAACAAAGAAAGCTGCTGAAAGCTCTCCAGCAGGTGGCGCTGTGTGTCCTATTAAACTTTAAAGCAGCTCATTGGTGCCTACAGACGAGTCTAATAGTAATACACCTCGCAGCTCGCCGATCTGGGAGCACTCTGTGAGCTGCTCACCGGTCCTGGACTGAGCTGCTCACGGAGGTGAGGTGCTCATGGTGTGCCAGCAATGGCGCTCAGTGAGACTGGGAATTGGTCAGCACAAGGAAAGCTTATTGTTTAGTACACTGAGGAGTGGGGACGGGTCGGGGGGGGGGGGGGGGGGTTCGTGTGGGAGTGCCAGCTTCCTGCTTCTTCCTGGCAGTGCACTGGAGGATCGCCATACCCCCCCCCCCTCCCTTCCTCATCTCCGCCCCCCTCCTCATCCCCTCCACCCCCCCTACCCCACCTCCCACTCCCCCTCCGCCTACTAGTTCAATCCCTGCCTCTTCTCAAATGAAAAGCATGAACCGATTTTTGAATTTGTAATTTTGTTGCTGATTTTTTTTTATACATTATTTATTCTGTCCATATCGTGTAAGGTCCCACAAGGGTGCTTGTTTTCAACGCTGGACAGCTGTGAGGAATGTTATGGTGTATGCCCAGGTTCCGGTTCCGGGTTGGTATCCGGGACATCGACCAGCATTTATTTAAGCAGATAGTATCATGTTAGTTTTGTTGTTGTTTTTTTGGTTTAACTTCCTATCATATAACTAATATCTTACCCTACTATGTACATCTTGTGAGATGGTAATAGGCTGGTGGATGAGGACGTGTTCCCAGAATTATTCTTTTTGTTTCGTTTGTAATTGTCCTTTCACTTGTGCCCTGTTCCTAGTTAGTGCCTGATTAGCTTTAGAGCTGGACTGTATCTAAATTAGATTACCGCACTAGGGTTTCCACCAAAAAATAATTTGGGGGCACGTAGAATGGGGGTCACTTGGTCAATTGTGAACACCGCTATAATTACTGTTGTATACTAACATTCTAACTGATTATTGATGCTGGCTTTGTTGTCTCTGGCTCCGTGAAGAACCTTAAAACTAAATTATCTGAATATATTTGAGGGTACAGAGTCATACCCTCAGAAAATTTAAGGGTACAGAATTTTGCCCATTTTACCCTGTGGTAAAAAAAACCTACGCACTGCACTCGATACACGTACATACAGGATGGGACATTAGCTAGCGCATTTCTTTTTTTCAACGTAGTTCACATCGAAAACAAATATAGTGCAATAAAATAAGCCTACAGAGTTTGCTCGTTGAGAAGCATAATTTTTATGGATTAATATTCTTTTTTATTTTTTGTATCGAACGGAGGCAAGCCGCCATACTTCCGCTTCTGGCCTTGTAAACACGCTGGGTCACAGCTTCAGTCACTCACAAGGGACCAAGTGGACAGCGACTGAGAAAACGTGTATTGTTGGGTGGTGGCCTCTGGTGTTAGGCCCCAGTCACACCTACCCGGACGAGCCCCGGATTTTTAGCCGGACCACCCCCGGACCAGTCGCCCGGACTGTCCCGGACAGCCCCGGATAAAATCGCTATTTTGGTCGTTTTTTGGCCTCGCGGTCACACCTACCCAGACGAGCCCCAGACCAGAGGCTGGACTGAGTCGGACCACCCCCCCCGGAGTACCCGGTGTGTCCACGGAATAGTCCCGGACTTGAAGTGGACTTGCTCCTGCTATATATGTATATACAAAAACGGAGCTCATCCTGGACTGATCCGTGGTAAACCAGGCTATCCGTGGCTAATCCATGCTCATCCGGCTTGTCCGGGTCTTATCCGGGCAGACCGGGAGTGGTCCGTGGCTATGTCGGGGCTAGTCTGGGGCTGGTCCGGGTTAAACCGTGGCTAAAACGTGGCTCATCCGACGGTATAGGGACTATCCCCGGACCACCCCCGGACTACCCGGACCACCCCCGGATTACCCACCGGATCATCCCGGATGATGCCGGATCGAGCCCAGATCACAAATTCCCGAGACCGCCCCGAATGTTTTAAACATTTAAAAACATCTGGGGCCGACCCCGGATGAGGCCGGACCAGCCACGGATCACCAAGGATCACCAAGGACCAGCCACGGACCACACCAGATCACGGTCTGGGGCTCATCCGGCCCTTGATCCGGGTAGGTGTGACTGGGGCTTAAAGGAACGGCGTAACCTCGTAACCGGAGCACAACGTGTGTTTATGGCAACCCCATTCCCAGTTCTGTATAAAAAGCACCTACTTGTGGACGCAGTGTGAGACTGCGACGTTCACGTCACGTGACGTCACGCAGCAGAGACGCCAACTGCTCCGATTTTGTCGGACGACTTCCGGTTTTGGCTACTGTCTTCCGATATTACGATTCCATGTGAAAATCTCCCGATTTTCACTCTCCCCCCACATAAGTGTACATTGGAATGTTTGTTAGTTGAAAGAACCTAGCATGTTCGCATCGGGTGATGTACGCTACAAGCAAAGATATTCCAAGCAGCTAATACGAAAGGCAAAATCAGCTACTTACAACAGCTTAATTTAAAGCATCAGCAGTTTAAGGTGGCAAACAGTGCCTAGGAAATGACACATAGACACATGGTGGGATACATGGTGTGACTTGTATGAAAAAGTATATAATATCTATATATATATAGATATTATTATAATATTGTATGATTATCCTATGTCGTTATACATGTTCGATAGTTGTGCCACATGTCGCCGCACAAAAACGTATCTACCGTAGTATTCAAATATCTCCATGGTATCTACAAGACAGGCGGCCCCCTTATCAGAGACTCCAACACCAGGACCAGAGGGCACTCCCTGAAGCTGAGGAAGCGGTACTCCAGACTGGACCTGCGACACAACTTTTTCGGCTTTAGGGTGGTTGACCTGTGGAATGACCTGCCGGAGAGTGTCGTAGCAGCAGAGTCGGTGAACTGTTTCAAGTCCCGACTGGATGCATACTCGTCAAGCATTACATATATCTTGGAGCCAGTGACAGTTGCTATGATCGACCACATCTGAAGAACTGTCTCCATTTCTATTAATTAAGTGCGGCTAACAGGTCCAAGGCCTATTATAGCTGTATCCTATTGATTGATTGATTGATTGATTGAATAAAATGTTAAAATTTCCTATTTTTGTCAACACAATGTTGGTGTGTCCACGTCACGTCACGTGGTGACTGTTTTGGCACAAATCACGCCTTGTTGTGAGTTGGGACGCAGGGTGCGGGGTGCGGGGTGCGGGAGGGGGGGGCACTCACCAGGGGGCGCCAGTGTAAACACGCTGTGCTGCTCGGATGTTGGAATATAAACAGAGCTTGGGTTTGCGCTGGGCGAGTGTCTTCCGCATGACATGTCATGCAGAGTTTGTGTTGGGATTGATATTGGGGAGGTATTATTAATGTGCTTGGAGAGTGAGGATGAGACCAACATGGCGTCCTGACTGAGGTGTGAGGGTGTCGGATATGTGTTAAGGTGACGAAAGCAGACAATGCACCTCAGGAGGGGCAAAGACCCTATAACATTAAGACAGATCACTCCCTATCTCTCCCATAGTAATGTACATTTTGCAGTGCCACCTTGTGGTGGGTTTGATCAGCCTGGCTGCTGGTTGGTGTTTCACATGTAAACACATACAATTATGTTATACATGATATAGGTAAGTATGAATACACATCAATATGAAATTGCTATGAACAAATACACATCATCATCATCATCATCATCACACATCTTTCACATTCATATATACATTTATACATATAATATAGCAACTGTGTAATCAAGAGAACAGCCAGCGCACCAGGTGGTGGGTTCGGTCATTTTGATTACACAGTACAGGCTGAGTGAGCCGTCTTAGTGTTATAGGGTCTTTGGTTGGGGCTACACGTGGCTCCATGGCTAAAATATATACAGTCAAACCTCCCTAACCGACCACCTCCACAGATCGACCACTCCCCTATATCGATCGCTTTATTTGGGTCCCAACAATACCATTGTGACCATATTCTAACTCCCTGAACCGACCACCTCCTTAAATGGACTTCTTAAAATCAGTCGATTTAGTATATACATAGATTTTCAGTGGTACAGTGAGTGAGCGTAATTGCTGCTGAGGTGTGGCCGAGCAGGTGGCACCATGTGGGGAGGTCATGAGGTACCAGTATATGACCTAATGAGTAGAGGTGACTAGCCGATGACTTAGTGGCTAGGGAGTAGATGGATCTTCCAGCTTATTATACTCGTATAATGGCTTATACAGCATATATCTGTTTTGTGTGTGTGATGTATTAATAGGTACCGGCAGCGAAATTAAAATATATGCATAGAGTGCAATATTTTTATTCCATCCTCTAGACGTTGAAATTACAAGCCCAAATCCCAAAAGCTACATATATTATTATTGGTAAGATTAAATATATAAAAATGTATTAATTTTGAATTAAAAGTGGAACTTTGACCAAATATAATCAAAAGTGCAAGGATGTGGGGGGGGGAGTTCTGCTGAACAATTTCCATTGTATATATATTATAAAGGAATTTTAATTGTCAATTGCAAAATCAATTAGCCAAGCAGACTTGTAATAAGACAATGTCAAAAAGTGCAATTCATAACAAAAAAAATCATTCTGATTTGGCCAAATAGCCATTTTCAAAGCATAGTATTTTCTTGGAAAACCGCAACGAGACTGAATAAATGCTAAATAGTTCACCTATTCATAACAGTGTAACACCGTATTTTTGTCAGAGCTCTCTCTGCAGAGAATCAAAAGATATTTTCATCCTAAATTGTCAAAAAGTGTAATTGTTTTCATGTAAACAGCATCTGTATGCAAATTATCTTCAACATTTCAATGTTTGAAAGCTCATTGCAGCAAACCAATCTTTTGAATCTTCCTCATATTTGGCACAGTATTACAATAACCAAAGACTAATAAATATTATTTATATCAATATTATATCCAAAAATATGGAAAATATTTAATTTTGAGTGAACATATAAAGACAAATTGTCGGAAAACCAAATATATCAATTTGATGAATATTTAAATGCTCATAATGTTAATACTATTGTAGCAGTCTGCACTGACCACTCAGGCAAGGAGCTGCATAGACAGGTAGGCGTGGGTAGTGTGTTGATATCAGGGAGCCCAGGTGGTATAATGGTTAGCACACTGGCCTGGAATGCAAAGAGATGTGGGTTCGAGTCCCGCTCTAGGCACAATATTTCCCATTTTCATCACCCCCCCATGACACTATTAACATTATGCACGGAAGGGAAGTATTGTTATTATCATCCATTTATTACCACTGTATATGCTGATCTATCTTACAAGGAGGTTGCAGCCACTGACCATTTTGGTCACAAGGAGGTTCAGGAGGAGGTCAAAAGCAATGGTCACAAGGAGGTCGGCGGCCATACCTTTGGTCGCAAGGAGGTCACCGGTGACTGGGTTCTTTGGTCCAAAGTGGTCGCAAGCGGTCGAAAGCCATAGTGTGGCTGGGGCTTAAGGCTGCCTAGTCTGATGAAAATATCAACATTTCAAAACCCAAACAATTATCTTGATTTGATTCTACATATCTAACTTAAATACTGGTGCACTTATTAAATATTTGTCGCCACATAAAAGGGAATACTGAGACTTGAATAAAAACCTATACTGCAGAATTCTAAGGTGTTATGACTTTGGGCATGCTTGCCAAAATTAATTTTGCATGGTTGCACTTAAAATATCTCAAAAGTTAGCGATTTAAAATAAAAGTGACTTCCATGTAAGGTACATTATTAATAACGATCAACCTGACGTATTTATCACAGAAAATATCAGAAACTAAAAATGATCGGATTATGCAACTTTAAGCAGTGGATGCAGCTCACATTTGGTGGTTATTGGCCGAAGGCGACCATATGCCTTGCTAGAATCTTATCAGCAGTTCTGCCAGATGAGCACACCATTGGCCAACTGCTTCAGAGGTCCGGAAAACAGAATCATTGTCTGCATTCTGTAAATAATACTCGCTGAACAGACAGACACTGGCTGTGGTCATTGACAACGGGTAGGTAAACACGCAAACCTACAGGGCCTGTGTAATTAATAATTCAGCTTTGTGCCAATGAGCCATATGGTTCCCGTGGGCCCAGTAGGGGGAGCTGCAACTGCTCTATTCAACGGTGAATGGTGTCCGGATCCCAGGGTGGATCTGCACCTGTACGCGGACACTCCAGTTGGTTTGAGTGTTGTGGTTTTGTTGTGGTTGCTGTTTTGGTTGATTGTCTGTTACTTGTTAGCAACATGGCATGGGGAGGGTGGGACTGGGAATGGCTCGTGTTCGAGGAATATCTGACTCAATCCTCACAATCTGTCTTGGAATCAGACCTCACACTAGAACCCTCTGTTACCTGCTTCAAGGTTGGGCTCAGGTGGGCCTAGTCAAGGTTTACACCACAACCTGCATAAACCCTCTGTTACCTGCTTCAAGGTTAGGCTCGAGCCTAGTTAAGGCTTATGCCACAACCTGCCTAACCCTCTGTTACCAGCTTCAATGTTAGGCTCGAGCCTAGTCAAGGCTTACACCACAACCTGCCTAACCCTCTGTTACCAGCTTCAAGGTTAGGCTCGAGCCTAGTCAAGGCTTACACCACAACCTGCCTAACCCTCTGTTACCAGCTTCAAGGTTAGCCTCGAGCCTAGTTAAGGCTTACACAACAAACCACCTAACCCTCTGTTACCTGCATCAAGGTTAGCGTCATGCGGGCCTAGTCAAGGCTTACACCACAACCCTAACCCTCTGTTACCAGCTTCAAGGTTAGGCTCGAGCCTAGTCAAGGCTTACACCACAACCCGCCTAACCCTCTGTTACCAGCTTCAAGGTTAGGCTCGAGCCTAGTCAAGGCTTACACCACAACCTGCCTAACCCTCTGTTACCAGCTTCAAGGTTAGCCTCGAGCCTAGTTAAGGCTTACACAACAAACCACCTAACCCTCTGTTACCTGCATCAAGGTTAGCGTCATGCGGGCCTAGTCAAGGCTTACACCACAACCCTAACCCTCTGTTACCAGCTTCAAGGTTAGGCTCGAGCCTAGTCAAGGCTTACACCACAACCGACCTAACCCTCTGTTATCAGCTTCAAGGTTAGGCTCGAGCCTAGTTAAGGCTTACACCACAAACCACCCAAGCCTCTGTTACCTGCATCAATGTTAGGCTCAGGCGGGCCTAGTCAAGGCTTACACCACAACCCGCCTAACCCTCTGTTACCAGCTTCAAGGTTAGGCTCGAGCCTAGTTAAGGCTTACACCACAACCCGCCTAACCCTCTGTTACCAGCTTCAAGGTTAGGCTCCAGCCTAGTTAAGGCTTACACCACAACTCGCCCAACCTTCTGTTACCTGCATCAAGGTTAGGCTCGGGCCTAGTTAAGGCTTACACCACAAACCACCCAAGCCTCTGTTACATGCATCAAGGGTAGGCTCGGGCCGAGTCAAGGCTTACACCACAAATCACCCAACCCTCTGTTACCTGCATCAAGGTTGGGTTCGGGCCTAATCAAGCCTTAGACCCCTTTTTCAGGTGAATACAATTTCTTGAGCCTTCAATTTTCTAAACCAAATGATAAATATATCATATGGTTTTATTGTGCAAAGTTTTAGAATGGCTCCTGCTAGTCGGCTGCTCTATTCAATATACCTGATTACAAATTTATTTATTATTTTTTAGTTATTATTATTTATTATTTATATACTGCTTACTTCTGATGGACACCCATCCTGATATGACCTTGAATGTTGCCAGGACGTAAAACTCCTCAAACAAACAAAATCTGATGGACACAATGTCCATGTGAGTACTTTTATACCACAAAACTCTGCAGTTATTTCCTCCCATAATGCATTAGTAGTTTCAGTGTTCTCATGCAGACCTCCCATAGTGCTTACATATTGTTTTGCTGGTTTCAGTAGAATAAAAAAGCGAAGTGCTTTGGGATCTTCAGTTCGATGCTCAGTACATTACACCCCGATCACACCAAACTAGTTCTCAAAATGTCCGTCCATGTTCTAAAACGGGCTATGGTCAGGGTAGAACATGGCTGCAAGAAGGGCATGCTCAAAGTTCTGGAGCACCATTCTGTTCTAGCCCATCCATTCCATTTGTAAAAAAGACTCTAAAAAGTTGCTACTACGTGCATTCCGTTCGCACACAGTTTGAGTCCGTTCAGCAACATTTTCAAGAATGTAGTGTTAACTAGTTTGGTGTGATGGGGGTATTAGTCTTGGTGGCATATGGGCAGCAGATTCACGGTGAAACTGGTCCCATAGAGTGACCTTGTTGTTAGTACAAACAAGCCTCTGTGGGGTCTCCGCGTTTGATTTCACCCGAGCCAGATTCAATTAGGTGATCTTCAGGTGACCTTCAGGTGGCGTGAAGGTCGCCTGTTGACTGGACAAACAATTAAAACCTGGCCTTGTGATGTTTGTTTGTTGTTGTTTTACGTCCTAGCAACATCTAAGGTCATATCAGGACAGGTAACGACTTATGACAGTGCGCACTCATGGTGACTTTATAGTGCTTCCCCACTGGAATACTAGGCCACCAGCACCATGACATGATATCCCACTCAGTCACAGTATCCTGACACTGAGCCAACCAGTCCTTGTCCTATCTTAATAATGCCGAGCGCCAGGCTAGGAAGCAACAAGTATCAATTTTAAGGTCATCGGTTTGACTCGACCAGGGTTCGAACCCACGACCAGGTTGCTGTATGGAGTCGTCAAAGCGTTCCCCAAATAATACATAGTATTGTCACGTGATCTGCTTCATTCTGCTTAAAATGGAATTCTCACTTTCAGAGGTCGTGGTGATTTAGTAGGTATGTGTATGTGAATATAGACATTCAAATATTGTATGCATACATGTACCATCTTTCTACATATTAAGGTTACAGGACTTACCTATCGCGGATTGATACCAAACTCGACGACGAGTCCACCTTGCGGCCGAGTCTAGTTTGATATCACTCTGCGATAGGTAAGTCCTGTAAGCTTAAAGTTGCATAGTCCGATGAAATATCAAATTTTCAAAACCAAACCAATTATCTAGATTTGATTCTAAATATCTAACTTAGACACTGATGCACTTATTAAGCATTTGTTTCTGTGCAGAAGGCAATACTGAGTCAATTTAATAGAACCCGTTACTGCAGAAGTCTATGGTGTCAGAGTTTTGGCACACTTGCCAAAACTAATTTTACAAGTTTGCACACAAAATATCTAAAAAGTTTATCATTTAAGACAAAAGTAACTTTGAACTAATGTAAAGTAGATACTAGTGATCGATCTAATATATTTATCTCAGAAAAAATACAGAAATTCAAAACCATCGGACTATGCAAATTTAATGGTGAAAGAATATGCTAATTATAATTACACCATCCTAATACTATGTTCATTACTAGTTAGACATGTCACAATTTGTAATAACTTATTTTGGTCTGATTAGTTAAATTAAAAGAAGTCGGATTCCCTTTTTTCTTTCTCCATTTCTGTCATTGTTCTTGTTCTGACTCTATAACCAGAGCTTGTGAATGATCAGACTAGTTCCTTAATTGAAAGTAGCACTTGTCAAATGGTATGAATACCGTTATGAGAGACCGGACGAGGTGGTCGAATCGGTAGAGCGCAGGCCTCCCGTGTGGAAGGTCAGGAGTTCAATTCCCGGTCGAGTCAAACCAATGACTTACAAAATTTATCCTTGTCGCTTCCTGGCCAAGCGCTTGGCATTATTAGGATAAGGAATTAATAATAATATGATAGGGCAAAGACTCTTTGGCTCGGTGTCAGGATAATGTCAGTGAGTGGGATATCAGGTCATGGTACTGGCGGCCAAGTCTCCCAGTGGGGTAGCACTGTAAAGTCGCCATGAGTGTGCCCTGTCACAAGTCGATACCCGTCCTGATATGGCCTTAGATTTTGCCTGGACGTAAAAGTCCAACAACCAACCGTAATGAGAGAACGACTGAGTACCTTGTGTGGCACCGGAAACTGCGCCGGTTCAGCGTCGGTTGTGAAATAACTTGTAGAGCAGTCAGGAGGAAGTAGGTGAATATTTACTAAGTATGCTCGAGATACATCATTCTGACTGTTATTTCCTTTTGCATTTTAGGTGAGTGAGTACATTCGTTTGCTTTCATCGAGGGGTTAGATTTGTACCAGAAGGTTGCCTTCCGGGAGGTAAGACTGTCGGAAATAAATACAGGTGTGAGAAACATTACACCCCCGCCACCCCGCCACCCCTCCACCCTTCCACCCTTCCACCCATCCACCCCTTCACCCCTCCACCCCTCCACCCCTCCACCCATCCACCCCTCCACCCCTCCACCCCTCCACCCCTCCACCCCGCCACCCCTCCACCCCTCCACCCCGCCACCCATCCACCCCGCCACGCCGCCACCCCTCCACCCATCCTCCCCTCCACCCCGCCAACCTTCCACCCATCCACCCCACCACCCCGCCACCCATCCACCCCTCCACCCGCCACCCCTCCACCCCGCCACCCCTCCACCCCCCCACCCCCGCCACCCCTCCACCCCCCCACCCCTCCACCCTCCACCCCTCCACCTCTCACCCCGCCACCCCGCCACCCCTCCACCTCTCCACCCCGCCACCCCTCCACCCCGCCACCCCGCCACCCCTCCAACCCTCCACCCCGCCACCCCTCCACCCCTCCACCCCGCCACCCCTCCACCCCCGCCACCCTCCAACCCTCCACCCCTCCACCTCTCACCCGCCACCCCGCCACCCTCCACCTCTCCACCCCGCCACCCCTCCACCCCGCCACCCCTCCACCCCGCCACCCCTCCACCCTCCACGCCGCCACCCTTCCACCCTGCCACGCCGCCAACCGGCCACCCCTCCACCCCGCCACCCCCGCCACCCCTCCAACCCTCCACCCCGCCACCCCTCCACCTCTCCACGCCGCCACCCTTCCACCCTGCCACGCCGCCAACCGGCCACCCCTCCACCGCGCCAGGCCGCCAACCCTGCACCTCTCCACTCCCCCACTCCCCCACTCCCCCACTCCTCCACCCCTCCACCGCGCCACCGCGCCACCCCCCGCCACCCCTCCACCCCGCCACCTCTCTACCCCTCCACCCCTCCACCTCACCACCCGCCACCTCTCCACCCCGCCACCCCTGCCACCCCTCCAACCCTCCACCCCGCCAGTGGGAAATTGGGTCATGGCGCCGGCAGCCTGATTTCTCAGTGGGGCAGCATTATAAAAGTCGCCATGAGTTCGCACCGTCACAAGTCCGTACCCGACCTCGGATGTTGCCAGGACGTAAAACTCCAATAACCAAACCAACCAACCAATTGAAGCTAGCCGAGAATATATTTGCCTAAATACATCACGGTGTGTTCCTCAGACACTTCCCGCGTCCCCAGGGCGTTTGGGGCGGAGGTTTGTTTGTTTGTTGTTTTACGTCCTAGCAACATCTAAGGACGGGTACCGACTTATGACAGTGCACACTCATGGCTACTTTATAGTGCTGCCCCACTAGAATACCAGGCCGCCAGCACCATGACCTGATATCCCACTCAGTCACAGTATCCTGATACTGAGCCAACCAGTCCTTGCCCTATCCTAATAATGCCGAGCGCCAGGCTAAGAAGCAACACATATCAATTTTAAAGTCATTGGTTTGACTCGACCAGGGTTCGAACCCACGACGATGTTGCTGTATGGAGTCGGCAAAGCGTTCCCCAAATAATACATATTATTGTCACGTGATCTATTGCCAACATGGCCACCACCATCTCCCGAACCCGCCTCGCTCCTAAACTCCCAGATACCTGCCTACATTCTACTGTTTAAGGATCAGATTAGGAATTCGGCTGCTTGGAAATGGCCTGGGAATGTAATACTAACAAATCAAGCCTCCCCTTACGCCCGTCCCCGCCCCCTACAACACACACACACATCTGACCCAGCTAATTCTAGAAATACTAATAGTAATAGCCTCGTTATCAAGGGGCGGCCATTGCAGACTGGACCGACTGATTGAGCCGGTGTTGCAGTTTCTGCGGCACACCAGTTTGCGAGGGACACATCCATTCAAATGCATTGCCAATGGCCGTGAGTGATCTTCATACAGAAGAAGTCAAATATCTCTCAAATTACACCACCTAGAAACAAACCGCTTGGCACACATACAGAAAACATATTCAGCAAACAGATTATATTAAATTTATAACGTTAGGGTTCTTGATTTCTATTAATTTTGAATAAAACTAATGTTTTGCACTGCGCGTATCGTCAAACTCAAGGCATTGTCAATGGTCATGAGCAATCTGCATACAGAAAATACAGCAAAAGTGAAATATCTTTAAAACCACACCACCTAGAAACAAATCACTTGGTACACATATAGAAAACATCTTTACCAAAAACATTATATTAAATTTATAAGGTTAGTGACGATGCTGTTCGATTTTGATGCATGCGCAGAAGCGATGTGTCCCTCGCAAACTGGTGTGCCGTGGAAACCGCAACACCGGGCTGTGCGCATGCTCGGTGAAGCATTGTGAACAAGCAGCACACCTAGCGCGTTCATGGCGACCTGCGTCTGCGGAAATGATCGGGGAGCCGTTAGTGACACCGGACCGGAGCGAACTGTTAGATATAAGACACAGGGCTCTCAGACAGGACGCCCGGGAGCGGGGTGAAAATGCCCAACGATGTCGAGAGCGCCGTCTAGGAGCAATTGGCGGGGTTAGACGACACAGTGGGGACACCCGGTGTGGCCGTCTCAGCTGCCACAAGGCTGATATGCCAAATGTCGCTTCTGCGCATGCGTCAGGATCCAACAGCGTCGTCTGCGCATGCGTCAAAACTGGGCCAGTCTCAAAGGCCGTAATCTCTGTTTTTAATACTTTCAGCGTAAATTGCTCTTAGGTTACATTAAATACTTCAGATCTTCCTCTTCAATCGCGCATTAAAGTTGCATGGTCCGATGAAATATAATTTTGTCAAAATTAAAACAACTACTTACATTTGATGCTATATATCCAACTTAGATATTGGTGTATTAGCTAATGATTTGGGACAGTATATACAGAAGAACCAGTGAGTTTATAACCTCACCCCTTTGAACACTCAGTTTGAAACACCCATTATGCAGGAAGGCCATTAACCAATTAGGCCAATCTTGTGACCCCATTAGCCCCCCAACCAAGTAGGCCTGCTGTGCAGGGTCATAGAGGGGAAGGGGATATGAGGTGGATGTGTGTGTATGTGTCTGTGTGTTTCCTGACCTGACTTTACAGAGACACAGAGACAGACATACACACACAGACATACACACACCCGACATACACACACAGACATACACACACAGACAGACAGACATGCACAGACAGCACACACATACACAGAAACACACACACATGCACACACCCGACATACACAGACACACATACACCCAACCTGACTTTGCAGAGAGAGAGCCACACACACACACACAGACACCCCCAGACAGACATACACACAGACAGACATGCAGACACATACACACATAGACATACACACACAGACACACATACATATACATACAGACACACACTAACATACACACACATACATTACCACCCATATATATACACACAGACAGACATACACAGACAGACATGCATAGACAGCACACACAGACACACAAACACATACATGCACACACCCGACATACACAGACACATACACCCGACATGACTTTGCAGAGATAGACACACACACAGACACATAGACAGCCGCACACAGACAGAGGCAGACACACACATACACGCACACACATACATACACACACACATACAGACATACACACCCATACACACGACCTGACTTTGCACAGAGAGAGACACACACAGACACATACAGACAGAGGCAGCCACACACATACATACCCACAGATATACACACAGACGCACATACACACACAGACATTACCACACATACATATACACACACACATAGATAGACACACACAGACAGACATGCATAGACAGCACACACAGACACAGAAACACACAGACATGCACACACCTGACATACACAGACACACATACACCCGACCTGACTTTGCAGAGAGAGACACATAGACAGACACACACAGATAGAGGCAGACACGCACACATACATACACACACATACATACATACCCACACATACAGAGAAACACAGAAATACACACACACAGATACATACAGACATACATAGACAGACACAAGCAGACAACAGACACACATTATATTTTGTTAAAAACCCTAGTGCCATGGGCCTATGGCACTAATCCAGTCCCAGAAGGCCCCCACACCAACCAGGAATACCTACCTACTGTAATGTAAAGGACGTCTGAACACAATGAGTTCTGTACTGTAACTAACTTTATTTAGAACGTTCTGTAGTGACCTCACTCTGTGCCACACTGGGGGTGTTCGGATAACAACACAACTGGAAGACACATACATTACATCTCCCTTTCAATGGAACAGAGGAACAAAATTCAATGGTAACATTTTGTATATATAAACTACCATCGATAGCAACAGGTCCTTCTTGTGTTATTATAACTAATGTCATAACGCCATATCCCCCTCTTTAAAATAGTTCCTATCCATAACAGAATGGTACCAGGTATTGCGAGGATAAAATGCCATGCTTAAATTTACTAACATTCCAGAACAATGTAAATGGCATTGTACATGAAGACCTAATACATATAGAGATATTATACATACTATGTTTAAGAAGAGAACCATGAAACATGTAAATGGGAAACTATCGAATGTAGCCCATCATACAAAAACACGACCCATAAGTAATACAACGAATACATAGTCAGGGTGAGTTGTCACTTCTTAAATGTAGACTTATTTTGTCTCTTCTTCATATGACCTGAACAATGAGCGTATTATTACGTAACGTTGTATGCAATTCATAACTGAACATAACAAGGCACTTGCTAGGCAGAACAGAAAGTGGCATAGCAACAACAGTAAACGACTTATATAACATATGAGATTCAAATATTCAATATAGTATTTCATGCACAACATTTCCCAAAATGTTCAAATTAAACTCATGCTTCATATAACAATTTCATCTGTGAACATTTCGTCATATTTTTGTTTTGTTCGTTTATAAAAGCATTGAGTCAAAATTCATTTGATAACATCTTTGACATGCAAGACAACTTAAAAACATGTATAAACATACAAAATGCATACACAGCTGGCTGCATGTGTCATTTCTTATGTTATCATGCGTTGTGTCCATTCATTGTTCGAACTTAAGTATGTGGCGTAACAAATTATTGTACCGCTTTTCCAGCACGTTACTTATTTAACTATAACAATTTCAACCGTGAACATTCTTTTATGTTTGCTTAAAAAGCATTGAGTCAACATATATAGTCAAGAACATCCATGACATGAAGAGCAACTAAACATAGCATTTATAAAAACATACAAAATGCATACTCAGTTGACTTCATGTGTCGTTTCTTATGTTTGCATGAGTTGTGTCCATTCTTTGTTTGACCTGAACTATGTGTCGTTATTAATTATTGTACTGCTTTTCTGGCATGTCAGTTATTTAATTATAACAATTGCATCAGTGAACATTTTTGTTTGTTTGTTTAATAAGTATTGAGTGAATATTTATTGGATAACATCTATGACATGTAAGACAATTTAAAGCATTTATACCAACACACAAAATGTATACTTAGTTAGCTTCATGTGTCGTTTCTTATCCTTGCATGTGTTGTGTCCATTCTTTATTTGACCTTAATCCTGTGTCATTCTTACTGTACTGCTTTTCTAGCATGTCAATTGCTTAATTATTACAATTGCCTCAGTGAACATCATCTACAATAACAGTAATGAGTCTACATCTATTTGACAAGATCTATGACAAGTACGACAACTTACAGCATTTACAAAACATCACCAAAAAAAACAAAAAAAAAAACATACTCAGTTACCTTCATGTGCCATTTCCTATGTGTGAATGTGTTCTGTAAAGTCTTTGTTTGACCTCAAATGTCTGATGTTCTTCATGTATTGTCATGGTAACATACTGAAACAATTTAAAGTTGCACAGTCTAACCAAACCATTCCTAATTCAAAACGTCATAATCGACATACTATGTCTTTGTTTGCATTCTTTGACCTTTTCCACATATATATATTTCTATTACATATAGATATATTTATTAAATATATTTATATACATTATTTTATTTTAATGCATATGACATTAAATTCAATGTTACAATATCAGTATATCCGGTAGATTCTGCATATTCGGCTTACTCTGGTTTCTATATAACCAATATTTTACACAACTGCAGAATTTACAGGTTACATAACTGCATGTTGTGATAACATTTTGTCAAACAATGATGTGTTCAACAACAGGCCTTTCTCATAGTGAAAATATTGGCACACACTTCACCATGTAACTCTGACATCCTACAATATAGTCATTTTTCTCTTCACACTAACATTTTGTTATATATATATATTCCTTTGTAATATATATATTGCCATTCGTTCAACATGGGAGTGTCATACAATAACAGTACTGTCACCTGCATAGTATAAATATATGAATGTATGTACTACTTTTCATACGATATAGCAGATTTAGGTTTTATTTGTCCATCATTAATAACTAGTCCATAACAATATTAAAGGATGGAACCATACATCAATGTTGGGTATTTAAAAAAGAAATAATTTATATATATTTGTTATTTAGTATGCAGCTTTAACAAAGCATACTACTAACTGCTACTTTGTTTCATTCACTGACCTGGTTTATGTTCTAGATTCATGACGTGACTAGGGGTGTTCGTATGACTTGCACCTGTGCATTTTATGGATCTGAATATGCTTCATATACTACATTTTTAGTTGCAGTTTTAAAATGTCCATCATCAATAACTAGTCCATAGCAATATTATGACGGAATTATCTATCAACATCTGTGGCCTGATGTACATGTGCTGCAAGCATGGTTTTCGTTAGACCCAGCTAGCTTGTTAATGTCGTTTCTTAATATGAGCATCTGTTGTGGAAATTCTTTGCTTCACAGTAACTGTGTGACGTCATCACTGTACTGCTACTTTGTCACTGTCACTGAATTGAACTACATTCCATCATGACGCGACATGTCGTTGTGCCGTCCTGGGGGTGTTCGGAAACCAGCACACTTATATTGTCATGGCGATGTTAATGATATAATTGTACAATTTAAATAATTGTTTCTTTACCTTGTATTGTTTCATGACCCATCTTACGTCAATTCACATCTCATAATAAGTCACATTTAACGTTCTTCACGTGCCTCAAGTGGCCTGGCGTCCGGTGCTTTCTTCCCGGCGCTCCGTGTTTACTTTTGTTGCTTAGCTTGCATGACGTTGTGCGCGTCTTCAGTCTGGCCGTTTTTATTTCAGCCGTTCGTCTCTGCCGACGATCTGTGCATCCGTGCTTGCTTCTTGGCATCCGTGCATCCATGTCTGTTCCTTTAGGCATCTGTGCATTGTATTGTCTTATATTCACTAGAAGCAATGGCGTTACGTCCTGCACGTCTTCATTCCGGCCGTTTTAACTACAGCCGTTGGTTCCCGCCGACGATCCGTACATCCGTGCTACTTGGCATCTGTGTACTCGTATTTGTACCTCCAGGTATCTGTGTATCCGTGTGGCATCTTCTCAGGCATCTTTGCATCTGTGTGCCATCTTTCCAGGCATCTGTACATTATCTTGTTACTTGTCACATTAAAGTACTGCGAGCTCCTGTTGGTGCCCGCGGAGTGGCTGCCTGGTGTGCTGCAGCTACTTCAACTTGAATTTCAAGTACTTGTTTCTGCCTCTGCGACCAGGGTGTCGATCCTGGTAAAATGATCTTGCAACATTTCATGTTGGTTGGTGTCCGGGGTGCTGTTGCCCGGTATCCACCAGAAGCAATGGGCCTGAAAGCACCATTGCCTCCACATCTGACACCATGTAATGTAAAGGACGTCTGAACACAATGAGTTCTGTACTGTAACTAACTTTATTTAGAACGTTCTGTAGTGACCTCACTCTGTGCCACACTGGGGGTGTTCGGATAACAACACAACTGGAAGACACATACATTACACCTACAGTCCTGTAAGGTTCCAGGTCATCTCACATCACGTGGTCACCGCGAGATGACCATCTGGGTCATAGCCACAGGACTTTTGACAAGCTTGTCGAAATTATTTTTGGTTCTTTCAGCTCATATTACTTCAAAACTAATCATCTTTAATCAAAATCACTCCGGACTAATGATTAGTAGGTTGTAACGATCAATTTGATATATTTATCTCAAAAATAAGATAAAAATTCAAGTGCCATCGGACCATGCAACTTTAAGATATTTTTAATCGATCCAATGAAAGCTTTTAAACTTATTTTACAAAAATAAATGCCCCACATAGACATAGCATTGCCGTATTTTACCACCCGCGAAGGGTAAACACTGCAGCAATGCTATGTCTATGCAGAGCATTTATTTTAGCAAAATTAATTTAAAAGCTTTCACTGAGTCGATTAAAAATATATTAATGTGCAATTGAAGAGGAAGATCTGAAGTATTTAATTTAACTGAAGGGTAATTTTCTCTGAAAGTATTAAAAACAGAGATAATAGTGAAAGTTGGGCATGGCAAATCAGCCTTGTGGCAGCTGAGACGGCCACACCGGGCTTCGCCGCGCTTCCTCGCCGGCTTCCGCAATGGCTTCCCCCGGAGGGGGGGCGGGGGGGGGGGGAGCGGCCCGTAGAGACCCTCAAGTTGTTGGTAGTAGTAATGATGGCGAGCCTTATCCCTCAGCAGTTAAAGCACGTCCAATTAACCCGGGGTAATGCCGGCTGGAATGCTCAGCGAATGCTAAATGTCGTATTTCATGGTGTACTGGGCCGTCTCGAATAGGACTTAGGAGCGCGCGCTGCGCCATAAGAAAAAAAAGGAGAAAAAACGGGAGAAAAAGAAAGATAATAGACGATTTCCATTACCAACTCGCCCTCTGATGTGATGGAAGTGGGAAGAAGTAGTGTTGCAGGTTACAGCTCAGGACGTGTCATGGCATGCTATATGGAAATGGTCTTATAGAGGATTTTCTACCGCCAACCCACCCCCTGACGGCAGTGGAAGAACTAGTGTTGTGAGTAGCAGCTCACTTTGTGTCATGGTATGATATATATGGAAAAGGTGTTATACTTTTAGACGATCAGACGGGGTGGCCGAATGAGTTGAGCGTCTGTCCCCTGTTTTGGGTGATCGGTGGATCCGAACTCATGAGTTTGTCAGTTCGAGCCCTGGTCGAGTCAAACCAATGACTTAAAAATTGATACTTTTCGCTTCCTAGCCTGACGCTCGGCATTACTAGGATAGGAAAAAGACTGGTTGGCTCAATGTGAGGATAATGTGACTGAGTGGGATATCAATCAGGTCATGGTGCTGGCGGCCTGATTTCTCAGTGAGGCAGTACTCTAAAGTCGCCATAAGTGTGCACTGTCACAAGTCGGTACCCGTCCTGATATGACCTTAGATGTTGCTAGGACAAAACAACAAGCAAACAAATATAGAGGGGTTTCTACTGCCAACCCGTCCTCTAACGGCAGTGGAAGAACTAGTGTTGTGAGTTGCAGCTCAATGTGCAGCTTACTCTGTGGAAAAGGTGTTGTCGCGACAGCTTACACGCTAAATGGAAAGAACTAAGATTGTTGATAGCACCTGATTTAAAGATTGATACTTGTCGCTTCCTAGCCAGGCGTTCATCATTATTAAGATAGGGCAAGGACTGGTTGGCTCAATTTCCGGATAATGTGACTGAGTGGGATATCAGGTCATGGTGCTGGCGACCTGGTCTCCCAGTGGGGCAGCACCTTAAAATCGCCATGAGTGCAGACTGTCACAAGTCGGTACCCGTCCTGATATGACCTTAGATGTTGATAGGACATAAAACAACAACAAACAAACTAACTAACACAGCCACAATATTACCACCACCACCCACCTCCTCTGTCCTCGCCTCACCATCACAAACATTACCGCCATTTCTGACAAAGCTTCTGTAGAAACTATATCCGCACTGTAATACCCCAAATTAATTAAGAGCATTTCAAATTCCATATCTATTATCAAATCTAATTGATATTGAAATTGTGAGGTAACGTTATGACTATGACTATGAGAGTTGGTGAATTTCACGGTGAGAAACTAGTATGAATGCCGTCAGGGAAGCCTTCTGGAATTAGTATAAATAAAATAGATTTATAAGCTATTTTGGGACTCTCCCCTCGGGGCGAGCAACCATGTCGAGATAGGATGGAAGATAGGGCGCCATGGTTGCCATGGTTTCCTGTGACCATCTATGTTTACAGTGATAGCAGCCATGTGAGCGACTCGCGGATATAGGGATGTGGGGGGTTGGGGGATGTGGTGGTGTGGGTGGGGGGTGTGGGGCAGCGGGTAGCGCGCGCTTGGGAGAAACGGCTGGAAAAGGCACAGGAGGGTGTTGGCGAATAGTGGGAGGTAAAAAGGAGGGAACAGCAGCTGAGGGAGGGAGGAGATGGAGGGAACAACAGCTGAGGGAGGTAAAGGATGGAACAGCAGCTGAGGGAGGTCAAGGAGGGAACAACAGCTGAGGGAGGTCAAGGAGGGAACATATGCTGAGGGAGGTCAAGGAGGGAACAGCTGCTGTGGGAGGTCAAGGAGGGAACAGCAGCTATGGAAGGTCAAGGTGGGAACAACAGATGAGGGGAGGGGGGTCAAGAAGGGAACATCATCTGAGGGAGGTCAAGGAGGGAGGAGAAGGAAGGAACAACAGTTGAGGGAAGTCAAGGAGGGAACATAAGCTGATGGATGGAGGTCAAGGTGGGAACAGCGTCTGAGGGATGGAGGTCAAGGTGGGAACAACAGATGAGGAAGGGAGGTCAAGGTATGAAAAGCAGTTGAGGGAGGGAGGTCAAGGTGGGAACATCTGAGGGAGGGAGAGCAGTTGAGGGAGGGAAGTCAAGGTATGAACAGCAGTTGAGGGAGGTCAAATCGGGAACTGAGGGAGGGATTCTCTGAACGAGCATAAAGCCCCGGTTAATTAGAAATGACTTCCAAACAAGGAGTCACCTGAGGGAGGCAATTGTACGACATGGGTGGCAACATGCGCTGATGGCGGAGTGACCAGTATTATAGATGCTGCTGTCTGTGGAGTTTGTAACCGCTCGGTTCCTGGCCGCAAAACTATGGCACTAGGAACGGCACTGATGAATCTGTCTGAACTTGATAAAAGTCATAGACTTTTGTGGTACACAACCAAAAAAAACACTTGAGTTCATGCACCGAAGGGTTTGAGAGGCAGGAACGGAAAAGATGGGTTTCGCAGTCTTCAGAGAACAGAGCATCAGTGAAAAGGCAAACACACTCCCTTGATCAGGGGGAGAGGAAAGCCTGGAGGGAAAAAAAAGGGTATCTTTGAAAGAAAGAGAAGTGAGGAGAGTTGAGTCAAAGAGCAGTGCCTCCTTACTCTGTGGTGACCAGTCGGCAAGCCAGAGACACAAATGGAGTAGTGGCGGTAGAAGGTGAAAAGCTGGCCGGCTTCCCCCTGCAATATTTTTGTTAGATCAAACCAGGAGAGGAAACCGGCAGCTGAAGGGAGATAGAAGAGGTATGGACGAAGTGGAGTCCGGACAGCAAATGGTATTATAGATGTGAGCTGGGCCAACAGAGTTGGGCCAAATTGGTGTTTGTACTGGAGGCGGCCTTCGGGGAGGTAGTAGGTGGGAATGTGGAGACAGCACACGGCTCCACACAGCTGCAGTGCAGACTGGTGCATGGTGTAGGCAGAGTGCAGGTTCGCCGTAGTCATGTAGGAGGCACTCACGCCACTTCTGTAAGCACCGGCAATGCTGCCATAATTAAGCATTTATACCAATTCTGTAAACACTGGGAGTGGTGCCATAATTAGGCATTTACACCAATACTGTAAGCACCGGAAATGGTGCCATAATTAGTCATTTACACCGAAACTGTAAGCACCGGCAATGGTGACATAAGTAGGCATTTACACCGATACTGTAAGCACCGGAAATGGTGCCATAAGTAGGCATTTACACCGATACTGTAAGCACCGGAAATGGTGCCATAAGTAGGCATTTACACCAATTCTGTAAACACCGGCAATGGTAACATAATTAGGCATTTACACCGATACTGTAAGCACCAGAAATGGTGCCATAAGTAGGCATTTACACCGATACTGTAAGCACCGGCAATGGTGCCATAATTAGGCATTGACACCGAAACTGTAAGCATTGGAAATTGTGCCATAAGTAGGCATTGACACCGATACTGTAAACACCGGCAATGGTGCCATAATTAGGCATTGACACCGAAACTGTAAGCATTGGAAATGGTGCCATAAGTAGGCATTTACACCAATTCTGTAAACACCGGCAATGATATTATAATTAGGCATTTACACCAGTACTGTAAGTGGTGCCATAATTAGGCATTTACACCAATACTGTAAGCAGTGGCAATGATATCATAATTAGGCATTTACACCAATACTGTAAGCAGTGGCAATGATATCATAATTAGGCATTTACACCAATACTGTAAGCACCGGCAGTGGTGCCATAATTAGGCATTTACACCAACACTGTAAGTGGTGCCAGAATTAGGCATTTACACCAACACTGTAAGTGGTGCCATAATTAGGCATTTACACCAATACTGTAAGCACCGCCAATGGTATTATAATTAGGCATTTACACCAGTACTGTAAGTGGTGCCATAATTAGGCATTTACACCAATACTGTAAGCAGTGGCAATGATATCATAATTAGGCATTTACACCAACACTGTAAGCACTGGAAATGGTAACATAATTAGGCATTTACACCAATACTGTAAGCGCCGGAAATGGTAACATAATTAGGCATTTACAGCAATACTGTAAGCACTGGAAATGGTACCATAATTAGGCATTTACACCAATACTGTAAGCACTTGCAATGATATTCTAATTAGGCATTTACACCAGTATTGTAAGTGATGCCATAATTAGGCATTTACACCAATACTACCTAAATAAGCATTCATACCAATACTGTAGGTACAAGCAGGACCACCCTAATTAAGCATTCACAACAATGATGCAGGTAACAGCAGTTGAGGGAGAGAGGTCAAGGTATGAACAGCAGTTGAGGGAGGGAGGGAGGTCAAGGTATGAACAGCAGTTGAGGGAGAGAGGTCAAGGTATGAACAGCAGTTGAGGGAGGGAGGTCAAGGTATGAACAACAGTTGAGGGAGGGAGGTCAAGGTATGAACATCAGTTGATGGAGGGAGGTCAAGGTATGAACAGCAGTTGAGGGAGGGAGGTCCAGGTATGAACAGCAGTTGAGGGAGGGAGGTCCAGGTATGAACAGCAGTTGAGGGAGGGAGGTCAAGGTATGAACAGCAGTTGAGGGAGGGAGGTCAATGTGGGAACGGAGGGAGGGATTCTCTGAATGAGTATAAAGTCCCAGTTAATTAGAAATTACTTCCAAACAAGGAGCCACTTGAGGGAGGCGATTGTACGGCATGGGTGGCAACATGCGCTGATGGCGGAATGACCAGTAGTATAGACGCTGCTGTCCGTGGAGTTTGCTGGTGCTGTCCGTGGAGGGCTACCCTAATCAAGCATTCACAACCATATTTTAAAGCTGCGTAGTCCGATGAAATATCAAATTTTCAAAACCAAACCAATTATCTAGATTTGATTTTACATATCTAACTTAGATACTGATGCACTTATTACATATTTGTTTCTGCGTAGAAGGCAATACTGAGACAATTTAACAGAACCTGTTACTGCAGAAGTCTATGGTGTCAGAGTTTTGGCAAGCTTGCCAAAACTAATTTTCCATGTTTGCACTCAAAATATCTCAAAAGTTTACCATTTAAAATAAAAGTAATTTTGAACTAATGTAAAATAGATACTAGTGATCGATCTAATATATTTATCTCAGAAAAAATACAGAAATTCAAAACCATCGGACTATGCAACTTTAAGCATTAGCAGTGCTAGCATTATTAGGCACTGACAACAACATTCTGTGTGCAGCAATGTCACCGTCATTCAGTACTATTGTATGCACTAGCGAAGTTACCATTTCTTGGCACATCCTGTCCACAACACTCACACATACACACACACACACACATGTCACCGTCATTCAGTACTAATGTATGCACTAGCAAAGTTACCATTTCTTGGCACATCCCGTCCACAACACTCGCACACATATACACACACACACATGTCACCGTCATTCAGTACTATTGTATGCACTAGCGAAGTTACCATTTCTTGGCACATCCCGTCCACAACACTCCCACACATACACACACACACATGTCACCGTCATTCAGTACTATTGTATGCACTAGCGAAGTTACCATTTCTTGGCACATCCCGTCCACACCACTCACACAAAAACACACACACACACATGTCACCGTCATTCAGTACTATTGTATGCACTAGCGAAGTTACCATTTCTTGGCACATCCTGTCCACAACCCTCACACATACACACACACACATGTCACCGTCATTCAGTACTATTGTATACACTAGCTAAGTTACCAATTCTTGGCACATCCCGTCCACAACACTCCACATACACACACATACACACACACATGCGCATACACACACACACATTCACACAGCATCTGAAGCTTGCACCCCGTGGGCGACCATTAAGCATCATGACAGGTTGAACCAGTACGGTTTTCTCATTAACGCAATGCTACCAGAAAATATGTGTGCAAGGGATGAGGAGATTCACTATGGACTAACCTCAGAAACTTTTAATCAAAATACAGTTGTGAAACTACACGACTGCCAGGGGCGTAGCTAGACCTTTAACGATGTGTACTCCTAATTTTGGCAGGGGGTTTAGGGGGCCGCTTAAGCTTAAGCTGGCGGATTTTACACATTTTAGACTTGAGTTTTCAACACTCCGGACTACTAGATGCCTTCTTTCTCTCTCTCTCTCTCTCTCTCTCTCTCTCTCTCTCTCTCTCTCTCTCTCTCTCTCTCTCTCTGTCTCTCTCTCTCTCTCTCTCTCTCTTTATTTTTTTATTTTTTTGTTGTTGTTGACAAAACGATGTGGACGTTTTGGCGTACGCTCGTACGCCTAGCTACGCCCCTGACTGCCTGTCATGTCATAGAAGCTCAGAACTAAGCTTAAAGTTGCATAGTCCGGTGGTTTTGAGTGTGTCATTATTTTTTTAGATACTTATATTAGGTTGGTCGTTATAATATGTGTCTACCTTACTTCATTTGAATTAACTTTGATCACAAGTGGTTAAAGTTGCATAATCCGATGGGTTTTGATTTTCTGTAATTTTTCTGCGATAAATATATTAAATTGATTGTTATAATCTTCCTTACTTTAGTTTGAAGTAACTTTTATTTTAAATTGCTAACTTTTGAGGTATTTGAAGTGGAAACATGTAAAATTAGTTTTGGCAAGCACGACAAAGCTCTGGCACCATAGACTTCAGCAGTAACAGGTTCTATTAAATTGACTCTGTATATCCCCTCCTGTGTGACAATAAATGCTTAATAAGTGCATCAGTGTCTAAAGCTGTGTTTACACGGGCAAATGTAAAACGATCTAGACAAAGCGATTTATATGAAGCGATGTAGTGGCGCGTTTACACGCAACTAGTTTGAAGGCGGAAATCGATATCTGCACATGAGCAAGTCCAGACTAACCAGCGCCAGTTTGGGTTCGTCGACGTCACCACGAGAGAGTGTGGGTTCGACCTAGATCTGTATGGACTGAATCGTATTGGTTTGGAACGGTCAAAACTTTTGCTGGGCAGTGAAACCCTAAAAATAAATGATGAAAAAAGTATCTGTGCACAGCTAGCGGTTTCATAGACTAAATTCTATAATATGCGCTTTTGATCGACCGGAAAGTCAACAAACTAAGGTCTCGACTGCGCATGCGTGTGACGTTCTTAAGCTAGATCGCTTTATCTATACTACCTCGCAAGGTGGTTTACATATACCGATTTACATGAATCGATTCAGCCCTAAAACGTCGTGTTTACACGGCAAATGTAAATCGATCTAGACAAGTGGTTTTATATGAAGCGTTTTAACTCGCCCGTGTAAACACGGCTTAAGATAGATATGTAGGATCAAATTTAGATAATTGTCTTGGTTTTGAAAATGTAATATTCTATCGGACTATGCAGCTTTAACTTTGGAGATATTTTGAGTGAAAACATACTAAATTTATTTTGGTGTACACATAAAAATTCTAACTCAGAGATGAAAGACCTCCGCGGTTTCACGGATTTCCGGAATTTCTTATATTCACCGTTTAACATTAAACAAAATTCCAAAAGATGCAATTATATGAGTTATGACAACAGTTGTGTGGTTCGAATCCCGTTCTTTTTTCTCTTTTTTTTCATGGATAAGTCTGAATAGACTTGTTTTCACCATTAGATAGTTTGTCGCTAGAAAAACCTGAGCCTACACTTTTACCGACCCAAGGGATTTTTAACCTCCCACACTACATAGACATGGTATGAGAGCAACTGGCCTTTGATGACGCTGTAAGTTATACACAGCGGTGGAAATCCAAATTGGCAGAGGTGGGGGCACAGGGAATCGAACCACTGACCTTCAGTTTAGGAGTCCGACCTAGAAAAAGGTCAGTCACTCTAACTACTCTGCCACAGAGAACATAATATATGACCTTAGATGTAGTTAGAACATAAAACCTAAGTAAGAAAGTGTTAGATATGGGCGATAATGAAATCACAAGGCTAGTTGAAACCTGACTTCCGGTATTTTTCAGCGAGTCTATGACTATGAGAGAAAATCCGAGCGATCCCGGAAATTTGCCGTCGGTGTAATAACTTCGGCTTGTTTTCCACGTTTTTTGCTGGAGATCACTTTCATCCGTGTATTTATGTACTTCAGCAATAAAATATTCTATTAAATTGACCTAGTATTCCCTCTGAAATACCCCTTCCTGCTTATTAGAAAGAATAGCCTATGTGGCGGCAGCAGGTTTCTTCTGAAGAAATATTTCAGAATGACCATATGTTTTGAGTCCAATAGCCGATGATATAAAAAAAATCAATGTGCTCTAGAAGCATCGTTAAATAAAACACGCTTTAATAGAATCTGGATAGCGATTTGGTTTAGACAACGTCAGTATCGTTGACATGCTGTGCTCGACTCGGGATAGCCTTTTGGTTTAGACAATGTCGGTATCGTTGACATGCTGTGCTCGACTCTGGATATCGTTTTGGTTTGGACAACGTTGGTATCGTTGACATGCTGTGCTCGACTCTGGATATCGTTTTGGTTTAGACAACGTCGGTATCGTTGACATGGTGTGCTCGACTCGGGATAGCCTTTTGGTTTAGACAACGTCGGTATCGTTGACATGCTGTGCTCGACTCGGGATAGCCTTTTGGTTTAGACAACGTCAGTATCGTTGACATGCTGTGCTCGACTCGGGATAGCCTTTTGGTTTAGACAACGTCGGTATCGTTGACATGCTGTGCTCGACTCTGGATATCGTTTTGGTTTGGACGTTGGTATCGTTGACATGCTGTGCTCGACTCTGGATATCGTTTTGGTTTAGACAACGTTGGTATCGTTGACATGCTGTGCTCGACTCTGGATATCGTTTTGGTTTAGACAACGTCAGTATCGTTGACATGCTGTGATCGACTCAGGATATCGTTTTGGTTTAGACAACGTCGGTATCATTGACATGCTATGCTCGACTCTGGATATCGTTTTGGTTTAGACAACATCGGTATCGTTGACATGCTGTGGTCGACCTTTGCAGATGTCATCTGCGGTTTGCCGCCCGGCCGTTGTGTGGGGTGATTGTTAGTACAACATGCCACTTCCGGGCGTGTTTGGGACGTACACAGGTGGCCGTTAGTCACCAGCGGCCTCAAGTAGCGCCGGAACCAGCAGCAACCGCTGATCACCTTCACAGATGTGCACGAGATGCAGATGGGCGTGGGGAAGGGTGTGTGTGTGTGGGCGGGGGTGGGGGGGGGGGGCGGCTAGTAACCAGGGGCTTAAAGTGGCATAATCTGATGGTTCTAGTTTTTGCCATTTCTTTAAAAAGACCTTTAATTATATATATATATAAAATTATGTATATATATGATGTTGATTTATGTATATGATTTATATATATATATATATTCATAATTATGAGGTTGATATGTATGTATATAAATATATATATTATTTTTAAGTGTTAACTTAACAGGTGTTTTGACTGGAAAGATGCTATTTAATTTATTTTGGTGTGCACACCCGAAATGCTGGAATATGACGTACCAGCAGTTTGGTTTTGAAAATAGCCCATTTTCAGTGGATTGTGCCACTTTACTTCAGCTTTGGCAGAAGCCAGTTTAGTGTTCGGGCATCAGGTGACAACCGGCGTGCACTGGTTCCGTGAGGCGCTTGCAATGTGGTACCAGCAGCTAGTCAGCCGCGCAGTGGGGTCGGTGACGAGTTGGTGAGACGGCGCGGCGTGTAAACACCCATGTAGGGGGTCTCATGGCGTGTTGAACCGCTCTTCTTACACTTAGGACAACTCACATCTTTTCAGATAGCATTACTAATGATAAAACCGCACACTGCCGCTTCAACGTGTCAGCGATGTCTGCCGGCCTCACACGGGGTGGAGGCCTTCTGGTGTTTGTGTTGCTATGTCTCTGTGTGTGTTTGTGTTGCTGTGTGTGTCTGTGCATGTTTGTGTTGGTGTGTGTGAGTGTGTGTGTGAGTGTGTGAGTATGTGTGTGATTGTGTGTGTGAGTGTGTGCGAGTGTGTATTTGTGTGAGTGTGTGTGAGTGTAAATGTGTGTGAGTGTGTGTGTCTGTGTGTGAGTGTGTGTCTGTGTATGTTGGTGTTGGTGTGTGTATGAGTGTGTGTGTGGGTGTGTGTGAGTGTATGTGAGTGTGTGTGTGAGTGTGTGTGTGAGTGTATGTGTGTGAGTGTGTGTGTATGTGTGTGGTTGTGTTGGTACGTCTGTGTGCGCTGGCGTGCGTGTGTGTGCGAATGGGTGGGCGTGTGTGTATATGTTAGTGAGTAACTCGGTTTAAACAGATCCTGGATTCAGTTTAGGTAATTTATCACATAATATAATATAAAATATACATGTCTCCCCTCCTCCTATCTCCCTCTCCTTTTGCCTTCTTCTTTCCGTCTTTCCTGTTGTCTATTGTCCTCCCGTTTCTCTCTTCCTTTCCCGCCCATCACACACACACACTCTTCTTTCTGCTTCGCAACCTGACTCACCCCCCCCCCCCTTATTCTGTTCTCCCTCCTTAGTTACCCTTATTTTCTTCCTCTCGACTGACTGTCAGTGTCACTATGTCCTTCTCCTTCTTCTCCTCCTTCTCCTTCTCCTCATCTTTCTCCGTCTCCTTCTGCCCCCTTCTCCTTCTCATTCTCATTCTCATTCTCATTCTCCTCCTTCTCATCTTTCTCCTTCTCCTTCTCCTTCACCACCTCATAATGTTTATTAAAACAATTTTTATCAATTCATTCTTTCATCTATTTTATTTACCTTATGATTGTGAGTTAAAAAAAATTCATGAGTGCCTATTGACACATAGTTGATTGTATGCTTTTACAGTCAAATTAAAGGCGATGGTTGAATACAAAACAAACAATTCTCGCTGTGAATATGTCCTATTCTGCCGTCATGGCGTAAAGAAAGCACCAATCAATCAATCCTTCTCCTCCTTCTCCTTCTCCTTCTCCTTCTCCTTCTCCTTCTCCTTATCTTCCTCCTCCTTCTCCCCTTCTCCTTCTCCTCCTTCTCCCCCTTCTCCTTCTCCTCCCGTCCTCCTCCTCCTCCTTCTCTTCCTCCTCAATCTCCCCCTCCTTCTCCTTCTCCTTCTGCTCCTTCTCCTCTCGCTTTCTTTCCTTCCTCCTTAATCATTCCCATCTCTCTTTATTCATTCTTCCCTTCCCTCTCTCGTCACTCGTCCCTCCCTCCATACGTCACTCCTTTCTCCCTCCATCTCACTCTATCTTCCTCTCCCCTGTCCTCCTCCTCCTCTCTCTCTCTCTGTCTCTCTCTCTCTCTTTGTATCCCTCCTTCCCTTTTCCTACTGCCTTCCTCCCTCTCCACTCTCCCTCCAGCCACCCTTCCCACTCCCCCTTCCTACTCTCAGCTCTCCCTTCCTACTCTCAGCTCTCCCTTCCTACTCTCAGCTCTCCCTTCCCTCATTCCCTCCCCTACCGCCCCCCCACCTCTTTCTCCCTCCTTCTCCTCCGATTCCCCTCTCCGCATCCCGACCCCGACCCCCGTTACCCCTCGTCCACACCTAGCTCATACATAGAATGCGCTGATCCTAGTGATATAACCATATTTCAAGTCTGCATGAGACAATTTCAATTTTACGACAGGTCATTGCCATCATCATGCTGTCGGTCGCGATGCGACAAAGACTGCTTTCATTACCTGACTGCCGCTCTCCGTTTAGATCTCTGCTGTGAGAGTGATATCCATGAGTCGGTCTACATTTCATGAAAGCTGCCTGCAAAAGTGTTGAAGTGCTGCTCGCTTTTGCAAGTTACCAGCGGCATCTCTCGGGGAGCAAATAGAGGTTTCACACCGGCAAGAACATGTCAAGACAGGCGCAAAACTATTTGTCCCTGTAGTGGCTGGTCGGGAGATGTTGGGAGTTTCATCCATCAACTGCCCTTAATGCTGCCACAGTGACATGGTTTTCTGTCTAGGGTTTGCTCCCTTAGCCTTCGGTTCTGTCAAGAACCTGTACACAAGGCAGTGGTTTACAACTCTGCAGGGCAGGGGCGTCAAACTCCCTGAGGTATTGCAATACCTGTCATTGCCATAAATACTACAAAAAGTTTGTGAAATCTAAATAACCTCTGTTATTCGCAGCAATCTGTTCTCCGATTAGAAAACGTGAATTATTAGTTATGATGCCATTGGCAACGAATTGGATTTAATGACGCTCGATCCTTTTCAGTCGAACTTTCTAGCAAAGTAATCGATGGCCAATTTCTTTTTAAACCAACGTGTAATGGAAAAGCATCTTTGATTTTCAGTCACATCAATATTCATTATTTCCATTAATTATCCTTCTGGTTATGGAAATGATGACAGTTTTTAAACTAGTAAATACGTGAAATAATGACTGGTACTTTGCAAAAGTAGAAGTTGACATGGTGCTGGATTATTGATGATGTGTTGAGTGGATGTTTTGTAGAGATGGAAGGAGTTTTGACATCGGACAAACTGGGAGCAGCACTAAGATTTCTGTCGGGCTTCGAGAATATTTTTGCTAACAGAGAATTAAATCAGCAAAATAGCCGTTCTTCCTATAAGACAATTGTGCTAATTAAGGGGTCATAGAAGGTTTTCACATTTTCATGGTAAAAAAAGCAGAACAGGTGGACTGGTTGTCAGGCGTGAGTTGTGGGGGGTGATGAAAATGGGAAATATTGCACCTAGAGCGGGACTCGAACCCACATCTCTTTGCATTCCGGGCCAGTGTGCTAACCATTACACCACATAGGCTCCTTGATATCACCACACTACCCATACCTACCTGTCTATGTGGTTACTTGCCTGAGAGGTCAGTGCAGACCACTACACTCATCCCCCTGGAATTGTAAGTCTTGTAATGCTTACAATTACATACACACAGGCAATGCACTTACACATACATGACAGGGTAGGTTCAACAACCATACATCATGTAGCTTGTATAGGATCATGATCACCGCAACCAGTTGTAAAATTGTCCGATTTAATACATGTGAACCGAGGTGAAATTACTATAATAAATTACAAACTATCTATATAATGATAAATGTTAAAATATAAAAACCCAAAGGCATATGAGGGATGTGTGAAATTGGTAAACTATTATTCATTGAGTATAGAATTTGTATAATTAAATAGTCTTTGGAGGGAGTGTCACTTCCGAGTTTGGCTAAGAACAGTCTTTGGAAGAGTCACCTCACATGCCCCCTCCCCCCCCCCCCACATGGTATTGTTATGATCATTGACCACTGCATTGTATTCTAATTGGAGGATTAAGTCATGTGACCACTGCATTGTACTGTGATTGATGAATGGAATCATGTGACCACGGCCATCTTGGATTCTGAAAAACCTATATAAGCCAATAAATTGAAGAGTCTCATTCTCTTACTTTCACTCTAACCCTGTTTCCTTCATTACCTGTAGTGCTTTCATTTGACCTATTTACACCACCCACACCACCAGCCGGCACGTTTACACAGTGTCATGGGGGTGATGAAAATGGGAAATATTGCACCTAGAGCGGGACTCGAACCCACATCTCTTTGCCTTCCGGGCCAGTGTGCTAAGCAAAACACCACCTAGGCTCCCTGATATAACCACACTACCCACGTCTACCTGTCTATGTGGTTACTTGCCTGAGAGGTCAGTGCAGACCACTACATGCGCATTCCTTTGATGGTTTAATAAAATGTTGATATACTGCCATGGTGATTCATGTGCAATACTTCGTTGTGGGTGAATAGTACTCCTTGAACTAATCTGAACTAATCTGAAAATGTAGCTGCATTGTTGTGGGAGTACAATATGTATATAATATATATATTATATATATATGTACGTATGTATATATATAAAGCCCATGCTAATTCCAGTGTGCGAGTGACAGTATTTCACAACGCTGGTATGGTTGGGGGTGGTGGTGCCACCAGTCCCAACTGTGAAAAGGGGTCACCCATAAAGTAGTACACAACATGTGGGTGATAATATAGGGAACATTCCCTTCCACACCTTTATTTTATACTCGCATAATCCTGGTGCATCACACACACACATATATATGTTTGTTGCGGGTTTACATCTAGCATCATCTATGGTCATGTCAAGATGGTGACTCAATTGTGGCAGTACACATTCATGGTGACTTTATAGTGCTCCCTGACTGGAACTTGGAAGATCAGGCCACTGGTACCATGACCCAATATCCCACTCAGTCACATTATCCAGATAGTGAGCTAACCAGTCCTTGCCCTATCCTAGTAATGCTGAGCGCCAGGCTAGGTAGCGACAAGTATCAATTTTGTAAGTCATTGGTTTTGACTCGGCCAAGATTCGAACAACCAACCTTCCACTCCCGAAGCCTGATTCAGCCACTGCGGACGCAGGGAGCGGGAAGGAAAGAATGACCGCTCCGCAGCAAATATCATGGAGGTTAAAATGGACAGAGAGAAACATTTATATCCACATAGTAAGTGGTCTAGTCACACATATTTAAATATATCTACATATATATATATATATATATAGTACATATATCATACATATATAATAACATATATATATATATATATGAGACTGTCTCAAAAGGTCCTAAGCAATATGGGACAAAACTTTTTTCATTGTATCGATCAACATACTATCTGCATATGCATTTGCTCAGGATAAACTGATTTGTTTTTTACATGGTGTTTCATAATCCCAATAGAATACATATTGATTTGAAGCGAATGTCCTTGTGTTTTCAGTGTAACCGTTTCTGTGCTGTTTTGTGTCAATTGTTACAGTGGACAAACAACAAAAGAGTTATCACCTTTTGAAATAGGCTCATATATATATATATATTTATTTATTTATTTATTTATTTACATATATATTATACGGCCACTGGTTTCCCCCCTCAACCCCTAGAAGTGATTATTACAACAATGGTTAGACGTGAATCGTCGGTATTATGAATACACAGTGAGTTAATTGTGAGATGTGAGTGTCTTACAGAGGACTGGGTTGATGGGTTGATGGGAGTGAGTGTGGTGTGTCGGTGCATCTCTCCCCGAGCTGCCTCCCACCTCACACTCCGCTGGTGCACCTACACAACACCACAACAACTCAACAACTCACCACTCCTCCCCCTGTAAATGGCGATTGATGGGCGAGGTAAATATAACCACATAGCTGCAGTCAACACCAAGCCATCGCCCCATCTGTTCAACACTGCTGTCTGGGCCCCTCTTTCTGGGCTGTGGAGTGGGTTGTTGTTCCTGTACCCCTCACTGTCACTGTTGTCTGTCCCCTGCAATCTCTCCTTGCCTGTGTCAAATCTATCCTGCCATGCTTGGCAATTACGCTAAGATTCCAGCTTCATCAGGAACACCCCTCCGATTCGCTGTAAGTTTCTTTGTGGAGCAATTCGGTGTGAGCTGTTTGGCTTTGTACAGCGGCACGGCAGCGACTTGAGGTGTGTGAAGATTTCTATGTTGTGAGCATCTCTGGATGTTTGTTTGTTGTTGTTTTATGTCCTAGCAACATCTAAGGTCCTATCAGGACGGGTACCGACTTGTGACAGTGCGCTTTATAGTGCTGTCCCACTGGAAGACCAGGCCACCAGCACCATGACCTGATATCCCACTGAGTCACATTATACTGACCCTGAGCCAACCAGTCCTTGCCCCATCCTGATAATGACGAGCCCCAGGCTAGGAAGCGACAAGTATCAATTTTTAAGTCATTGGTTTGACTCGACCAGGGTTTCGAACCCACGATCCATCAACACGGAAGACGGACGCTCTAACTCAATTAGCCATCCCGTCTGGTCATCTCTGGATGTGATGACTAGTTAAAGCTGTGGTATGGTAAAACAGCTCAGGATGTGATGATCCGCTAAAGATGTGGTGATCAGTTTAAGATGTCAACACCTCAGGGTTTGGTGAGCAGCTCACAATGTAGTGAGTAGCTCAGGATGTGATGAGCAGTTCAAGATGTGATGAGCTGCTCGTAATGTGGTGAGCAGTTTAGGATGTGGTGAGCAGCTCAGAATGTGGTGAACTGCTCAGAGTGTGAACATTTCAGGATATGATGATCACATGAGGGTGTGGTGAGCAGTTCAGTGCGTTATGAATAGTTCAGAATATAGTGAGCACTTCAGAGTGTGGTGAGCAGCTTAAGATGTGATGAGCTCAGAATGTGGTGAGCTGCTGAGACTGTGGTAAGTAGCTCAGAATATGATGAGCTTCTCAGAATGGAGTGAAGAGTTCAGTATGTTGTGTGAAGTTCGGAATGTGGTGAACTTCTCATGGTGTGTTGAGCAGCTGAAGATGTGATGAGCAGCTCAGAATGTGTGAGCTTCTCAGAATGTGGTGAGCAGCTCACAATGTGATGAGCAGATCAGAATGTGGTGAGCTTCTCAGAATGTGGTGAGCAGCTCACAATGTGGTGAGCAGCTTACAGTGTGATGAGTAGCTCACAATGTGGTGAACAGCTCACAATGTGGTGAGCAGCTCACAATGTGGTAAGTAACTCATAATGTGGTGAGCAGCTCAGAATTTGTGAGCTTCTCAGAATCTGGTGAGCAGCTCACAATGTGGTAAGTAGCGCATAATGTGGTGATCAGCTCACAATGTGGTAAGTAGCTCAGGGTGTGGTGAGCAGCTCTCATTCTTGTGAATAGTTCATGTCGTAATGAGCAGCTCAAGATGTGATGAGCAGATCACGGTTTGGTAAGCAGGTCTCCTTGTGGTGAGCAATTCACTTTGTGATGAGCAGCTCATGATGGTACATAGCTCAGTGTAAGCTGAGCAGCTGAGTCCGATATGAAAGGAGCTCTGAGCAGAGGGTGAGCACCTCGACGCGAGGTAAAGGGGTCAGGATTATAAGGAGCAGCTCATTAGTCTGTCCGTGTTAACCCGGCCTGACGCCGACATGGCCCCCTCCTCGCCCGGTGGTCGCCACTGGGCCGGACCATCCTGCCAACAGTTCACCAACGCGTGGGGTTGTTTCACCAACATTCACCCAAGGGCACCGCCTGGTGGCCGACCTTCTGAAACCTCTCAGGGCGGGTCTGTGCTAACGTTTGTTCGAACCCACGGAGTGTTTGATGAATGTGGCTGTGGCAAGACCGGTGCAAGTTGACAAGCACACTTGTTCAAATGACTGATATTTATACTAGTGATAAATGGACATTGATAGAGTAACCAATACACATAATTATAAATCAAGTTCGCTGTAAGGCACTCACCACACATTCTCATGAATGTTAATTTATTGTTGTATATATACATATATATGTTATATATATTATATATATATATACCATATATGTCCCAATAGACGCTCACTGAGCGAGTGCAGACATATGGATGCCCGTCTCTTCAAAGTTAAAGAATTTCATGGATTTGTTTTTGTCGTGCCTCTGAAATAAAGTGTGATGATTGTCTTATTTTATGTGCATTCAGTCTGAATATGATCGTACATTTTTATTTGGTTTTGTCGTGCCTCTGAAATAAAGTGGGATTGTCTTATTTTATGTGCATTCAGTCTGAATATGATTTGAAATGGGGTGTGTGCTTCTATTGGGTAGCGTGCTTCTATTGGCACATATGTGGTATGTAATATATGATGTATATATATATGATGTATATATATATATGATGTAATATATGATGTATATATATATATATACAACAACAAAAACCCACAAAAATCTTACCAAGAGTCAGATTTTCATGTTGTTTTTTCTTGTTAGAGGTTCCTTTCATCTCTGGTACATCCTGGTTGTGAGTGCGTCGGGGTGTGGGGGGTGGAGTGCTACCCTGCAGCTTTCTTTCTGCATGCCCGTTTTACTAGCGGGTCGCCGACCACTTCAGTTATGGTTAGTTACTTCTGTGAACTCTGACCCTCACATGCCCGCCCCGACCCACGCCCGCCCCGACCCACGCCCACCCCAAGCCGCACCGAGTAGACGAATGTTTGTACTCTGCGATTTCAGGACAGAAACGCTACATGACTGCTTTACGACTTTTGTAGGCGTGTGTATCGAGCTGTGAGTGACCCCCACCACTACCCCACAATCACACACACGCACTTCTACACACCCACACACACGCACACATCACACCACCCCGTTCTCCGCTGGAGTGTGGTCAGCGGCCTGGGAGTCGTTAGACCCTCTGTGATCACCGACGGAAATAAGTTCTCTTTAAAACTCACCTTGCCCGCGACACGCGACCCGCCACCCGTGACCTCTGACCCGTGACCTATGGCTCGTGACCCGGGCGGTTCCCGCATCCTCCCAGTCGATCGCTTCGTCCGGGACCGACTGGGTGTGGTAGTCTCATCGTGCCACACACGCGCACGCGCGCACACACGCGCACACACAGCAGGTGAGCCCGCCCACCCAGAATCAGCAAACCCACATACTGCCAGTACTACGAGATGAAGCACAACTTTATATACCCGTCTACACCATGAACCACCCAACTCACATACCACCACCCGTCTACACTACATACCACCCAACTCACATACCACCACCCGTCTACAATACAAACCACCCAACTCACATACCACCACCCGCCTACTCTATGAACCACCCAACTCACATACCACCACCCGTCTACACTATGAACCACCCAACTCACATACCACCACCTGTCTACACTAGAAACCACCCAACTCACATACCACCACCTGTCTACTCTATGAACCACCCAACTCACATACCACCACCCGTCTACACTATGAACCACCCAACTCACATACCACCACCTGTCTACACTAGAAACCACCCAACTCACATACCACCACCTGTCTACTCTATGAACCACCCAACTCACATACCACCACCCATCTACACTATGAACCATCCAACTCACATACCACCACCTGTCTACACTAGAAACCACCCAACTCACATACCACCACCCGTCTACTCTATGAACCACCCAACTCACATACCACCACCCATCTACACTATGAACCACCCAACTCACATACCACCACCCGTCTACACTACAAACCACCCAACTCACATACCACCACCCGTCTACTCTATGAACCACCCAACTCACATACCACCACCCGTCTACACTATGAACCACCCAACTCACATACCACCACCCATCTACACTACAAACCACCCAACTCACATACCACCACCCATCTACACTACAAACCACCCAACTCACATACCACCACCTGTCTACACTATGACACCCTACACATACCACCACCCATCTCACTATGACCACCAACCCATACTCACACCTGCTACACTGACCACCCAACTCACATACCACCACCCATCTACACTACCAACCACCCAACTCACATACCACCATCCATCTACACTACAAACCACCCAACTCGCATACCACCACCCATCTCCACTACATACCACCCAACTCACATACCACCACCTGTCTACCCTATCAACCACCCAACTCACATACCACCACCCATCTACACTACAAACCACCCAACTCACATACCACCACCCGTCTACACTACAAACCACCCAACTCACATACCACCACCCATCTACAATACAAACCACCCAACTCACATACCACCACCTGTCTACACTACACACCACCCAACTCACATACCACCACCCGTCTACTCTATGAACCACCCAACTCACATACCACCAGCTGTCTACACTATGAACCACCCAACTCACATACCACCACCCATCTACACTACAAACCACCCAACTCACATACCACCACCCATCTACACTACAAACCACCCAACTCACATACCACCAGCCGTCTACAATACAAACCTCCTGGGGGTGGTGGTGGTAGTGTTGGTCGTTGTCGTCGTCGTCGTCGTGGGTGGGTGGTGGTAGTGGGGTGGAGGTGGTGGTATTGGGGGGTGGAGGTGGTGATGGAGGTGGTGGTAGTGGGGGTGGAGGTGGTGGTAGTGGGGGGTGGAGGTGGTGGTAGTGGGGGGTGGAGGTGGTGGTAGTGGGGGGTGGAGGTGGTGGTGGGGGTGCTCAGGCACGGGCAGGGGAGGGGGAGTTCAGGGGGGACAGCTGATGTGTGGATGAGTCGCCTGAACGATCACATACCACAAGCAATCTGTTACTATGGTTACAGTCTGTCCAGGCTAATGTGTACACAGTCTGTCCCTGAAGCCCAATACTCAGCCCCCTGTCTACAGCTCGCGCGGGGGTGCTGTGTGCTGGGGGTTTGGGTATGGCAGGATTAGCAATGACTGTACACGACTGGGGGACGAGGGAGAGGGGTGGGGGTGGGGGGAGGTTGTGCCTCTGTGTCTCGTTATCACCTCCACCACTACCACCCCTCCCCACCTCCACCTCCACCCCTCCACCACCACCACCCCCACCACCACGACCTCCACCCCTACCACCACCACCACCACCACCACCACCACCACCACCACCACCTCCACCACTACCACCACCACACCACTCCCACCACCACCACCACCTCCACCACTACCACCACCACCACCACCACCACCACCACTACCACCACCTCCACCACCACCACCACCACCCCCACCACCACCCCCACCACCACCATGCCCCGCGCATGCTCAGAAGGCGGGTGTTGGGAGGTGGCGGTGCTTATTAATTGCTACCTGCTTTTGGCTTCCTGTGCTGTGAAATGTAGGCTAGCTAACTTATCACGTGACGAGGCACACGTGTATCAAGACATCACTACCCGCGACTGTTTGACCAACAACTCCAATTCGCACCGGGCCCGGTGACCGAGTCGATAGAGCGCGAGCCTCGCGTGCGAGAGATCCGGAGTTCGGTTCCCGGTCGAGTCAATCCAATGACTTATAAAATTGATACTTGTCGCTTCCTAGTTAGGTGCTCGGCATTAATAGGATAGGGCAAGGACGGGTTAGCTCAGTATCAGGATAAAGTGACTGACTGGGATAGCAGTTCATAGTGCTGGCAGGCTGGTCTCCCAAATAGACAGCAGTATAAAGTCACCATGAGTGTGCGCTGTCACAAGTCGGTACCCTTCCTGAAATGACCATATGTTTGACGTCCAATAGCCGATGATAAAAATCAATGTGCTCTGCCTCTGGAGGTGTGGTTAAATACAACAAACTTTAACAAAAAAATTGCCATGATGTATAACCAACAAAGCACAGGCAACAAACAGTAACTTCACAATTTCTCACAACAGTTGTTGGCGCACGTTGGGTTTCTAATGAGGAGAGATGAGGGCTGTGTGTTGAGGTATGTGATGGGTGTTGGTTGGGGCGTGCTTAGGGTTGCAACAAATGGCGTCATTTCCGCGTCTCACCCTCTGTCACTAAATCACGTGATCAGAATTGAATTAAAAATACTAACGTTTTAAAAAGCAGTACTTAGTTGAAGAATGCTCTACACCTTCTGAATTGTGTAGTATTTGTGATAGCATATGAGATATCTTGCTTGTCAGTTATAGTTAGTTATGTTTATTTTGTTTGTTGTTGTTTTACGTCCTAGTAACATCTAAGGTCATATCAGGACCGGTCCCGACTTGTGACAGTGCGCCCTCATGGCGACTTTATATTGCTGTCCCACTGGGAGACCAGGCTGCCGGCACCATGACCTGTTATCTCACTCAGTCACATTATCCTGACACTGAGCACACCAGTTCTTGCCCTGTCCTAATAATTCCGAGTGCCTGGCTAAGAAGTGACAAGTATAAATTTTTAGTTATGTGAAATTAGCTACTATTTCGTATGCGCTAGTTGGTTCTCGTACATGGATTAGTAAATAAAGTGTACGTCACCTTCTCACACTCACACCAGACGGGATGTCCGAATGGGTTGAGCGCCCGCCTCCCGTTTTGGTAGATCTCGGGTTCGAACCCTGGCCGAGTCAAACCAATTTCCGGATATGACCTTACATGTTGCCAGGATGTAAAATCCCAACAACCCACCCACCCTCTCGCACTCATACGTGGTCTCGCAGTCGCAGTCTCACGAGAAGGGCCCACAGCGACGAAAGGAGAAAAAACGGCTGACCACTGGGTCATATTGAGCATATCCTTGCAGGAATAGTTTCCCATTCTTTAAGTCCTGATATTGTGTGATTTAAAGAGAAGTTGATGTAGATAAATTAAGAATATACTTCAAGCACTTTAATCTGTGCAAAAGATAAATAAATATGTGATAATGTCTGAACAATAAACTAGTCAAATAATATTTGACTAGACTGCTCCCCTGACATTCATTTGCTCAGGCAGAGGCATAGAAGTTTTCTGCTATTATCGCTCAGTTTCCAACCTGGTCCCCTAGCCTTTGTACCGGAAACAAGTTTAAACAGGCTGAAACGAGTTCAACCATGGCTGGTTGGGTCTCACCGTGGCTAGTTGGGTCGCTCTGTATAGCACTGAATATGCTTATGAGTCTCACACACCACAAGACTCAATGGGGGGAAGTCTATCAGGGGGTCGGTGACGTACGGATCAGTTGCTTTTGGTGATCTCTGACGGCTGACGTCACTTAGTCAGGTGGATGGTTGGGAGAAGGAGGGAGAGAGAGGGGAGGGGGAAGGGGGAGGGGGGGCGGCCACATGTGTCAGTGCTCCCGGCGGGTCCCCTCGGCGCGTGCACTGATTAGTTGTACATCCGGCTACTCGAGTCGCAGGCCGAGTCCCCCGCCCCATCCCAAAGCGCTTAGTCCATTATTGTACCAGGACGTGGTTGCCTCACGGGGCGGCGGTTTGCAAACAATTCACCGACTCATTCACCAAACTGAGCCGCACCCCGTCAGTCTGCATGCGTGTAAAGGGTCACCAAGCCTCACTGCCGTTCATTGCACAGGGCCAGGAGCCGGTGTGTGTGCGTGTGGGTGTGTGTGTATGTGTGTGGGTGTATGTGTGTAGGTGTATGTGTGTGTGGGTGTATGTGTGTGGGTATATGTGTGTGGGTGTATGTGCGTGTGTGGGTGTATGGGTGTGGGTGTATGTGTGTGGGTGTGGGTGGGTGTGCATGGGTGGGTGTGCGTGGGTGTATGTGTTTGTGTGGGTGTATGTTTGTGGGTGTATGTGTGTGGGTGTGTGGGTGTATGTGTGTGCGTGGGTGTGTGCGTGGGTGTATGTGTGTGGGTGTGGGTGTGGGTGGGTGTGCATGGGTGGGTGTGCGTGGGTGTATGTGTTTGGGTGTTTGTGTGGGTGTATGTTTGTGGGTGTATGTGTGTGGGTGTGTGTGGGTGCATGTGTGTGCATGGGTGTGTGCATGGGTGTATGTGTGTGGATGTATGTGTGTTGGTGTATGTGTGTGGGTGTATGTGCGTGGGTGTATGTGCATGGGTGTATGTGTGTGGGTATATGTGTGTGGGTGTATGTGTGTGGGTGAATGTGCGTGGGTGTGTGTGTGTGTGGGTGTATATGTGTGGTGACCGAATCGGTAGAGCGCCGGAGATCGGGAGTTCGGTTCCCGGTCGAGTCAAAGCAATGACTTATGAAATTGGTACTTGGTGTTTTCTAGCTTGGCGCTTGGCATTAATATAATAGGATAGGGCAAGGACTGGTTAGCTCAGTGTCAGGATAATGGGACTGAGTGGGATATCGGGTCATGGTGCCGGCAGCCTGATTTCCCAGTGGGGCAGCACTATAAAGTCTCCATGAGCGCACTCTGTCACAAGTCGGTACCCATCCTGATATGACCTTAGATGTTGCCAGGACGTAAAAATACCAATAACCAACCAACTATGTGTGGGTCGTGACCTAATTCTCTCCAAGCATCTGTATTAGCGTGATGTTTCCGCAGCAGTTACCCCATTTACCCTGTAAGAATAGATTGCTGTTGAAGTGTTATTATTAAGTGTTCACATCCTTGCAGGTATTGCAATACCTCAGGGAGTTTGACGCCCCTGCCCAGCAGAGTTGTAAACCACTGCCTTGTGGTACAGGTTCTTGACAGAACGAAGGCTAAGGGAGCAAACCCTGAACAGAAAACCATGTCACTGTGGCAGCATCAAGGGCGGTTGATGTATGGAACTCCCAACATCTCCCAACCAGCCACTGCAGGGACAAATAGTTTTGTGCCTGTCTGGACATGTTCTTGCCGGTGTAAAACCTCTATTTGCTCCCCGAGAGAGTGCCGCTGGTAACTTGCAAAAGCCAGCTGCACTTCAACACTTTTGCAGGCAGCTTTCATGAAAAAGCTAAATGGAGAGCGGCAGTCAAGTAATGAAAGCAGTCTTTGTCGCATCGCGACCGACAGCATGATGATGATGACATCCTTCCAAAGATGAGAAAGTTACACTTTTTTTTTCAAAAGTTTTTTTTACCCGATTTCTTTCTTGGTCACTAGAAAAATTAGTGGAAGTTGGATCAGAGTGTCGGTTTTCTAGTGATAGGGGTGGGGTCTGTAGCTGACTGTAACTCACTAGTTGACTGCAGCTGACTGTAGCTGATTGGAAGTGAATGTGGCTGACTGTAAGTGACTATAACTGACTAAGTGACGGCTAGCTGACTAGCTTACTGTAAGTGAATATAGCTTACCCTAAGTGAATGTAGCTTACCCTGTGTGAATGTAGCTTACCCTAAGTGAATGTAGCTGACTGTAGTTCAGTTGACTGCATATGTCTGTAGCAGACTGTAACTAACTATAGCTGGCTGTAACTGACAGTAACTTACTGTAGCTGACTGTAAGTGAATAGCTGACTGCAGCTGACTGTAGCTGATTGCAAATGAATGTAGCTGTCTGCAGCTGACTAGATATGGCTGTCTATGACTGTAACTAAATGTAGCTGACTGTAGCTGACTAGCTGAGTGTAAGTGTAACGGACTCTATAGCTGTATGTAACTAACTGTAACTGACTGTAACTGAATTTAGCTGACTGTAATGGACTGTAACTGACTGTGGCTGACTGTAGCTGTCTGTAGCTGACTAACTGACTGTAGCTGTATGTAGCTGACTAACTAACTAGATGACTGTAACTGACTGTACATGACTGTACCTGACTGTAACTAACTGTAGATGATTGTAACTGACTAGCTGTATGTAGGTGACTGTAGCTGACTGTAACTAACTAACCGACTGTAGCTGTCTGTAACTGACTGTAACTGACTAGCTGACTGTAACTGTCTGTAACAGACTCTAGCTGACTGCAACTGACTCTAGCTGTCTGTAACTGACTGTAACTGTCTGTAACTGACTATAGCTCTATGTAGTTGACTGTAACTGACTGTAGCTGTATGTAACTGACTAGCTGACTGTAACTGGTTGTCACTGACTGTAGCTGGTTGTAGCTGACTGTAACTGACTGCAACTGACTGTAACTGTCTTATCTGACTTTAACTGACTCTAGCTGACTGTAACTGACTGTAGCTGCCTGTAACTGTCTTTAACTGACTGTAGCTGCCTGTAACTGACTGTAGCTGCCTGTAACTGTATGTAACTGACTGAAGCTGACTGTCACTGACTGTAACTGACTGTAGCTGCCTGTAACTATCTGTAACTGACTCTAGCTGTCTGTAACTGTCTGTAACTGACTGTAGCTGCCTGTAACTGTCTGTAACTGACTGCAGCTGACTGTAACTGACTGTAGCTGACTGTAGCTGACCCCATTGGTGCCGGTTGCACCACTCAGTACACACACCCCGCTCCAGGACTAGCTTGTACCGGGTGCGGGGACATGGAGCGCAGGTTGCCGCTGTGTGGGTAGAAGTGTGGTTGGTGATTCCTCAATGAAAGCACGCCAGGGGCAGACAGCCCAAGTGCTGCCACCTGTGGGGCGGGAGTATGTGCTGAGCGTCCTGGTGCTATCCTGTTACCCTTTAACCCTCTCGCCCCCACACGTCCACACCTCCAGCTTGCCACTAAATGTCATCTGCCATCACCTATGTGACGTCATGCATGAGTAATCGCAGTCCTTGCAATTTCATTTTGGGAGTGAATACTTAAAAGATGAACAACCCATTAGACAAAGCGCCGAGTGGTTGAGTAAATGAAATGAGCACATCAATTCTTAATTTAAGAAGAAAAATATATTCTTCACATCATCATCATCATCATGCTGACGGTCTTGATGCGACAAAGACTGCTGTCATTACTTGACTGCCGCTCTCCATTTAGTCGGTCCATGAGTCGGTCTTAATGTCTCTCAGCTTCAGGTTTCTCTTGATGGTATCCTTGAACCGAAGACGAGGGCGCCCTCTCTTTCTGTAACGAGAAGACAGTTGAGAGTACAGGATCTGCTTTGGTAGCCTGTCTGATGACATCCTCATGAGGTGTCCAGTCCACCGGAGATTCTTTTTGATCAGAAGATCTTCCATAGAGGGCAGCACCATCCGTTCGAGTATTTCCTTATTTGTCACTTTGTCCTTCCAGGTTAGCCTCATGATTGAACGCAGATGTCGCATCATGAAGGCATGCAGCTTTTTCACCTGTCGTCTGTTGTACACTGTCCAGGGCCTCAGCTCCATATAGTAGGGTGGATAGCATGATTGCACAGTAGATCTTGCCTTTGACCCGCATGGACACATACATGGTGGTTGTTCCAGAGTCTCTGGCAAAGTCGGCCGAAAGATGCACTAGTGTTCATATTTACCCGCTACTTTTGATTTTAATAATATAACAAAGCATGTAGTTTAATGGACTTTACAAATCAAATCGACTGTATTTTGGACTCGCCGTCTTGTCCTTTTGCATATTCTCCCACTTCACCAACTCTGTGCCAATATAGATAGCTATTAGATATTGGAACCAGGAATTCCACTTCCTGTTCCATACTGATACAGTTTTCTCTCATATTTGACCAGACGGGATGGCCGAATGAGTTAGAGCGCCCGTCTCCCATGCTGGTAGATCGTGGGGTCGTGGGTTCGAACCCTGGTTGAGTCAAACCAATGACTTAAAAATTGATATTTGTCGCTTCCTAGCCTGGCACTCAGCATTATTAGGATAGGACAAGGATTGATTAACTTAGTGTCAGGATAATGTGACTGAGTGGGATATCGGGTCATGGTGTCGGCGGCCTGCTTTCCCAGTGGGACAGCACTATAATTTATAGTATAAAGTCGCCATGAGCGCGCACTGTCACAAGTCGGTACCCGTCCTGAAATGACCTTAGATGTTGCTAGGATGTAAACCAACAATGTAAACCAACAAACAAACAAATTTCTCTCGTATTTAGACTACGTTGTCATGCGCCCCTACGCTGGTTAGGGGTGAATATTGGATCTAGTGGTGAAGGTGCTAGATGCTGTCTGCAAACTGCAAGCAGACGACATTTGGTGGCTGTATGTAGACGCGGCTGCTGCAGATCGGGAGAACTGGGGAAGTCCACGCTGGTCTGGTTCTATGCTGTTGATGGAACCGGCGTTTACAGATGGCTACCAGCCACTAGGGGTGCGTAGACCTAGCAGTTAACCGATCATGTTTAAAAAAAGTTGTATTTACGTCCGGAACCAGACAGGATGGCCGAATGAGCGTCCGCCTCCCGTGTTGGTAGACCATGGGATTGTGGATTCGAACCCTGGTTTAGTCAAACCAATTACTTAAAAATTGATACTTGTCACTTCCTAGCCTGGCGCTCGGCATTATTAGGATAGGGCAAGGACTGGCTGGCTCAGTGTCAGGATAATGTGACTGAGTGGGATATCAGGTCATGGTGCTGGTGGCCTGTTCTCCCAGTGGGGCAGCACTATAAAGTCGCCATGAGTGCGCACTGTCACAAGTCGGTACCCGTCCTGATATGATCTGAGATGTTGCTAGGACGTAAAACAACAACAAACAAACAAAAAACTGTTTTTACATCCTAGATTTTGAGTTGCATAGCCAACTATGTTATGTGTTATCTAATGTTGACAGATGCACAACTTGTAGGTATGTTGGTAGAATTTGTCGCACAATGTATGAAGGCCTATGTGTGTGTGCGTATGTATGTATCTATATGTATGTATGTATGTATGTATGTATGTATGTATGTATGTATGTATGTATGTATGTATGTATGTGTATGTGTGTGTGTGTGTAATCCGATGTTTTAAAAGTTGCATAGTCTGATGGTTTTGAGTTTCTATCATTTTCTGAGATAAATATATTAGGTTGATCATTAGAATATATCTTACATGAGCGTGAAGTAACTTTGAATTAAATAGTATTAACTTTGCAGATATTTGAAGTGTACACATGCTAAATTAATTTGTGCATGCATGCCAAAACTCTGATCCTAGGCTGGATAAAACTTGGTAAAAGGTTTGCAGGAATTGCACCAATGGCAGGTCTATTAATTGTACCCTCAATAGGGCTCCTTGTCAGATATTACCATATACAGGGGAATATTCGTCTTTGTCTTACTTCCTAGATGTTGCTAGGACATAAACCCCAAGCCAATGAACTACATATTTATTCTAATTAATTAATTAAAATTTATTAAAGTATAAATACACGTCGCCATTAAGCTATAATTTCAGATGCTTGGGTTTATCAAAAGGGAAGTCTTAAATTTTGGTTTCATTTTTATTGATAATCGGGGACCCCCCCCCCCCCACACACCTTATTTGTAAGAACCATGTGAGGCACTATATATATGGTAACTATGTTATCAATTATTATTATCAATTATTATTATATGACCAGATGGGATGGCCGTATGGGTTAGAGCGTCCGTCTCCCGTGTTGGTAGGTCGTGGGTTCGAATCCTAGCAGAGTCAAACCAATGACTTTAAAATTGATACTTGTTGCTTCCTAGCCTGGCGCTCGGCATTATTAGGATAGGACAAGGACTGGTTGGCTCAGTGTCAGGATAATGTGACTGAGTGGGATATCAGGTCATGGTGCTGGTGGCATGGTATTCAGGTTGGCAGCACTATAAAGTCGCCATGAGGGCGCACTGTCACAAGTCGGTACCCGTCCTGATACGCTACTCATACGCTCATACGCTATGCATACACTATGCATACGCTACGCATACGGTACGCATACGCTACGCATAGGTTCCATATGCCAATCAAAACCGTCAAAAAATGTCACAGTACGCTCTCATACGCTCCTCGTAAGCTCCTCGTACGCTCCTCATAGGTTACACATACGCTCAAAAACACCCAATAGGTCACCAAAGGTCATCATAGGCCGGCATTCGCAGGACTTACGTAGGTTTTCAATACGCTCCCGCCATACGCCGTAATGTGACAGGGCCTTTAGTTCCAGCCCGTGACCTGGTGTGACCTTGTGGTGACCTTGATAATCGGACGTCTACTTCATAACGCTCAGTGGCTCCGCCTGTCGGCGTACAGGTGCATAATTAAGTGTTTAGTCTGGCGGGCCACTGGCTATCAGCACCACGGGGGCCGTTGTACTACACATTTGTTTTGAATTATTATTTATTTTGAAACCACACGGAACATTCACAACATCTTCGAACCCAAGCTCGACCGGGCGGGATGGCCGAAGGAGTTGGGTGTCCGTCTCCCGTTTTGGTACATCATGGGATTCGAACCTACGGGTTCGGACCCTCGTCGAGTCAAACCAATGACTCAAAAATTGATACTTGTCGCTTCCTACTAGCCAGGCTCTCAACATTATTAGGATAGGGCAAGGACTGGGTACCTCAGTCTCAAGATAATGTGACTGAGTGGGATAGCAGGTCATGATTTCGGCAGCCTGATTTCCTAGTGGGGCAGCACTATAAAGTCGTCATGAACACAGATGTGGCGTCTGCCTGTGGTCAGCTGTGAGTCCTGCACTCGTGGTGTTTCTGAGCACTGTGCATTGAGTTGTACGGAGACGGTGACCGGCGTGTTGGTACCGCCGGCTTAAACTCACAGAAAGCCCGTGCACCGACCCTGGACTGAACCAAAGACCCTATAATACTAAGACGGCTCACTCAGCCTGTACTGTGTAATCAAAATGATCAAACCCACCACTTGGTGCGCTGGTTGTTCTCTTGGTTAAACATGTGCTATATTATATGTATATATGAATGTGAAAGATGTGTCATGATGGTGATGCTGATGATGATACTGATGATGATGTGTATTTGTTCATACCAATTTCATATTAATGTGTATTCATACTTACCTATCTCATGTATAATATAATTGTATGTGTTTACATGTGAAACACCAACCAGCAGCCGGCTGATCAAACCGACCACAAGGTGGCACTGCAAAATTTACATTACCATTGGAGAGATAGGGAGTGAGCCGTCTTAGTAGTATAGGGTCTTTGACTGAACCCTGCCCGCCTCAAACCTCATCTATTACCATATACACTTTCGATACCCCACCACAGCGGCCCCGCCCCTCCTATAACCCCCCCCCCCCCCCGCCCCCACACACACTCACATTCACGTGCATGCTGCGCACGCGCACATTCGGATCCTCAAGTAGGCATCGCAGACAAGGCTGGTGCTGAGGCGAGAGTACCTAAACAACCTTATCATCAACACCAGAGTAGCCCATGTGGTGAAGTCAGAGGGGGGGGGGGGGGGGCGGAGACCAGATGGGATGGCTGAATGAGTTGAGCGTCCGTCTCCCGTTTTGGGAGATCGTGGGATTCGAACCCGCGGATTCGAACCCTGGTCGAGTCAAACCAATGACTTAAAAATTGATACTTGTCGCTTCCTAGCCAGGCGATCGGCATTATTAGGATAGGGCTAGGACTGGCTGGCTCAGTGTCAGGATAATGCCACTGAGTGGGATATCAGGTCATGGTGCTGGTGGCCTGGTCTCCCAGTGGAGCAACACTATACAGTCGCCAAGAGTGTGCACTGTCACAAGTCGGTACCCATCCTGATATGAATTTAGATGTTGCGAGGACGTAAAACTCCAACAACCAACCAATCATCACTGCGGGTGGGGGGGGGGGGGTGAACTGGTGGGGGAGGGGGTGCATGCATATGCCAGATACTGACAATCTGTTACTATAATACTAGTAAAATAATACTAGGTCTTCTTAAACTTCCACCGCCAAGCAGCCCCCTGGCGGCAATGGGAAAAACTAATGCTGTGAGTAACTGCTCACTATGCAGCATAGCTTTAAAGTTGCATAGTCCGATGAAAACATCAAATTTTAAAAACCAAAACACTTATATAGTCATAATTCTACGTATTCAACTATGATACTGGTGCACTTATTAAGCATGTTTTGCTGCATAAAAGGTCGTAAAAAGTCAATTTACTACTGAAGCCTATGGTGTCAGAGTTTTGGCGTGCTTGCCAAAATTAATTTAGCAGGTTTTGATGTCAAATATCTCCAAAGTTAGCCATTTAAAATATGAATTACTTCAAACTAAACTAAAGTAGACAATAATGATTAGCATAATGTATTTATCTCAGAAAATGTAAGAAATTCTCAAGCATCCGACTATGCAACTTTAAGCTCCGTGGAAGAGGTATTATAGAGGATTTCCACCACCAACCCTCCCCACTGTCAAGATAATGTGACTGAGTGAGATATCAAATCATGGTGCTGGCGGCATATCAATATATCACAGTGGGGTATCACTTTAAAGTTGCAGTGAGTCTTGCTTTTCCCTTAGATGTTGCTAGCACTTAAAACCACAATAAATCAAACGATGCCGTCTAAATGGATGTCACAGGGGTCATGACCTTTTGAAGCGGCCTTGACCTTGGCCGGTGTGTCCTTGTTCATTTTGGCTGTGACCTGTGTGTTTTCTATGTACATATAGAGCATGCGCAGATAACTTGAGGGTAAGGATGGTGCACTGTGTTTTCCAGAATTATATGTTGTTTTTATTGTTTGTTGTTGGTTTACATCCTAGCAACATCTAAGGTCCTATCAGGACGGGTACCGACTTGTGACAGTGCACACTCATGATGACTTTATAGTGCTGCCCCACTGGAAGACCAGGCCACCTCACCATGACCTGATATCCCACTCAGTCACATTATCCTGACACTGAGCCAACCAGTCCTTGTCCTATCCTAATAATGCTGAGCGCCTGGCTAGGAAGCAACAAGTATCAATTTTTACGTCATTGGTTTGACTCGACCCGGGTTCGAACCCACAACCCCACTGTAAAGTCGACGGCTGGCATCTGTGGGTTGTGTAGGCCTGGACCTGCCTGCTATGTGTGTGTGTGGTGATCCGTGACTAACAGTTGGGGGGTGGGGGGGGGGGGGGGGGGGTAGTGAGTAGAGCTCTTGGGGCTCCTTACACACTAACACTAGTGCCTCATTCACACTATCTACCTGATACACAATGACTATTGACCACAAGTAAAGAATCACCAGCAACTACATAAATACATTCATGCACCTGGCCCTATACATCATTTACATTAATAGACCATTTGTACTCCTTATAGACCATTTGCATTCCTCACCAATGCGTTTTATCGGAATATTTTACACCACGATCTACAAACACGGGAGACGGACGCTCTAACTGATTCGGCCATCCCGTCTGGTTGTGTTTTTATTGTAGATTAGTTGATTAAGCAGGGGAAATTTCAATCGTGGACGATTGGTCTTCCTCAGTCCACTGGTCCTTGCCCTATCCTATTAATGCCAAGCGCCAGACTAGGAAGCGACAAGTATACATTTTTAAGTCATCGGTTTGACTCAACCAGGGTTCGAACCCACGATCTACCAGAACAGGAGACAAACGCTCAACTCAATTTTGAAAAATATTGTTGAAAGTTTTTTTGCTTGTACTTTTTGTTTTGTTTTGTGAAACTGAAAGTAGCTTAGTTGTATTAGTTCAGTGGATAGTTGAGTAAGATGTGCTTATCATATCATTCTTATTCAACTTCATTTCCAAAGTTAAACCTGCATAGTCCAATGAAATATCAAATTTTCAAAACCAACCCAATTATCTAGATTTGATTTTACATATCTAACTTAGATACTAATGCACTTATTAAGCATTTGTTTCTGCATAGAAGGCAATAACGAGTCAATTTAACAGAACCTGTTACTGCAGAAGTCTATGGTGTCAGGGTTTTGGCAAGCTTGCCAAAACTAATTTTCCATATTTGCACTCAAAATATCTCAAAAGTTTACCATTTAAAATATAAGTAACATTGGACTAATGTAAAGTAGACATGAGTGATCGATCTAATATATTTTTCTCAGAAAAAGTACAGAAATTCAAAACCATCGGACTATGCAACTTTAACATCGGCAGAAATATTCATGACTGCGGATGAGAACTGTGTATTAGTATTACATTTCCACAGTCTTATCGATTGAGTGCGAGTCCTGATGAAGCACTCCCCATACTACCTTTATACAAGTTACACAATTAGATGGTTTGGAATTTCTGCCATTTTTCTCAGATAAATATATTATGTTGGTCGTCATAATCCACCATTCCTTTTCATTAAAGTTGCATAGTCCGATGGTTTTTAATGTCTACCACTTTTCTGAGATAAATATAGTCAATTGATTGGCATAGCATCCATTACTTTGGTTTGAAGTAACTTTTATTTTAAATGGCTAAGTTTGTAGATATTTGAAATGCAAATATGCTAAATTAATTTTTGACAAGCTTGCCAAAACTCTGACACCATAGACTTCAGCAGTAACAGGTTCTATTAAATTGCCTCTGGATTCTCTTTTATGTGGCAACACATGTTTAATAAGTGTGTCATTATCTAAGTTAGATATGTAGAATCAATTTGAGATAATTGCTTTGGTTTTGAAAATTTGATGCTTCATCGGACTATGCAGCTTAAAAGTAACTTTGATTACAAAGAACTAACTTGGTAGATATTTGACGTGAAAATATGTTTAATTCATTTTGGCATGCATAGCAAAATGCTGGATACCAGTTCATTGAGCAGTAATGGGGTCTATTAAATTGACTTAGTATTCTGTTCTATGCATCATCATCATCATGCTGTCGGTTGCGAGGCAATAAAGACTGCTTTCATTACTTGACTGCCACTCTCCATTTAGCTCTCTGCTGTGAGAGTTGCGTCCATGAGTCGGTCTTAATGTCTCTCAGCTTCAGGTTTCTCTTGATGATCATTTCATGAAAGCTGCCTGCAAAAGTGTTGAAGTGCTGCTGGCTTTTGCAAGTTACCAGCGGCACTCTCTCGGGGAGCAAATAGAGGTTTCACACCGGCAAGAACATGTCAAGACAGGCACAAAACTATTTGTCCCTGCAGTGGCTGGTCGGGAGATGTTGGAATGTTGGGATGCAAATAAGAGTGCTTAATAAGTCCATCAGTATCTAAATTGAATATGTTGGATCAAAGATAGGTAAAGCCCCCATAACACCTCGCCGGATTGAGCAACGGACAGAATTGTCTAGTCCGGTGGTGTTTGGTCATGATAAGTATCAAAATGTATTGAAATGTGTCAAAATGTTGCGATATCGGGTCAAAGGCCGCTGGGCAAACGGACATGAAACGAACATGAAACAGACATGAAACAGACATGAAACGGACATGAAACGGACATGAAACGGACATGAAATGGACATGAAACAGACATGAAACAGACATGAACGGATAGCCATCGGACGGTAAGCGGACTAAACGGACTCAAACCGGACAAGAACCATAGATGTCAATCCGGCGGCATCCGTTCCAAGTTTTGTGCATGTTCAAAACTTGTAACGGATCGGGCCGGATATCAACGGATATGCAATGGATATGCAATGGATATGCAACGGATATGCAACAGACACAAACTGGACTTTGCCGGATATCAACAGACTTTGTTTGGTTTCTTTCCGTTTCCCCAATCCGGTGATGTGTGACAGAGCCTCAAGTGTTTTGGTGTCGACAATTTGCAGCTTTGGTCGGACTCTGCAGCTTTAATGAACTTTGAAAATATTCATCTCGTTTTCCCCTTGTGTCACAAAATGATAAAGCTTCTCAAATTGCATCAGTCGACCAATTTAAACTTGTCATTGCAAATTATGTCGCTTCCTGACTCTATCATCGAATGCTGTGGGGTGCAAGGTGTGAGTTAGTTTTTGCCGAGTTCTTGATATTGCAAGCCGACACATTGGGACAGTTCCCAGACGGCCCTAACTTCATTGCTCATGCACGGCACGGGCCCGGCGTGCACACACTGCAGGCCCCACCCCAACAATGACAACAGCACTAATTCCACAATCCCCCGGGGTCTAACAATTAACTTGAGTGGGCGATATTGGGTGAATTATCCCACCTCCCTGCGCGATGGCCACCCGTTGCAGGGTGACTCAGCAACTCTTGGAAGTTGGAGCCGTTGTCTTCTTTGTTTACCGGTTATTTCCACCAAAGTTAGTAAAGTCTACCCACCGGCGAACATAGGCGGGTACAATATAACCCCGTTAAACCAAGCTTGGTTAAACCAACCGATCGGTTAATCCAAACTTTTTTTCGGCAGCCCGACAAAATACTACCATTTATCATTAAAAAAAAGTTGGTTAAACCAAAGTTGGTTAATCCAAATTATCGGTTAATCCAAACAAAATTGTCGGACCCCAGGCCACTTCCGGTACAGTTAAACTAAACTTTCATGTGGTTATAACTAATATAAGGTCATCTGAGACCCCCACCAACCTTTTTATATGATAAATGGTAGTATTTTGCCGGGCCGCCAAAAAAGTTTGGATTAACCGATCGTTCAGTTTAACCAAGCTTGGTTTAACGGGGTTATACTGTATATACATAAAAAACCAATAATCAAAGTGCCCATGTACATTGTATATTACATTCATAATGCACCCACATTTTTGCCAAAGCCAAGTCAAAGTCAAAGCCTCGGTTAAACCAATGATCGGTCAATCCAAACAAATTCCGAGGGTCCCTTCAAGTTTGGTTTAACGGGGTTATACTGTATATGGATATGTAGAATAGATAGCGTTGCGCTAAGGCATGGCGGGGTAGGTTAGCGTAAGGAGGCATCCCAAAAGCTAGTGCTCAGAAAATGCGCGCGGAGCGTGATTATCAAGCGCGTGGCACAACTCGTCCGTCTCCGTCACGCGGCCGCGTCAAAGCCCATGAAGCAGCAGACGACATCAGCGTAATGCGAATTGCCAGCTCAATCAGAACGCGCCTGCGCAGACGCCTCCTGACAAATAAGAAAATAACGAGCGTTGCCTCTATCGCCGCGCGCCGCCGGCTGCTCAGAAACGGCCATCACGAATGGTTAGCATCTCCGGGCAATGTCACTTTGAGATGGCAAAGTTTGGTACCCACCCGGCTTCCAGTCAGGCGTGCCGGGGTTGGGGGTTGGGCGTTGGGGGGGTTGGGGGGTTGGGGGGTTGGGGTACATTGCAGTATTACAGTACATGCTTCTTCTCCATCATCATCAGCAACAGCAACATCATCATCATCAATCATCACCCGTCCTGATATGACACTAGATGTTGCTAGGACGTAAAACAACAACAAACAAACAATCATCAATCATCATCATCATCATCATCAGTCCCTTAACCGTGTGGGTCGTTGGGGCACCACAGATGATTTTGCGTACATGCATACATACATACATACATGTATACATACATACATACATACACATACATACACACATACATACATAATCATACATACATACATACATACATACATACATACATACATACATACATACATACATACATACATACATACGTACGTACGTACGTACGTACGTACGTACGTACGTACATACATACATACATACATACACACACAAACACACATACCGTATATGTCCCAATAGACACGCACTGCATGAGTGCAGACACATGGATGCACGTCTATTCAAAGAATTTCATGGATTTGTTTTTGTTGTGCCTTTGAAATAAAGTGGGATTGTCTTATTTTATGTGCATTCAGTCTTGATATGAATGATCGTAAATTTTATTTGTTTTTGTCATGCCTGTGATATAAAGTGGGACTGTCTTATTTTATGTGCATTCAGGCTGAATATTATCGTAAATTTGTCCGTGCTTTCAATCTTGAAATGGGGTGGGTGGGGGTGGGGAGGGTGCTTCTATTGGGTAGCATGCTTCTATTGTGACATATATACGGTACATACATACACACAAACACACACACATACACGTAAATACATACATGCCCACACACATACATACAGACAGGACCAGACGGGATGGCCGAATGAGTTAGAGTGTCCGTCTCCCGTGTTGGTAGATCGTGGGGTCATGGGGTTGAACCTTGGTCGAGTCAAACCAATGACTTAAAAATTTATACTTGTTGCTTCCTAGCCTGGCGCTCGGCATTATTATGATAGGACAAGGACCGGTTGCCTCAGTGTCAGGATAATGTGACTGAGTGAGATATCAGGTCATGGTGCTGGCAGCCTGGTCTTCCAGTGGGGCAGCACTATAAAGTCACCATGAGTCACAAGTCGGTACCCATCCTGCTATGACCTTAGATGTTGCTAGGACGTAAAACCACAACCGAGTTGTTACTGAGTGTGGCGATGCATGCTGACCTGATTTATTCCTCGTCTATTTTTCGTTGTAAGTCGTCAGCGAGTTGTTAGTAAGTGTGGCGATACACAATGATCTGGTTACTTCCTCTATTGTTGGTTGTAAGTAGTCAGCGAGTTGTTAGTAAGTGTGGTGATACACACTGATTTTTTGGTTGTAAGTAGTCAGCGAGTTGTTAGTATGTGTGGCGATACGCAATGATCTGGTTACTTCCTCTATTGTTGGTTGTAAGTAGTCAGCGAGTTGTTAGTAAGTGTGGTGATACACACTGATTTTTTGGTTGTAAGTAGTCAGCGAGTTGTTAGTATGTGTGGCGATACGCAATGATATGGTTACTTCCTCTATTGTTGGTTGTAAGTAGTCAGCGAGTTATTAGTAAGTGTGGCGACACAATGATTTATTGGTTGTAAGTAGTCAGCGAGTTGTTAGTAAATGGCGATACATAGTGACCTGATGTATTCCTCGTCTATTTTTCGTTATAAGTGTTCGGCGAACTGTTGGTGAGTGTGCCGATGTGTAACGGGCAGATTAATTGTACGCATGTCAGGTGACGAGGACGTGTGCGCGGCCGAGATGCTGCCATGTTTAATCTTAACCCCCTCCCTCCACCTCCCTCCTCCCTCCTCCAGCCTCCAGCCTCCACCCTCCACCCCCCCCCTCCCCGCCCCGCCCCGAGAAAACCTGGCGAGACGCGGGGTGGCTCGGGAACCAGGCGCAACCTTTTGTAAAGTCGACGGGCTGGCGGTTTGAGTGGTGTGGACAGGCTAATAAGAAATCACTACAGGCAAGGAAGGAAAGTAGATAAAGAGTGAAAGGTAGGAGAGTGAGACTCTCTCATTTATTACTTTTATAGTTTCCAGAACAAGATGGTGGTGATCACATGATCCAATCTTCCAATCCCTAACAAGCATTCCTCTATCCACCAATGAGGGTTCAATATCCCTGTTGCCAAGGCATGTTTAGATCTGTATCTGTGGCAGGGATCCATAAATAACTCTTGAGGGGATGGGGTATGTGAGGCAACTTCCCAAAGACTGTCCCACCTAAGAAGTAACACCCCTTCAGGTCAAGAAGTGACCCTCTCTCTCTACACTATATCAATATACAATTTCTATATTTTATGAGTAGAAGCTCACCAACTCTACATATACCTTATATGCCTTTGGTTTCATATACTATTTACCACTTTATAGACAAGTTTGCAATTTATTATAGTAGAGTTCATATATCCCATATCTCATAATATCGGATTAAACGACTTAGGTTTAACCAACTTTTTTAATATGATAAATGGTAGTATTTTGCTGGGACGCCGAAAAAAGTTTGGATTAACCGATCGTTTGGTTTAACCGAGCTTGGTTTAACGGGTTTGTACTGTATTGTTGTGTGTGGGGGGGCGGGTGGATATATATGTGGGTTGGGGTATGGACACACACGCATGTCGGTTATGGTGCTGTCACATTATGACACTTCTCGCCAACGCGCATCGACGTGTGTCACTTTTTGGCGAAATGTCGGGAAACGTCTGGAAGCGTTACGCACGCATTACACGCGTGTCGGTACACTTTGATTGACAGCGACGGTCGTCGAGGAATGCTGGTGTACGTCGTGGCGCATCGAAAGTTTTGTGCTTGCACAAAACTTTCGACGTGTGCCAACGTGTGGGTGCCAACGTTATGGGGATGTTAGGGCCGCGTCGAAATATGTTAAACGCACTGGAATAACGTTATGCGAATGCCAAGCACACGTCGCGCGTGCGTTCGGGTCGTTCCCACACAATGCGCCAAAATGTTGCTTTGTTGTTTTACATCCTAGCTACATCTAAGGTCATATCAGGATGCCACGCCAACCTCTTTGTATTTTTTTTGCCATGCGTCGACACACGTTGGCCGCGCGCTACTAACATGCTGCACCGACATCAAACTTTTTCCCAAACCGCCGAAAAGTTGGACGTGTCCCGACGCGTACAACTTATTTTGCGCATTGGCAGCGCGCCGGCGAGAAGCGTTGTAATGTGACAGCCCCATTAGATTCACACAGTTTGAAGCACTGGTTGTACAGGACAAGTCGATAAGAACAGCACCGACTGTGCACAATGCGCTCACGGTCAGACTCAGAGCATCCAACTGTCTACCACGTGCTTGATCGCCATCTGTTACCATGGCAATGTGCGCCCTCTAACCAGCGTCTACAATCCCCGCGTCCCATGTGTACCTAGGCTGCGCATGACACCTGTTTTGTAGATGAATTAACTGCTACTAAAAGCGTGTTTTGAGTGTGTGATTAATTAGTTCACCTGTCCAGGGTTCCCGCGGTTTTGAACCCCATTCGATATCATGGAATTACAACAAAAAGGCAATGTTTTCCATTAGTTGAAATAATGAATTTTGACCTATGATAGAGGGTATTCCCGTGACGTCATCAACCGGATGCGTGGCCATTGTGGCGATATCAACCAGTAAACAACCTGCCGGTTGCAGTAACATAGTAGATCCTTCTTTCAGTTTTATTCCAAATTAATAGAAATGCAGAATCGTAACCTTATAATTTTAATATAATCTTTTCGATGAATTTGTTTTCTATATGTGTACCAAGCGGTTTGTTTCTAGGTGGTGTGGTTTTAGAGATATTTCACCTTTTCTGTATGAAGATTGCTCACGGCCATTGACAATGCATTGAGTTTGTTACGATGGTTATTGTGGTTATATCGCCACAATGGCCGCACTTCCGTTAAGCATGACGTCGGTGCATACCCTCTATTGATCAAGTCTTTTACAAATGATAGAATATTGCCTTTCTGTATATTAAAATGTAGATTACCTGTGTCGAGAGAGATACTGGGTTTGTTTGCAACCTTACGACGGTTACCGGTTGCAGAACTGCAACATTATAGAGAGGCTCCGATAAATCGGCCCAATCTTTGGTTGAAGAATAATCTTCTGGTGGGGCGGTTGTAGAAGCTGGGGGATTTTTTTACAACGATTAAACGACGAGTCGTTGGGGCGGTCCAGAATCTCCGGTCCGGCGGTAGCACAGCACTTGTATCCAGCACACAGCAGCAAGGGTTTCCGAGGAAGGGCGGGTAAAGATGGGTCCAGTGGCTCCAGCAACGAGAAGAAAGCGAGAGAATCCTAAAGGTAAAGGGCCCCACCCAAGCACACAACTTCCTTGGTCAGGGGGAGAAGTATGCCTGGGTGGAAAAAAAAAAAGGGTAGAGTCTAGGAAAGAGAAATGAGGAGAGTTGAGTCAAAGGACCGTGTCTATTTGCTCGATGGCGACCATCCAGCGAGCCAAAGACATGGACAGAGTAAGGGTAGAAAGTGAAATGCTGGTGGGCTCCCCCTCCTTGAACTCTTTTCACACATATCAAGGAGGAAGGAGCAAGGCCAGCGGAGAGGAGATAGAGAGAGGTGTGGACGAAGTGCGGTCCGGATAGCAAGTGTGTACCTGTGTCTGTCATTTAAAATCGGGGAAGTATGGTTATTTATTTTAAGGTATCCTCGAATTTTGAATGAATTATTATGGAAATCTTTATTTTTTTATTTTTTTAACAAAGCAAAATAAAGGCATGCCAGAAAGTGCAGGAACTGTAAACTACATGTATATCAGAAGGTGCAGGAACCCTGCCCAACATAAATGCACGCAATGGCGGATTAACCATTAGGCCGAGTAGGCTTAAGCCTAGGCGCCCGGAAAGGCGGTGGGGGGTGGGGGGTGGGGGGTGGGGGGCTAGAGCATGGTTTAATTGAGTGTACTAAAAGTGCAGCCTAGGTGATAGTCTACGGGCCAGGGTGGTACTATGGTAGGTACTCTATCACTTTCCTGTGGGTTGGTTTGTTGTTGGAGTTTTAAGTCCCGGCAACATCTAAGGCCATATCAGGACGGGTACCGACTTGTGACAGTGCGCATTCAGGGTGAATTTATAGTGCTGCCTCACTTGGACACCAGGCCTCCAGCACCATGACCTGATATCTTAGTCAGTCACATTATCCTGACATCAAGCCAACGAGTCCTTGCCCTACCCTAATAATGCCGAGAGTCTGGCTAGGAAGCGACAAGCGTCACTTTTTGTAAGTTATTGGTTTGACTCGAACGGAAATTGAACTCCTGACCTTCGCTCTACCGATTCGGCAACAGCGTCTGATTCATGCCGTGGATAGTTCACACATGGGGACATGGTGTTTGTACACACTGACACTTGTGACACTTGTGACAGCAGACAACATGGCCACATGGAGAATTGAGGATTAACAGTGGGGTATGGACTTTTTTTTCCTTTCACAAAATACATTAGTCACAGCGTGTTTTGCACTGAGCAAGTAATTAAACATGATGGACATTGACCTTGCTTGTGGCGTCATTTATCCGACATGGTTGTTCACCATTCACCAGTATAACAACGTCATTGTATGGCGCGTCTACTTAGATTGGCTAATTAATGTTGCATGGCCTCCTGTCCCCCCTCCATCGCGTCTGTCACATTTGCATCTACTATAAAAAAAAGTGCCTAGTCATCGAGTCCAACATGGCGTCCAATATGGCTGCGCCCCGAGCAGCGATGCGCGTCCTTGACGCGTCTCTGTGCCGCGTCAATCATCCCCTCTAACGGCAAATCTATTGGTCGGTTCAGACACAGATTTTGGTTGGCAGTTCTCTGTAGGGTCTGGGCCGCGTTCAGGGTGCGTCTCGGAGGCGCCGCGGAGACGTCTCGGCGATGCTTTTTGGTCTATTTGCGTTCAGGGTGCGTCTCGGTGACGTCTCGGCGACGCCTCCCTTTTCAGACTGGAGATGAAAAGCGCCTCGAAAATGGCCGCCGCATTCAGTGCTTTCAGCCAATGACAGCACAGCTTTACCATTGCAAATGGCCGCCGGCTATGGAGGCTGCCATTTTCGAGGCGGCCAACAGCTAAATCCATTCAGACTAGCGTGATGTCAGGCCCGTCGCCGAGGCGTCTCCGATACGGACTCTGAACGTGGCCCTGGTTTCCCACGTCTTGGCACTAGTACTAGTTACACAATGCATGCATGCATACATGTGGTTCGGCGCATGAGTGTGCGTGTATATGTATTTATATATAAATGAAAGCAGTCTTTGTCGCATCGCGACCGACAGCATGATGATATATATATCTATATATGTGCATGTCTGTAGGTATGTATGTATGTCGGTTGGTTGTTATATAACATTATATATATGTATGCATGCATGTATGTTGGTTGCTTCTTGGAGTTTTACGTCCTGGCAACATCTATGGTCATATCGGATGGGTACCGACTTGTGACAGGCTGCTCTCATGGTGACTTTATAGTGCTGTTCCACTGGGAAATCAGGCCGATGGCACCATGACCCACTCAATCACATTATCCTGACACTGAGCTAACCAGTCCTTGCCCTATCAATTTTATACGTCATTGGTTTGACTCGACCGGAACCGAACTCCCGACCCCCCACTCTACCGATTCGGCCACCACCCCCGGCATATATGTATGTGTGTATGTATGTATGTATGTCCTAGCAACATCTAAGGTCATATCAGGACGGGTACCGACTTGTGACAGCGCGCACTCATGGCGACTTTATAGTGCTGCCCCACTGGGAAATCAGGCCACTGGCACCATAAGCTGATATTTCACTCAGTCACATTATCCTGACACTGAGCTAACCAGACCTTGCGCTAATCTATTAATGCCGAGCGCCTGGCTATTAAGCGACAAGTATCAATTTTATAAGTCATTGGTTTGACTGACCGGGAACCGAACTCCTGACCTTCCGCACACGAGGCCCACGCTCTACCGATTCGGCCACCGCGCCGGGTATATGTATATATATATATGTATGTATGTATGTTTAACTGTTCTACTCCTATCATTCTATTAATATGCACATTGATTCCCCGCGCCTGCTGTCGGCCGCCGCTGTCTCTCCTCGCCTCCGCCTCTCCCCTCTCATCCTTCGTAGCCATTTCATGTATTCGTTAATATAATCTCGCTCGAGTGCCAACAGCCTATGTAATACATGTTCACGGGCTTTACCCCCGCATATCGCTTGTGTATTAATTGCCATTACTTCTAAGTCCTATGCTTCCATGCTAAGGCCGACGGTGTACTCCGCCTCGAACCTTCTACGTTGCTAGGAGAGTAGCACGGCACACCTTCTAGCAATGAGTTACAGCAGCGAAAACCCACATTTGATTTGATGACCAATGCGGTTTCATCTTGGCGAGCAGCCCGCATTTCCATATGCGGGTTGCTCGACCCCAAGTCCGCACCGGCCACAGCTCGTTTATAGTCTTGCCCACTTCATATGTATACATGAATGTATGTATGTATGTATGTATGTATGTATGTATGTATGTATGTATGTATGTATGTATGTATGTATGTATGTATGTATGTATGTATGTATGTATGTATGTATGTATGTATGTATGTATGTGTGTGTGTGTGTGTGTGTGTATGTATGTATGTATGTATGTATATATGTATGCATGTATGTATGTACCCCCAATAGCCGATGTCTACATTTTGTGCTGGTGGTCTTTAAGCAAACAAACAAACAAAAGATATGTGTCTATGTATGTATGTGTATGTATGTGTATGTATGTGTATCAATGTATGTATGTATGTATGTATGTATGTGTATGTATGTGTGTATGTATGTGTACATTGGCCCAAGTGACAAGGGGCTGGCCGGCTGTACCATCTTCCGTGTGTTGTGTGGGTGGGGGGAGGGGTGGGGAGGAGGTGGGGTAGTGGAAGGGGGGGGGGGGGGGGGGGGGGGCATTGGGCCCCTGTGGAATGCTAATGGCAGATGTGCCATGTGGCTGTGACGGGAATTGGAGCTATTTCAGTTCCCTGGTGGGAAGTAAAAAAATTAGCGAGAAAGATGTACGCAGTGCTTTGAGAAGGGCCAGGACGCGAGGGATGGACACGTGGCAGTGAGTGTGTGTCTGTGCATGTGTGTCAGTGTGTGTCAGTGTGTGTACATGTGTGTGTAAGTGTGTGTGTGTGTGTGTGTGTGTGTGTGCGTATGAGTGCTTTTTTTCTGGGGGGGGGGGCGGAGTGGTGGAGGGGTAGCAAGTAAAATAGTTATTGTTACCTCTGTGTATTAAGTATGTTAGCGATACTACATGTATTTAATCTATCCCACAAAATGTATCTAAAATATGCTTATATGATTTTGTGTTACAAGTAAAAATGTGAAAATGTACATATCGACACCATGCATCTCTCCAAACTTTTGTTCAACATTTTTCTTGTAAGATAATTAATTGTATTTGCTTAGCTGTTATCAATAAAAGTTCATTTGAATTTGTTGTGTGTGTTAAAATGATGTCAGGGATGTGTGTTAAATGTGCGTTAAATACTTGTATGTTATGGATGGATGTGACATGGTTAATTTTAGCATTTTTTCTCAATATGTATAATATCAACATCAATAAGTGAAATTAGTTTTCAACGCTGACATGTTATGCACAACACATGAATCTTCATATGAACATTGTTTCTGCTATTATTTTGAAAAAAAAAAAAAAATTCACTTTTGGTTCCCATGTCAGAAATGGGGTGCACAGTTTCTGAGAACAACCTAAACCTATATACAGTATAACCCCGTTAAACCAAGCTTGGTTAAACCAAACGATCGGTTAATCCAAACTTTTTTCGGCAGCCCGGCAAAATACTACCATTTATCATATAACAAACTTGATTAAACCAAAGTCGGTTAATCCAAAGTATCGGTTAATCCAAACAAAATTGTCGGCCCCAGGCCACTTCCGGTACAGTTAAACTAATCTTCCATGTGGTTTTAAGGTCATCTGAGACTGTTTTTATATGATAAATGGTAGTATTTTGTAGGTCACCGAAAATAGTTTGGATTAACCGATCGTTTGATTTAACCGAGGTTGGTTTAATGGGGTTAAACTGCATATACATAAAAAAACAATAATCATAGTGTCCAAATACATTGTACATTCACAATGCACCCCCGTTTTTGCCAAAGCCAAGTCAAAGCCAAAGCTCGGTTAAACCAATGATCGCTTAATCCAAACAAATTTCTAGGGTCGCTCCAAGTTTGGTTTAACACGGTTATACTGTGTGTATATATATTTATACTGTGTGTATATATATATGGGATCATTTCACAATCACTATTCACATACATATATATATATATATATATATATATATATATATATATATATATATATGTGAATAGTGATTGTGATGGTGAAATGATCCCATTACTGGGATGCGCCTGTGAATCAGCATATGTTACTGTTACCCACAATGTGCCAAAGCCGCACAACTACACGGCCCCGATGGAAGTTTCACACGCGACCCTGTTAGGTGTGATGCATTCTGGGAGTTGTGGAACCTCAGTGGGTGCACAGGGAAGCGGGTGATGGAAGTAATGGCTGGAACACCCGTTGGTTGGTTGTTGGAGTTTTACGTCCTGGCAACATCTAAGGTGATATCAGGATGGGTACCGACTTGTGACAGTGCGCACTCATGGCAACTTTATAGTGCTGTCCCACTGGAAGACCAAGCTGACAAGACCATGACCTGACATCCTACTCAGTCGTATTATCCTGACACTGGGCCAACCAGTCCTTGCCCTATGCTAATAATGCTGAGCGTCAGGCTAGGAAGCGACATGTATCAATATTTAAGTTATTGGATTGACTCGACTAGGGTTCAAACCCATGGATTCTAATCTCACGATGGTACCAAAATAGGAAAGGGACACTCAACTCATTCGGCCATCCTGTCTGGTGCTGACCAGACGGGATGGCCGAATGAGTTAGAGCGTCCGTCTCCCGTGCTGGTAGATCGTGGGGTCGTGGGTTCGAGTCCCGGTCGAGTCAAACCAATGACTTTAAAATTGATACTTGTCGCTTCCTAGCCAGGCGCTCGGCATTATTAGGAATAAGGCAAGGACTGGTGTGCTCAGTGTCAGGATAATGTGACTGAGTGGGATACCAGGTCATGGTGCCGGTGGCCTGGTTTCCCAGTGAGACAGCACTATAAAGTCGCCATGAGTGTGCACTGTCACAAGTCGGTACCCGTCCTGATATGACCTTAGATGTTGCTAGGACGTAAAACAACAACACAACAAAAATCTGGTGCTGGAACACCGACCGTGTGAATATGGGTTGGGGGGGGGGGGATGGACATTGGAGGTGGGGTAGAGGTGGGGTAGAGGTGGGGGTGTGGATGGGGAGGGGTTGGTGGAGTGGAGGCGTAGGTGATGTGGGTGGAGGAGCAGAGAGGTAGGGGAAGGGGAGGGGGGGATCCTATTCCCGTTGCATGGCGACCGTGTGCTGTAATTAATTGGAATTAGCCTGCATTAGATTGGATGCGCATGCGCCAACCAACACGCCAAATGCCACATGCGACCCTGGTGGGAACAGGAAGCACTAGCGCTGTATCTCATTCACAATTAAAGTCGTTCTTTGTTGCTGATGTTAATTTGATCGCAGCAATGGCAAAGATATGCTACTTATGCACTTACCCCTACATATGACTATGAGAGTGGACGCGCCTATGCAGTCTTACACCCCCATCACACCAAACTAGTTCTCAAAACGTTTGACCCCGTTCTAAAATGGGGTAGAACGTGGCCGGCGAAAATTTTGAACATGCTCAAAGTTCTAGATCACTCTTCCACCCTTGCCCGTCCGTGCAGTTCATATAAAGTTTGTAAAGCGTTGCTACTACGTTCACTATGTTCGCACACAGTTTGAGCCTGTTCGGCAACATTTTCAAGTACGTGGTAAGAACTACTTTGGTGTGATGGGGGTATTACTCATCCTGCCCACACTATACTGAGTTAGCATTGAGTTATACTGAGACAGCACTGTACTGTACTGAGTTAGCATTTTTCGCTGGTATCTGGCAAAAAGCAGCTACTCGTTAAGTTTAACATTATCTGGCATACACTGTCTATTGTTTCACTGGTATCTGGCATACACCATCTACTATCTCACTGGTATCTGACATACAACCCCTACTATTTCACTGTTGTCTGACATACACCTGCTACCATTTCACTGGTATCTGACATACAACCGCTACAATTTCACTGGTATCTAACATACAACTGCTATTTCACTGGTATCTAGCATACAACCGCTACTATTTCACTGGTATCTAGATTACAACTGCTACTATTTAGCACTATTTCACTGGTATCTGGCATAAACCCGTTACTATCTCACTGGTATCTGACATACAATTGCTACTATTTCACTGGTATCTGGCATACAACTGCTATTTCACTGGTATCTGACATACAACTGCTACTATTTCACTGGTATCTGACATACAGCTGCTACTATTTCACTGGTATCTGGCATACAACTGCTACTATTTCATTGGTATCTGGCATTCAACCGCTACTATCTCACTGGTATCTGACATACAGCAGCTACTATTTCACTGGTATCTGACATACAACCGCACTATTTCATTGGTATCTAGCATATAACCGCTACTATTTCACTGGTATCTGACATACAGCTGCTACTATTTCACTGGTATCTGACATACAACTGCTACTATTTCACTGGTATCTGGCATTCAACCGCTACAATCTCACTGGTATCTGACATACACCAGCTACTATTTCACTGGTATCTGACATACAACCGCTACTATTTCATTGGTATCTAGCATATAACTGTTACTATTTCACTGGTACCTGACATACAACCACTAATATTTCACTGGTATCTGACATACAGCTGCTACTATCTCACTGATATCTGACATACAAGCGTTACTATTTCACTGGTATCTGGCATACAACCTTCTACTCTTTCACTGATATTTACGGTTTTGCTCGTTCCTAGCACATAACAAGTACTGTTTTACTAGTATTTACCACATCACAAGTATTTTTTGCTGGTATCTGGCGGCTACAATACTGCTGATTATGCTGTTTTGTGGCCAACATGCTTCCTCCTCTTCACACCAAGTGAAACAACACTGAACCCAATCATCAACTTCCTCAAAAGTAACAATGACAATTGTGCCTAACTGTCAATAAATAACGCCAGTGCTTGACTTTGATTGGTGAACCTGCTCACGTGACCGGCTGGTTGTTGTTGACTCTGGTGGCAATATGGCGGTCCTGTGCGCATGTGTGTTGGGGAGGGTGAAGGGGGGAGGAGTGGGAGGGGAAGCGTACTCATATCCTGCTCACTAAGTGGGTAAGGTGATTGGCGGTATGCATGTAGCGACACAGACCAGACATAGATCTGGTTGCCATGGTAATCACCCTGACATGGAGCAAGCTGATTGCCTTCAGAATCCATCACTGCACCAGGCAGGGTGTGTGTACCGAGAATGCACCCAAGGGGGGGGGGGGGGGGGATATCACAAATATGTTGTACACATTTATCAGTTATTTAAATGTGTATCATCCAATGGTTTTGAGTGTTTTTTTTTCTGTTTTTTAAATTATAGATAAATATATTAGGTTGATGGTTGTAGTCTATTTTACATATTAGTTTGAAGCAACTTTTACTTTAAAGAGTTAACGATTTAGTAAGAAGCAAGAAAGCCAAAATTATTACTACAACACAATTCTAAAGATTTAAATCAAATTGGATTAGTGCTGCCCAGCGGTGAAAACAAGTGTTAACACACTTATCGTTATGAACAGGGTAAATCAATTCATCACGCCCAAAAAATATAAAATTGTTGCATGTACACTGAAATCTTTGTTCACACATTTTGGAGTGTATCAGCACAGGCGTACTCAATCTGTAATAAATGTTCAGTGAGTGGCACCAATATTTAAACTTGATAAGTAGGATCAAATTTAAGTAAGTGTTTTAAGGACATAGTAACTTAAGGAATTATGGTCATGAGACATTTGGGTTGAGTTTAGCCTTTACATACTACTATTGAGTTATATTTCAAATATCTATTTCTGATATTATTATTACTGAGTAACACCTAGTACTAGTCATTTTGCACTCTTTTCTTGATATGTACTAAAAGCTGAAAGTATCGTAAAATTATAGCAAAACTCACCTAGATTGAACACACCTAGTACTAGTCATTTTGCGCTCTTTTCTTGAAATGTCCTAAAAGCTGAAAGTATCGTAAAATCATAGCAAAACTCACCTAGATTTAACATACCTAGTACTAGTCATTTTGCGCTCTTTTCTTGAAATGTCCTAAAAGCTGAAAGTATCGTAAAATCATAGCAAAACTCACCTAGATTTGACACACCTAGTACTAGTCATTTTGCGCTCTTTTCTTGAAATGTGCTAAAAGCTGAAAGTATCGTAAAATCATAGCAAAACTCACCTAGATTTAACATACCTAGTACTAGTCATTTTGCACTCTTTTCTTGATATGTGCTAAAAGCTGAAAGTATCGTAAAATCATAGCAAAACTCACCTAGATTTAACATACCTAGTACTAGTCATTTAGCACTCTTTTCTTGATATGTGCTAAAGCTGAAAGTATCGTAAAATCATAGCAAAACGCACCTAGATTTAACACACCTAGTACTAGTCATTTTGCGCTCTTTTCTTGAAATGTGCTAAAAGCTGAAAGTATCGTAAAATCATAGCATTTTCGTAAGCAAAACACTCATCTAGATTTAACCCTGCGTAGTACATAGTCAACCTAGCTATTTAGATAATGGTAAACATGTAGGCCTGTTACTGAATAGAAGGAATACTATGTCAAGTTAATGCAACCTATTACTGTTGACACATTTTGGTGTGCAGGACGTCATACATTTGGCATGTTTTAACTTCAAATATCTGTAAAGTTAGCCCTTTAAAATAGAACATCCTTCAACCTAAGGTAAAGTAGATTATTATCAACCTACTATATATATATATATATATATATATATATATATATATATATATATATATATATGTATATATATATATATATATATATATATATATATATATATATTAGCAAGGACGCGGTGGTCGAATCGGCAGAACGCAGGCCTCCCGTGTGGGAGATCGGGAATTCAATAGACTACATCACGGTTCCGACTGCGAATGCGCTGAAAACGGCGCCGGGAGCAAAGCAAAGGCGTACGGCCATTGAGTTTTCCGATACGTGTAGTGCAAAACTGGCATTTTATTCAAAATAAATAGAAATACATAACAATTTGGCATAAACATGGACGGAAGGATGCAATATAATAATATAATGAATATGTTTAAGATACAACTCTCTATAATTAAGCATTTTGAGCTAAGAAACATACAATTTCAGTCACTTTACAGGCTGATGTTTACATCACCATTGATTAGCCAGAAGTAATTCTTGTTCTAAATATTAAAATGTCAAATGTGTCAAAAACTTGTTTCAAAGAAATATATAACCAATATCTGATTAACCCTACTCATTTTCTATTTCTACATATGTCATTAACCATAGAATATAAATAAAAACATAAATAAAACTAACTCTGGCTATGGCTCTAACACTAGTCTGAGTGCCTAGATTTGTCTAAATCTAAATGCACATGGCATAAGATCTGCTGATTATATTGATGTAAATGCAATGCTGGATAAAAGATTAATATCTTAATTTATTATATATATTTTTTTAGTTAGGATTCTATGTTTCAAACAAGAGCTGAGATGAGCTGAAACTAGCACATTTCATAGCTGCACCCAGTGTATTAGCATGTGCCATGTGCTTCTCACGGCTTTGTTTTGTTCTGATGCATCCCACAATGCACCATGTTGCTGGAACGGTGATGTAGCCTATTCCCGGTTGAATCAAACCAATGGCTTATAAAATTGATACTTGTCGCTACCTAGCCTGGCACTCGACATTTATAGGATAGGGCAAGGACTGGTTAGCTCAGTGTTCGGATAATGTGACTGAGTGGGATATTGGGACATGGTGCTGGCGGCCTGATTTCCAAGTGGGACAGCACTATAAAGTCGCCATGAGTGTGCACTGTCACAAGTCAGTACACATCCTGTTATGACCTCAGGTGTTGCCAAGACATAAAACTCCAACAACCAGCCACGTGAGCTGCACGTGCGTGTTTAGTACATGTATCGAACACAACGCGTCGCTGGGTGCCGAGTGCTGCATTAACGGGCAGATTTCCAATAAACTTATTAATAACAACTTTATACTTCAAACTCAAGACATGTTTGAGTTGGCATTTTGGGCGGGGGGGGGGGGGAACTATCAATTTCATTTAATAAAAAGCCATTACTTCATTATTTGCAATGGCCTACATGGTGCCCATAAATAAAGCCCTTCCGGCAGCCCGTAGGACTCGCCCCGGGCTGTGCAGGGTTTGCCGGGTTTTAGGCCGCCGGCCCCCGGGGGCGGCCATCGGAATGCGTCGGCATGTCCTGCACACGTTATGTATAACAGCCCACTTCCAACTCGCTTCAACCCAACGTGGCGTGCGCTTATTGGACACCGCTATTACACGTGACTAACATGGCGTGTTCTTATTGGTCGCCATCTACACCGCGTGATTACAAATCGCCCCCTCTGGCGTATTTGGTCTGAATTAGGTCTGAGCGTAGTCAAGTTCATGCTTCCAAAAGCGGGTTGAACGTGAGTGAGCCCTGACAAATGTGATTTATTTTTATTTTGTTCACATTTTCCCAATCGAACATCTATTGGATGGTTGGTTGTTTGAGTTTTACGTCTTGGCAAGATCTAAGGTCATATCAGGATGGGTACCGACTTGTGACCGTGCGTACTCATGGTGACTTTATAGGGAGAGACCAGGCCACCAGCCAGTACCATGACCTGATATTCCACTCAGTCAAATTATCCTGACACCGAGCCAACCAGTCCTTGCCCTATCCTAGTAATGCCAAGCGCCTGGCTAGGAAGTGAAAAGTATCAATTTTGGATGTCATTCATTTGACTCGACCGGGAATTAAACTCCTGACCTTCCACACGGGAGGCCTGCACTCTGCCGATTGGGCTACCGCGTCCGGTAACATCTATTGGAGCAAATTGTCGTCTGCTATGATTAAATGTCGACTGGAGATGGAAGTCACAGTCCTTTACTAGTTTAGTGTTTATAGACGAACGCTTTAAAGTTGCATAGTCCGATGGTTTTGAGTTTCTGTCATTCCCTGAGATAAATATATTAGGTTGATGGTTATAACCTACCTAATGCCTGGTACACACCTACCGTTTGTGCGCGCACACCTCCCGTTTATGATCGAAAACTGCCCGTTTCGCGCACAAAAATCGCTAGGTGTGCGCCCCCTGCGCACACCTAGCGATTGCGATTCGCGCATAAAACTAAGTTTTTAGTGCTAAAAGCGGCCGTTTACGATTGCGATTCGCGATTCGAAAAACGAATCGGCCCGTTTTCAGTTTTAAGCGGGTCGGGTCGAGTCGCGAGTTTTAGTGCGCGAATCCTATACGGGAGGTTTGTACTAGGCATTACTTATATTTAAAGCAACTTTGAATTTAAATAACTAACTGTAGTAGATATTTGAAGTGCAAACATGCCAAATTAATGTTGGCAAGCTTGCCAAAACTCTGACACCATAGGCTTCAGCAGTAACGGATTCTATTAAATTGCCTCCGTATCCCCGTCTAACCAGCAATGAATGCTTAATAAGTGCACCAGTATCTAAGTTAGATATGTAGGATCAAATCTAGATAACTGTTTTGGTTTTGAAAATCTGATACTTTTATCGGACTATGCAGCTTTAATGAAAATGACTTTTCAATGAACAGCAACAACATTACTGCGAGTTAAGTGGAAGTTGCTCTCAGCAGACGACATTTAATGGGAGTGTGGCCAGACTGTGTCAGCCCCTTTCTCCCGACCATGAGACTAGCCTTGCATGATCACGTGCCAGTTCGCAGTCAGGCAGTCCTTTCACCCCTTCAAGGCTTTCCAACAGTAAGCGTGGAGACGAGGACATAAAACCATGTGACGCTGCCAAATTGAATTATGCGCTTGTCATTCCTTCTAAGCGCCCTAGTTGAGATGCTTTTTGTGAGGAGCTTTAAAGGCCCTGTCACACCTCACCGGATTGGGGGAAACAGACAGAAACCGAACAATGTCTGTTTTGTGTCCGTACAAGTTTTGAACATGCACAAAACTAGGAACGGATGCCACCGGACTGACATCTACGGTTCTTGTCTGGTTTGAGTCTCTTTAGTCCACTTACCGTCTGTTGGCTATCCGTTCATGTCCGTTTCATGTCCGTTTCATGTCCGTTCGTCCAGCGGCCTTTGACCCGATATCGCAACATTTTGACACATTTTAAAACATTTTGATACTTATGACGCCCGGACTAGACAATTCTCTCCGTTTCTCAATCCGGCGAGGTGTGACAACCGCTTAAATGTGGAAATGTGGGACGAATCTAGAAATGGATTAATACCGCGCAAATTTGAAGTTATTTTGACTGACTTTGTGCCGTTTCCTTCCTGTTCAACCCCGCCACCCTCCTCCACCCTCCTCCAGCCCCCACTTCCCTCCTCCTCACCCCCTCACCCACCCACCCCCAAGTCTCCAGTAGCTGAACCACGCGTCTTCTAATCGCCCAGATTGCAGACAATCAATAAAGCAGACATTCCCCAGAGCTCGGCTCAAAGCCCCCAGCCTTCCCGGCATGCAATGCAGATTCCATGTGACAGCCCTCTCACCCCCCCCCCCCTCCCCAATCCCCCACTGCTCCTCACCCCTCATCCCCCCCCCCCACCCTCCACATACACACCTCACACACATCCTTGTTTGCTCTGCATCCAGGCAGTTCGATCATATCTCATCCAGTCATGCGCGGTGAGCATGTAGAGACGTGCCATGCTGAGTCACATGACCAACCTCCCATCC
>CM059197.1:59619080-59683891 GCA_030323885.1 Branchipolynoe longqiensis
CCAACTTGTGACAGTGCGCACTCATGGTGAGACCAGGATACAACTAGTGCAAGCACCATGACCTGATATCCCACTCAGTCACATTATCCTGACACTGAGCTAACCAGTCCTTGCCCTATCCTAAAAATGCCAACCGTCAGGCTATGAAGCGATAAGTATCACTTCTGTGTCATTGGTTTGACTGGACCAGGGTTCGAACCCGTGGGTTCGAATCCCACGATCTATCAAAACGGAAGACGGACGCTCAACTCATCCGGCCGCCATCCCGTATGGTCTGGGGAGATTGATATTGATGATGATGATGATGATGATGATGATGATGATAATGATGGTGAGGATGATGATGAAGATGACAAGTCTAGAGCACGGCACCTGTTTGCCGTTTCAGCTTGAGCAGCTCAGCATTTAAAGTTGCATACTTCGGTGTTTTTGCGTATGTGCCTTAAAATTTATGTAGATGTCGTAGGTTGGTAATTAAAATCTACTTTGACTTAGTTTGGAGCAACGATAAATTACGAATGGCTACCTTTAGAGATATTTGAAGTGAAAACAGGCAAATTAAATTTGGTGTTCACATCGAAATGCTCGACACCATGCTACCCATTTTCGCTTGCTTGTGGGGTTGTTTATAACCTTACGACAGTTACTAGTTGCAGAACTGCAACATTATCGAGAGGCTCCGATAAATCGTCCCAATCTTTGGTTGAAGATTAATCTTCAGTAGGGACGGTTGTAGAAGCTGGGGACATCTTTACAACATTGAAACGGCGAAGCATTGGGGCGGTGCCGAATCTCTCGTGTCCGGCAGTAGCAGAGCACTTGTATCCAGTCAACAGCAGCGAGGGTTTCGGAGAAAGGGATGGGCAAAGGAGGGTACAGCAATTCCAGCAATGAGAACAAAGCGCGAGAAACGATAAGGTACAGGGCCCCATCCAATCACACAACTCCCCTGGTCAGGGGGAGAAGTATGCCTGGGAGAAATCGAAAGGGTAGAGTCTAGGAAAGAGAAATGAGGAGAGTTGAGTCAAAGGACCGTGTCTATTTGCTCTATGGTGACCAACCAGCGAGCTAAAGACACAGACAGAGTAAGAGTAGAAAGTGAAATGCTGGCGGGCTCCCCCTTCTGGAACTCTTTTCAGACATTATCAAGGAGGAGCATGGCCAGTGGAGAGGAGATAGAGAGAGGTGTGGACGAAGTGCAGTCCGGATAGCAAGTCCCCGTTTTTTAGTGTAGCAGCATATTATTTAGACGCACCCAACTCAGAACTACACTGGCGCCAACAGTACACTGGGCGCCATACGTGTGTATTGACGGCAGAGTAGGTGAGAAATACCGGATTCAGGGATACACAGCGACCTGTTTGGCTTTGTTCACTCGATGCGCGACTTGCCGCAGTGCCAGGTCCTGTTAATGTGCCTTCTATGTAGCAGCATGTGGTTAATTGGCACACCAGCATCCGATACGCATACATAGCAACTAGCATTAAACCTAGGGCAAGTGCTTTTCGCTTTGAAAACTGTACGCTTTCATCAATGATGCAAATTTAGCCATGAGCTGCTCCGAGCTACACAGTTATGTTTCTTGGTTGTTGGAGTTTTACGTCCTGGCAACATCTAAGGTCATATCAGGATGAGTACCGACTTGCAACAGTGCGCACTCATGGCGACTTTATAATTATAGTGCTGCCCCTTTGATAGACCAGTCTGCCAGCACCATGACCTGATATCCCACACAGTCACATTATCCTGACACTGAGCCAACCAGTCCTTGCCCTATCCTAATAATGCCGATGTGAATAATAAGTGAATAATAAGGAAGTGACAAGTATCAATTTTGTAAGTCATTGCTTTGTAAGTCATTGCTTTGACTCGACCAGGGTTCGATGCCATGGGTTCGAATCCCATGATCTACCAAAACAGGAGTTGGACGCTCAACTCATTCGGCCATCCCCGTCTGGTCTCACAGTCACTGCTATGTCGGCATTCATTGTGACACCCGGCATGCTGGAACTGTTGAGAATGGCCGCTTGGCGCTGCACCAGCGCGCCGCCTAGTGTCGGTCGACTGCGAGATGGGCCGGAAGTGCCAAAGACCGGAAGTGCGCAGGAATGTGTGCGCAGCAGCCTGCGTCCTGCTGAAGCAGTCAGCTGTTGGGGTGTGACTGGGAGCGATCGCTTCCCCTGGCGGTGATGTAACGAGCGCAGAAAGCCGCCGCTCAGCGGACAAACGAGATTATGATGACTCAGCTCAGGACGAATGGGTGATGGGCGCGGCGCCGGTTTACCAGCCATTCACCGCCGCAAATCCCATATGCCGCAGGTTCACCAACCATTCACCACCACAAATCCCATATGCTGCAGGTTCACCAACCATTCACCGCTGAAAATCCCATATGCCGCAGGTTCACCAACCATTCACCGCTGGAAATCTTGCATGCCACAGGTTCACCAACCATTCACCGCCATGAATCCCATATGCCACAGATTCACCAACCATTCACCGCCGCAAATTCCATACTCTAAAGTAAAGCTTGTTTTATTTAACAACACCTCTATCTAGAGCACATTGCCTTTTATCATCGGCTATTGGATGTCAAACGTATGGTCATTCTGACAGATTTCTCTGGACGAAACCTGCTGCTGTCCAATATTCTACTCTTTCCGATAAGCAGCCAGGGGTCTTTTATATGTACTTTCCCACAGACAGGACAGCACACCACAGCCTTTGATGAACCCATCATAGACCACTGGTTGGAATGGAAAATAGCCCAAACTGCAAATGGGTCCACTGAGCAGGATTGCTAGGATGATCGACACCTTCAGGGGTGGACACTCTACCGCTCGAGCTACGCCCCGCTCCCGCCCCATAATCTTGGTTCAATTGATTTGAATAGGACCTCCACACGAAGACGTTGCTCGTATATTTGCAACAAATGTTATCGCGTGAATAATATTAATGGATTTAATTTTGTTTCAATTTTAAATGAAGATCCATGTGTGTGCAGCAGCCTGCGTCCCGCTGAAGCAGGCAGCTGTTGGGGTGTGACTGGGAGCGATCGCTTCCCCTGGCGGCGATGTAATGAGCACAGTATTAAAGTTGCATTCTACTTATTTTAACATTGTAAGACGTTGTTTGGCTCAGTATTAAAGTTGCATTCTACCTATTTTAACATTGTAAGACGTTGTTTGGCTCAGTATTAAAGTTGCATTCTACTTATTTTAACATTGTAAGACGTTGTTTGGCTCAGTATTAAAGTTGCATTCTACCTATTTTAACATTGTAAGATGTTTGGCTCAGAATTAAAGTTACATTCTAGTTATTTTAACATTGTAAGACGTTGTTTGGCTCAGTATTAAAGTTGCATTCTACTTATTTTAACATTGTAAGATGTTGTTTGGCTCAGTATTACTATTAAAGTTGCATTCTACGTATTTCAACATTGTAAGATGTTGTTGGCTCAGTATTAAAGTTGCATTCTACCTATTTTAACATTGTAAGATGTTGTTTGGCTATGACTATGAGGCAACATTCTGTACGAGTTCCATTTGTAATGAGTAAAATGAGCAAAATGTACAAAGCTTCAAATTTGGCTGTTTGTGATTTAAAGTTGAGAGCATCATATTTTGAAAACCAAATGGCTTATCTGGATTTGATTTTACATACCATACAGGTGCATTCAGTAGCATTCTCTTGAGGTTTTGCCCCTTATAATTTATATATACCGGTCGCGATGGCCGAATCGGTAGAGCGCAAAGGTCCTGTGTGGGAGATCAGGAGTTCAATTCCTGGTCGAATCAAACCAATGACTTACAAAAATTGATACTTGTCGCTTCCTAGCTTGGCACGCGGCATTAATAGGATAGAGCAAGGACTGGTTAGCTCAGTGTCAGGATATTGTGACTGTGGTTGGGATATCGGGTCATGGTGCTGGCAGCCTAATCTCCCAGTAGGGCAGCACTACAAAGTCACCATGAGTGCGCACTGTCAGATTGATTGATTGATTGATTTGTGGTTGCTTTACGCCGTGTCGGCAGCATGGGCCATATTCACAGCGAGAAATGTTTGTTTTTTGTTCAAACCATCACTTTTACATGTAAAAGCAGACAATCAATTATGTAACTAGAGACACTCATTAAATTAGAAAGCTCACAATCATATATTTGTGGTCAAGGGAAACAAATTCCCATAGAAAAAGAAAAGTCAGTGCCCATACTGATGGTATGACCTTAGATGTTGCCAGCACGTAAAACTCCAACAACCAACCAGCCAATGTACCACGTGACAGGCGGGGATGAATGTCAGTTGATGGGACACTGGAGGGTGGGTGCGAGGCTGCGGTCCCAAAAGGCCGGTGTGGTGACCAGTTGTTAGCGAAATGTAATTGTTTATTTAGTTCTTGTTGTGCGAGCCCTGCCCACCCTCAGCACGCCCAATGGGGAGGCGGACGGACAGAACGCAGCGCAGGGCCGTGAGCGTGAGCAGGCCCGCCCTCGTTCTTATCGTGAGTAATGGGTGTAGCGACAGGAGGAACAATGAGCGCCGCCTTCCCTCAGTGGCACGGCGGGGGGCTGATCTCATTCCGCGGAAACGGTGCAGACGCGGCACTGTTTACTATCGGCATGGGAGGGGGGGGGGGGCGGGGCGGGGCGGGGGGGCGGGGCGGGGGGCGCAGGGCGGGGACGGCCAAAGTCCACGCGCCCCCTTCCTCCTCAACCCTTTTCCTCACCCCAATCACCACTTCACTCCCACCTTCAACTAACTACCTCAACCCCTAAACTGTCCCTCAACCCCTTCAACTCCCCTCAATTCCCCGCAACCCCCCTCCTCACCCCCTGTCACCCATCTTCAACTCCCTCAACTTCCTTCAACCCTTGTCAATCACCTTCAACTACCTCAATCCGCTCAACCTCTATCAACACTCTCAACCCCTCAACTCTCCCTCAAATCTCCCTCAACACCTTCAACCTCCCTCAACCCCCTCAACTCTCAACACCCTCAACCTCCCTCAACACACTCAACACCCTCAACCTCCCTCAACACCCTCAACTCTCCCTCAACCTCCCTCAACACCCTCAATCTCCCTCAACTCTCCTCAACCTCAACCTCCATCAACATCTCTCAACCCCTAATTCTGTTGTTTCGAACGATGGATATTCAATCGGGGGTTGAAATAATGTTATTTATGAGAATAGCTTACTCAAAAAGTGAAATTCAGTTAAATTAAACCTAAAATACAAGCAATATTAACGCCGCCGCCGCATCAACAGTGTTATGCTGTACTTTCTATCCAACCATGATGGCCGACGAGGCACTGGTCACGTGGTGCTAATCGTTTGACGCAAACCCTCAATAGCCTTCAGCAGTAGCATGTAGCAACGAATGCTTGATTGGTTGGTTGTTGGAGTCTTACGTCCTGACAACATCTAAGGTCATATCAATACGGCCTTGGTGACAGTATACATGGTGCTTGTAATGTGATTGGACGCCGCGATGGGGCGCCACCAGCGGTGTCGGACATAATATATGATAAGACTGAACATGAGTCTATGACGCATACTGAAAACTAAACTAATGTTGTAATAACCCAAACTTAGAAACATTTTCAAACATTGTCCTTGTAAGGCTGTAGGGTAATAAAAGCAGTATTCTGTGAATTATTTGTTAAATCATTCTGACAATATTATTTTGGACCACGGGTAATGGTAACTAATGCCGTTAATCCCTCCTGTATTTCTCTAATCAGGCGTATGATTAACCATTGAAAACAGAGGCCTTCTTTTTTGAAGCAGCTACTTGAGTCACGTGTCTGTAACGCAATAGTGAACTCATTAAGTCATTTCCTGCTGCCCTTTTGCTTTGCTTCAGATTGCCTTCACATCAATAGTCCAAATCGAAATTGATTCTCGCTCCTTCTTTTAAATCGATGAACTCTCGGAGTTTGAGAGGTGGATGGAGCCTAGCCATGGGTCCAATCCTTTAAAACACGAAGAGGTTTTTTGGGGGGGGGGAGGGGGTGGTCCTTTTTGCATTTTGATTGGCCGTCTCTCATCAGCGCAATGCCCGTGGGAGGGCGCCACCCACCGCCCCCTGGCAACCCCACACTCAGTTAAAGGTACATGGCAGATGGAAGCAGTGCATTTTCCAAACCCGAACACTTGCCAAGATTTGATCCTATATATCTTACTTAAAAGTCATAAAACCCCTGGTGCAGTCATTAAAGTGAGTGTAAGGTTTGCGCTATTTTCAAAGTCTGTGAGTATCCCCTGCCTCCACACCACTCTAATGCCCCAGTCACGTACACGTTAGTGGACGTAGTTGAGCATAGTGGAGGCTAACGTAGTTGAACGTACTGGCATCCATACTTGTTTGTGATGTTAACTTGGTAATAACGTGGGTGAGCGGTGATGTCCGATTTAATTTGTTGACATGTTCAAAAGAGCACCACTACGTTAAAGGCTGAATTTGCATCCGTGATGCTAACATATTCTAGTGTACTCTAGCATACTCTAGTGTGTTCTAGTATGCTCTAGCGTACTTGGATGAAGCCCTGGTCACATAGCCATTAGTGGACGTAAGTGAACGTAGTGGAGGCTAACCTAGTTGAACGTAGTTGAACGTAGTTGAACATAGTTGAACGTAGTTGAACGTAGTCGACCGTAGTTGAACGTAGTTGAACGTACCAGCAGCCATACCATAGCGCATTTATCTGTACCGTAATGTATTCATCCGTAGCAAAACCTGCCATACCTTAACGTATTTCAACGTAGTTTAACATACGTACACCACGTTTGACCCATGTTAGCCTCCACTATGTTCACCTACGTTCAACTACGTCCACTAACGTGTATGTGACCGGGGCATTACACTAGTAACAGTCGAGGAGGGTCATCGTGGCTGAATGACGCTAATAGCAGTAGATGGACCACAGAGCGCCCTCAGAGCATTGTTGGACCCTACTTAATCAACTAATGTACCAAAATATAACAAAAAAACAAATAAATATATAAATTAACTAGCAACTATGCACATTATGACGAGTCGCATTTGATCATAATAATAATAAGTATGAATGAGTAAAGTTGTGTCGGTCATGTTGAAATACCAACAAAGCTTATGACTCTGATTTTATTTTGTTTCCAAGAACTGAGCAATACTTCACATGTACAATACCAGAGAATACAATACAATACGATACGATACAGACAACTCAATTCCCCTCTCTTCAACCAATACTAATACAAAGTCTATCTAACCCGTGTGGTGCTGCTCCTATTTCACTGCTCTGGTCTCAGGCTCCAACTGGACCTCCCCCCCCCCCTCCCCCAGCCCCCCAGTCCAGCCTTAACCACTCTCCACGCACCAGCCTACCTTGACCACAGTGCAGCTGCAGACCAGCCTCTCCCTGGCCTGTCTCCATGTTCTACTGCCCGGCAGCCTCTCTTACACACAATTCACCTACTGATGCACTACCTGGTACATCCGTTTTACAGTATTTCCCCCCTTCCCACCAGGACCTACACAGCGGTCTACATTATTTCTCATTGCTACACACATGCTTTTACTGGTTCTTGACCCCTTAATACCCAGCCTAACTTAATCTACCTTTTATTTTCCTTTCCAATATACTAGAATTATCCCTCCTGCTCCATAACACTCGTATTTGATAACTGTTGATTATAAGCCTAAAATCGGCATAATTTTTCAATTTTACTAGACCTTTAAGGCCCTGTCACACCTCACCGGATTGGGGGAAATGGACAGAAAACGAACAATGTCCGGTTTGTGTCCGTACAAGTTTTGAACATGCACAAAACTAGGAACGGATGCCACCGGACTGACATCTACGGTTCTTGTCTGGTTTGATTTTGTTTCGTCCGTTGGCTATCCGTTCATGTCCGTTTCCTGTCCGTTTCCTGTCCGTTTCCTGTCCGTTTCATGTCTGTTTCATGTCCATTCGTCCAGCGGCCATTTACCTGATAGCGCAACATTTTTACACATTTTACTATTTTGATACTTATAACCACCGGACTAGACAATTCTGCCCGTTGCTCAATCCAATGTGTGACAGCCGCTTTAGCGTTTAAGCCATCAAGCCTAATAACGCAAACTCTAGGTTACCTACGGGGGGGGGGGGGGGGGGGGGGGGGGGGGGGGGGAGGAAGGAAAGAGGCAGCCCAAGAGCATAACAGTCTTCTGAGAGGGCTGGGTGAGGCTGGCTGGTTGGTGTAGTCACTCATGACGACTTTATAGGGCTGCCCCACTGGGAAATCAGGCCACTGGCACCATGACCTGATGTCCCACACAGTCACATTATCCTGACACTGTGCGCCCAGTCCCTGTCCTGACCTCATAACGCCAAGCGCCGAGCAGCAACAGTCATTGGTTTGACTCGACCAGGATCCAAGGCAGTGGGGTTGCAGGGTTCAATCCCAGGCCTACTAAAATAAAAGACCTACACAATTTGGCATTTGTGCCTACCTATAGCCTGCCGCTCGGCATCACCAGGGTAGGGTTAAAGGCAGTGGAATGAGGAAGGCTAATTGTCCGCAATAAAAAAAAAACTACTAGTGAACAGAAAATGCAAAGCTGTGGAGGGTAGAACTTAAAATGCTGGTCTTCAACTTGTTTCCTGTCCAGATCAAATTCATTAATAACATTTCTTTGACCAAAGAATGGTCAGAAGAAAAAGCATTTGTAAGAATTGCAACATCTTGTAGCGCACCGTGGGATTGTGACAAGAACCGATCAGCGAGCAAGGATCAACTGTGACTTGAATTGTACAGGGGACGCATATTGCCATCACTCATCTCACTCCCCACCCACCCACCCTACTCACACCCACACACAGACACACACAGCCACCCACACACCCACTCACAGAGTCACCCACCCACTCACCCAGTGACACACACACAGTCACACAGACAGTCACACACACACACCTACCCCAGTCACACACACACACAGCCACACCAGGGTGACACCTCACAGCCCTCCACCAACACTCCGCATGTCAAAGTGATGTGGGAACTCAAGGTAGGCAACTCCGGAAGTCATTGGGGACGGAAGTGGATCGTTCATTTTCTTCTTCTTCTTCTTCTTCTTTTTCTTCGTTTTCTTTTTTGTCTTTTTCTTCTTCTGTTTGTTTCTTTGTTTGATGTTGTTTTACATCCTAGCAACATCTAAGGTCATATCAGGACGGGTACCGACTTGTGACAGTGCGCACTCATGGCGACTTTTATATGAATTAAAAATGTGTGCTTGTCACTTCCTAGCCAGTCGCTCAGCAGTATTAGGATAGGACAATACAAGGACTGGTTGGCTCAGTGTCAGGATAATGTGACTGAGTGGGATATCATGTCATGGTAATGGTGGCCTCGTCTCGCAGTGTGGCAGCACTATAAAATCGCCATGAGTGCGCACTGTCACAAGTCGGTGCCCATCCTGATATGACCTTAGATGTTGCTAGGACGTAAAACAACAAACAAACAAACTTTAGAATGTGTGCTTGTCGTTTCCCAGCAAGTCGCTCGGCATTATTAGGATAGGGCAATAGAAGGACTGGTTGGCTCAGTGTCAGGATAATGTGACTGAGTGGGATATTAGGTCATGGTGCTGGTACCCTGGTCTCTCAGTGGGGTAACACTTATAAAGTCGCCATGATTGCACACTGTCACAAGTCGGAACCTGTCCTGATATGACCTTAGATGTTGCCAGGACGTAAAACTCCAACAACCAACTAACCTCTTCTTCCTCCTCCGAAGTGCGCCCCAGCGTCTGTGGATAGAGGGGGAACCCCCACCCCCGCCCCGCCCCCGCCCCCCGCCCACTCACACACACGCACACACACACACACGCACACAGACACACACGCACGCACACACACACGCACACACACACACACACACACACACACACACACACACACACACACACACACACACACACACACACACACACACAGAAGCATCAATAAAAACTGCAGGAATCAGATTGAGTTGGATTGCGCGTCGCGGTATCATTCAGATCCAATCCTCGCCCATCGACACGTGGGTATTGTCAGGGGTTGCCGCCTGGGGGCGCTGTTTGACATTGTTATTGACCTTGTCTCTCGGACAGGACTTCCGGATAGCCCGCTGTGTTGTGTGCATCTTGTTGGAGATGAAGACTGTTCTGATCAATGTCAGGGGACTACTCCCTGCTGAGAGCAGATTCTCAATAGGAGATTCATTAAGGCTGTCACACCTCACCGGATTGAGCAATGGACAGAATTGTCTAGTCCGGTGGTGATAAGTATCAAATTGTATTCAAATGTGTCAAAGTGTTGCGAAGGCCGCCGGACGAACGGACATGAAACGGACATGAACGGATAGCCAACGGACGAAACAAACTCAAACTGGACAAGAACCGTAGACGTCAGTCCGGCGGCATCCGTTCTTAGTTTTGCGCATGTTTAAAACTTGTACAGACACAAAACGGACTTTGTTCGGTTTCTGTCCAATCCGGTGAGGTGTGACTGGGGCTTAAGATGTGGGATGCCTTTTGAGGATGCCATTAATACCGATCCCCCCCCCCCAAGGGGGAGGCTAAGGACTAACACGTATATATACATAAACAATACTTATACTCATAGAGGTGGACAATGAAATAACCAAAATCCAGCAAACGGAAATAGTCTTATATGGGCGCCGCCATTTGTATACTCTTGTTGCATAATCAAAATCCAGCAAACGGAAACGGAAATAGCCTGATATGGGTGCCACCATTTATATACTCGTGTTGAATAATCAAAATCCAGCAAACGGAAATGGAAATAGCTCATCAAACTTTGCTACACAGCAAGCAGGGTGGACGACAGCGATTGGTTAATAATATAGTCGAGAGCAAAACAATTGTCCGCTGCCGATACAAGCAGTGCAAAACTTAGATTCTATTCAAAAGTAATAGAAATAAAGAACAATTTGGCATAAACATGGATGCACAAATGCAATATAATAGTCTATTCCGCGGAAACGACGACCGTATTCGATTATCACAACTGCGACTCGGGTCACCCAAGCCACTAGAATTTCAAATTGAACACCGCGAGTGGAGTAACAAAAAAACACTATCGAATACCAAAGGGGGGGGGGGGTCGGTCCTAAGCATTGCTTATTCATATTAATGAGAATAATAATAATAATAATAATAATAACAATTATAACAATTTTCTCGTCATAACATCTAAACACCTAACCAATAATCAACACCTGGCCACTTTCCCCACGTGATCTGACCTTCAATGTTGCTAGGACGTAAAACAACAACAAAGCAAGCAAATAAATGATGTTGCTAGGACGTAAAACAACAAACAAACAAACCTAACCATTTTCAGGCATTTCGAACCGATGTAACTTACTAACGAGCAGGTATGGTCAGTCATACACACACTATCAGTAGTATCACTCACATACCCCCACTATCACTGTCACTGTCAGTCAAATCGCCAACTGTCACGCGCACACTGACAGACACTCACTTCCTGACACTTGGCGGGTAGGCGCGTCTCTGGCGGCAGACAACTCCTTCCTCCTCCGCCTCGCCTAACCTGATTCGTTATCTCCGACTTCAGGCTTCATTAAACCCCTCCTTAACAAGGTGATAAACTAGATTGTCTGTCAGCCATCAGAGCGCGCTGACGTGGTCCCCTTCTACCAACTAACCACAGTCGGTGATTCCAGAAGCAGATAAGGGTATGGAAGTGCTGGAGCAGCACAGTGCCCCAGCCAGGCCAGTCTATTTCACAAACAGTGTGAGAGGCAGCCGGGCACGTGACAGCAGGGCCTGGATCACGTGCCAGACGGCAGCCATCTTGGCAGAAACACCTCATTGGGCCATCTGGAGTTCGGTTCCTGGTCGAGTCAAACCAATGACTTAAAAATGTATACTTGTCGCTTCCTAGCCAGGCGCTCAGCATTATTAGGATAGGGCAAGGACTGGTTGATATATCAGGTCATGGTGCTAGCGGGTTGATTTCCCGGTGGGGTAGCAGCACTCTTGAGTCGCCATGAGCACGCACTGTCACAAGTGCACAGCTTTCATTAGTTTCTATTGTTGTTTGTTAGCAATTTTCGGTTCATTCCGCGTCTCAACTCAAATCACGTGACCAGTGTGTTTTTTGTGTGACAGGCCCCACTTTCTGAAAGAGTTTTCCACTGGAGGCAAGAAAGGCATTATCTCTTGGTTTAAAAACGAATCTGTTCTCAGGCCTCATCTCCTGATAGTTACCTTTTCTGGTAAATATCGTTTTTTCATCCTTTGGATTAAAGAAAATTTGTAATTATGCAATTACATGGTTATACAGTACAGTGTCGCTTTTTGGTAGTATGGGAATTTACATTATATTACTAAGTTGGCTGTAATTGTACTTTTGTAGCTGGGTTTAGTTTGAGTTAGCTGGGTGCAGTTGTAGCTGAATGTAGTTGTAGCTGTGTGTAGTTGTGGCTGAGTGTAGTTGTGGCTGAGTGTAGTTGTAGCTGTGTGTAGTTGTAGCTGTGTGTAGTTGTGGTTGTGTGTAGTTGTGGTTGTGTGTACTTGTGGCTGGGTGTAGGTGTGGCTGAGTGTAGTTGTGGCTGTGTGTAGTTGTAGCTGAGTGTAGTTGTAGCTGTGTGTAGTTGTGGTTGTCTGTAGTTGTAGCTGACTGTAGTTGTAGCTGATTGTAGTTATAGCTGTGTGTAGTTGTGGATGTGTGTAGTTATGGCTGTGTGTAGTTGTAGCTGAGTGTAGTTGTGGTTGTGTGTAGTTGTGGTTGAGTGTAGTTATAGCTGTGTGTAGTTGTGGCTGAGTGTAGTTGTGGCTGAGTGTGGTTGTGGCTGAGTGTAGTTGTAGCTGAGTGTAGTTGTGGCTGAGTGTAGTTGTGGCTGAGTAGTTGTGGCTGTCTGTAGTTGTGGCTGTGTGTAGTTGTAGCTGAATGTAGTTGTGGCTGTGTGTAGTTGTGGCTGAGTGTAGTTGTAGTTGTGTGTAGTTGTAGCTGAATGTAGTTGTGGTTGTGTGTAGTTGTGGCTGTGTATAGTTGTAGCTGAGTGTAGTTGTAGCTGAGTGTAGTTATAACTGAGTGTAGTTGTGGCTGTGTGTAGTTGTGGCTATCTGTAGTTTTGACTGTAGTTGTAGCTGACTGTAGTTGTAGCTGAGTGTAGTTGTAGCTGAGTAGTTATAGCTGTGTGTAGTTGTAGCTGAGTGTAGTTATAGCTTAGTGTAGTTTGTAGCTGAGTGTAGTTATAGCTGAGTGTAGTTGTGGCTGTGTGCAGTTGTGGCTGTGTGTAGTTGCGGCTGTGTGTAGTTGTAGCTGTGTAGTTGTAGCTGACTGTAGTTGTAGCTGAGTGTAGTTGTAGCTGAGTGTAATTGTAGCTGAGTGCAGTTGTAGATGAGTGTAGTTATAGAGGTGTGTAGTTGTGGCTGTGTGTAGTTGTAGCTGAGTTTAGTTGTAGCTGAATGTAGTTGTAGCTGAGTGTAGTAGTGCCGGACCTGCCTGGCTCACTGTGAGCAGCACCTCAGGGTGCGCATGCGCGAGGCACGCCGTCTCCCCGGGCCGGGTTCCGGCCGTTGCGTGCCGGCAGCCGGCATGACGATTGTATCTCCTCCGGGCCCCTCCTCTGGCCACCTAAATGAAACGCGCTGTTATCGCCACTGTTCTGCTGATAACCCCAACTGATACCGATGTCCGCCAAGTCAGTTGTCCCAACATGGTGTGCAGTCTCACATTACAGGGCAGTATTTGGCATTAGAAAGAAAAGGATTGCTGCATATTGTAACTAATAGTAATACTAGCTCAATACGTAAGTGTGACAGCAGACGGCAGTATGACAGCAGACTGCAGTGTGACAACAGATGACGGTATGACAGCAGACCATGGTGATAGGAGCTTGCAGATATGATATGACAGCAGACCTCAGTGTGACAGTAGACCACAGTATGACAACAGACTCCAGTGTGGCAACAGATGACGGTATGACAGCAGACCATGGTGATAGCAGCTTGCAGTGTGACAGCAGACTGATATGACAGCAGACGTCAGTGTGACAGTAGACCACAGTATGACAACAGACTGCCGTGTGGCAACAGATGACGGTATGACAGCAGACCATGGTGATAGCAGCTTGCAGTGTGACAGCAGACTGATATGACAGCAGACCTCAGTGTGACAGTAGACAATATGACATATGACAACAGACCATGGTATAACAGTAGATCGCAGTTTGACAGCAGACCACAGTATGACAGCAGACTGCAGTGTGACAACAGATGATGGTATGACAGCAGACCATGGTGTGATAGCAGCTTTCAATGTGACAGCAGACCATGATATGACAGCAGACCTCAGAGTGACAGTAGACCACAGTAAGACAACAGACCATGGTATATTAACAGGAGATCACAGTATTACAGCATACCACAGTGTGACATTAGACCACAGTGGTGTTCTCTGTGGCTGAGTGGTTAGAGTGTCTGACCTTTTTCTGGTCAGACTCCTAATCTGAAGGTCGGTGGTTCTATTCCCCGTGTCCCCACCTTTGCCAATTTGGATTTCCACCACTGTGGATAACTTACAGCATCATCAAAGGCCAGTTGCTCTCATACCATGTCTATGTGGTGTGGGAGGTTAAAAATCCCTTGGGTCGGTAAAAGTGTAGGCTCGGGCTTTCTATTGCCAAACTGTCTAATGTTGAAAACAAGTCTATTCAGACTTATCCATGATAGGCAGTATAAATCTTCAAGAAAAAAAACAGTATGACAGCAGACCATAGTATAATAATAGATCGCAGTGTGACATCAGACCACAGTGTGACAGCAGACCATTGTTATGACAGCAGACCATGCTATAACAGTAGATGGCAGTGTGATAGCAGATTGCAGTGTGACAGTAGACCATGACATGCCACCAAACCATAGTATACTAGTAGATCGCAGTGTGACATCAGACCACACTGTGACAGCAGACCATTGTTATGACAGCAGACCATGCTATAACAGTAGTTGGCAGTGTGATAGCAAACTGCAGTGTGACAGTAGACCATGACATGACAGCAGACCATAGTATACTAGTACATCGCAGTGTGACATCAGACCACAGTGTGAAAGCAGACCATTGTTATGACAGTAGACCATGCTATAACATTAACAGTAGATTGCCGTGTGATAGCAGACTGCAGTGTGACAGTAGACCATGACATGAGAGAAGACCTAGTTTTCGAAAAGTGTTAACCTTTCATCGGATTATGCAACTTTAAGCTCGTTCATCTAGTAATAGGCACTGGTTGGCTCAGTGTCAGGATAATGTGACTGAGTGGGATATCAGGTCATGGTGCTGGCGGCCTGGTCTTCCAGTGGGGCAGCACTATAAAGTCGCCATGAGTGCGCACTGTCACAAGTCGGTAGCCGTCCTGATATGACCTTAGATGTTGCTAGGACGTAAAACAAAACAAACAAACAAAATCTAGTAATAGGTTTGACTCTCACCATGGCAATTATACGTCGAAATCCGCATGGTGGCGCTCCGAAGTCCAGCAGGCAATCGCAGAGCAGCAGGTAGTGCCACATGCGATCGCTGGGCGCTGGCAGCCACCACAACGCGCACAATGTTCACCCCTGGACCAGCGCCAAGACCAACATGTGATATTGCTGGCACTGCCCCACAAAGCACCATCACACAACACGTCCAGTCGTGTTGTGTCTTTTCCTCTCACGCGTGGGGCGTTGTTTTTAGGAACGCGGCGTCAGTCACGTGACCAAATAGTAAATTCCACATGCCGATAGTTTTGAGCCTTTGTCGAATTTTTCCCCCTTTAGATATTGTTGTTGTCTGGTGTTTTTATTTACGTCCTAGCAACATCTAAGGTCATATCAGGACGGGTACCGCCTTGTAACAGTCCACATTCATGGCGACTTTATAGTGCTGCGCATTGGCAGACCAGGCCGCCGGCAGCATAGCCCCACATCCCACAGTCACATTATCCTAACCAATCCTTGTCCTATCCTATTAATGCCAAGCGCCCGGATAGGTAGCGACAACTATCAACTTTATAAGTCATTGGTTTGACTTGGCTAGGATTTGAACTCCCGATCTTCCGCACGGGAATCCTGCGCTCTACCGATTAGGCCACTGCGCCCGGTCGCCATTTTTGTTGTTGTTGTTGTAAATATAGTTTATTCATTGAATAAAGTCTTTTGTCAGCGCCATGGCACTGGTCTTCCAGCCATGTGACAATAGAGTTATTTACAATATATGCAGCTAGCCCAAATCAGCTGAAATAACAATATCAAACATTCAAAGAGTTACATATGGTATAGTTTGACAATTCACATACAAAAATAGCAGTTATATGTTGTATTCCTACACACTTGATACATGTATGTGTATTGATTAGACTTTTACATTACGGAGTGGTTAGGTGCATAGTTTCCCTTCATAGGTTTGTATGCCTACTATGTTGTGAATTGCAAAACTATCATGTTGTTGGAGTTAACATTTTGAGATGGAGTGAGTGTTAGTAGAATGGTTTGTTTATTCTGTTAGATAGAGTGTGGTTAGCTTATAGGGTTATGCTTAAACGGTTAATACCTCAGGTGTGTTTTTTGACTACATGAAGTAGTTTGAGGAAGTAGGTTGTTAGTAATGATGGGATAAACAATGCTTAGAGGATTGTACGTTTCAGTCATTTAGTAGTCTAGTACAGACTTTATTAGTGTCTATGTTTATACAAAGATTTTGATAGATACATATGTTAGGTTGGTCTTTATAATCTACTTAGCTTTAGGTTGAAGTACCTTATTTTAAAGCGTTAACTTTATGAGATATTTTAATTAAAAATATGGTAAGATAATTTTGATGTGCACATCGAAATGCTTGTCACCATTGACTTCAACGGTGGTATGTTATAATAAACTTACTTAAAGTTGCATAGTCCAATGGCTGTGAGTTTTTGTCGTTTTCTGAGATAAATACATTAAATTGATCATTATAAGTTACTTTTACTTCAGGTTGAAGTAACTTTTAGTTTAAATGGCTAACTTTGGAGATATTTGAAATGACAACATGCCAAATTAATTTTGGCAAGCACGCCAAAACTCTGATGCCATAGGCTTATGCAGTAACAGTTTCTATTAAATTGACTCCCCATGCCCTTCTATGTGACAACAAATGCTTAATAACTGTACCAGTATCTAAGATAAATATGTAGAATCAAATCTAGGTAAGTGTTTTGGTTTTGAAAATTTGATGCTTCATCGGACTATGCAATTTTAATATTCCATCTATGCAGCAATAACTGTTCAATAAGTGCAACAGTATCTAAGTTTGATATGTAGGATCAAATACCGAAAATGTTATGATATACCAACGTTGATAGTATTGTGGTCTCACTGACCTCTCAGGCAAGGAGCCGCATAGACAGGTAGGCGTGGGTAGTGTGTTGATATCAGGGAGCATAGGGGGTGTAATGGTTAGCACACCGGCCCGGAATGCAAAGAGATGTGGGTTCGAGTCCTGCTCTAGGTGCAATATTTCCCATTTTCATCACCACCTTGACACTGGTGCCATGACCAGGATCCTATACAAGCTGCTGCTGTATGGTTGTTGAACCTACCCTGTGTATGTATGTGTTAGTGCATTGCCTGTATGTATGTAATTGTAAGCATTAAAAGACTTACAATTCCAGGGGACGAGTGTAGTGGTCTCACTGTTTATTAAAAGACTTACAATTCCAGGGGACGAGTGTAGTGGTCTCACTGACCTCTCAGGCAAGGAGCCACATAGACAGGTAGGCATGGGTAGTATGATATCATGGAGCCTAGGTGGTGTAATGGTTAGCACACTGGCCCGGAATGCAAAGAGATGTGGGTTCGAGTCCCGCTCTAGGCGCAATATTTCCCGTTTTCATCACCCCCCATGACAATATTTTCATGTGATTTTACAGCTTTAACACAGGACTGTTGAACACATTGTGTTGAACACATCATGTTGAACACATTGTGTTTAGAGGTTAATGTGTTCAAAAGGTAGCTTTCGTCGGCGTGTTCTCCTGTATTCCCTTTCTAGTTTCGACATCTAACCAGTGGTATTGTTGATTTCACTTGCCTAGTACAATTCATCGCAATACTATGGCGTAGAATCTGAAAGCGGGTTCTCCTTCCAGCTGTGTAATTATTGATCAACCTGTACGGATATTTAATTTTAATTTCTTCTTCCTTTTTTTAAAAGCCATTATTTTTTTAGTTGAGCAATTACGTTCCGAGACAAACGATTATAGGCTAAAAGCGGGTTTGTCGGACACGCGCCCGTTTGAATATTGCATCCCGGCGTCAGACCGCCTGGCGCCCCGCCCCGCCGTACTAACACACCAGCCCCCGGGCCCCACGGTACTAATACGCCGTGCTTGTACTAGCACCACGCCTGGCGTTAGGCCCCGTGGTACTAACATGCCACTTTTGTACTAACACCCCACCTGGAGCCGAGCCCCGTGGTACTAACATGCCACTTTTGTACTAACATCCCGCCTGGAGCCGGGCCCCGTGGTACTAACATGCCACATCTTTACTAACACCCCCACTGGAGCCGCGCCCTGTGGTACTAACATGCCACACTTGTACTGACACCCAGGCTGGAGCCAGGCCCCGTGGTACTAACATTCCACACTTGTACTAACACCCGGCCTGATGCCAGGCCCCGTGGTACTAACATGCCACTTTTGTAGTAACACCTGCCTGGGGGCGGGCCCCGTGGTACTAACATGCCACTTTTGTAGTAACACCCGCCTGGGGGCGGGCCCCGTGGTACTAACATGCCACTTTTGTACTAATACCCTTCCTGGCCCTGGGCCCCATGGTACTAACATGCCACTTTTGTAGTAACACCCGCCTGGAGCCTTGCCCCATGGTACTAACATGCCACTTTTGTACTAACACCCCACCTGGCACCAGGCCCTGTTGTACTAACATGCCACTTTTGTAGTAACACCCGCCTGGGGGCGGGCCCCGTGGTATTAACATGCCACTTTTGTAGTAACACTCACCTGGCACCGGGCCCCGTGGTACTAACATGCCACTTTTGTACTAACACCCCGCCTGGAGCCGGTGTCAGCGTCTCACCTCCCACAAGTCTGGTTCTCCACAAGAAATATGTTTAACTCCAATACATTCTTTAATATATGCGTCAATATTCTAAAAGTCAGAGAATATTGTTCTCCACACGCAATACGTATTCTCCTGTATTCTTGGGTTTAAACTCATAAGAATAACCGCTAAAAAACAAAAAGAGTGATAATCAGGTCGAGCGACCGACCAGAAGTAAACAACACGGCGACCGAATCGTTTTTTCGCCAATAACTTCTTTAATATATTCACCAATATTCTCAAACTCGTACAGAATATTGTTGTACACGTTTCCTCCAGTATTCTTGGGTTTAAAGTCAGAAAGCCAACCAAAGTTTGCATTCGTCACTCGAATCCGCGCACACGCAGAAGCGATGTTTGGGAAGTGAGACTTGTGGGAGGTGAGACGCTGACACCGGGCCCCATGGTACCAACATGCCACACTTGTACTAACACACTGCCTGGCACCAGGCCCGTGGTACTAACACACCGTGTGTGTACTAACTCTCCACATGGCGCCGGGCCCTTTGGTACTAACACGCCATGCTGTACTAACAGGTGTCGCCCAATAAGACACTACGTCAGTTGTACTAACCCTCCCCAAACCAACCTTACTAACACACCAATTTGGTTGTACTAACACACCATGTCAGTGACACCACGCCAGTTACATTAACACCACCCGGCCAAAAGCATTAACACACTCTGCCGCTAAAACTGTACTAACACATCGCACCCGTCGTACTAACAACCCCCACCCGGCCGGTTGTACTAACACATCGCACCCGTCGTACTAACCACCCCCACCCGGCCGGTTGTACTAACACATCGCACCCGTCGTACTAACACACCTCACCGATTGCACTAACACATCACACCCGTCGTACTAACAGTAACAGTAACACACCCCACCGGTTATACTAACACATAGCGCCCCATCGTACAGATACCCCACCCCCCACCCGCCATCGCCACTATCATACTAGCTCCAGTTGTACTAACAAATCGCCCCACTTGTATTAGTAGAATATTACACCGGTGGCCATTGTGCACAATGACTGCCGTGAACACTGGTCATGCAGTCGTGAGCCCACTTAGTGCCCGGAGATGGGAGCGGGATGGTTCCCCGTACCCGACACAGACTCAACTCACCGGGGGATGGGTGTGTGGGGGTGGGGGGTGGTGGGTGGAAGGGACGGGGGAAGGAGGGGGCGCGGGGAGGGACCCGGACAGCACTGGGGTGTCAGGGGCCGCCCGGCGGGGGTAGGGTGGGAGGGGGGGGGGGCGGGGGTTAAAGGGGCGGGGGAAGGAGCGGGCCGTTGTGGCGGTTTCAGCCGTGCGCATAGACTCAAACTCAAGGCATTGTCAATGGTCGTGAGCAATCTTCATACAGAAAATACAGAAGAAGTGAAATATCTCTAAAACCACACCACCTATTAACAAATCGCTTGGTACATATATAGAAAACATCTTTACCAAAAAGATTATATTAAATTTATACGGTTAGGGTTCTTGATTTCTATTAGTTTTGAATAAAACTAATGTTTTGCACTGCGCGTACTGTCAAACTCAAGGCATTGTCAATGGTGGTGAGCAATCTTCATACAGAAAATACAGGAAAAGTGAAATCTCTAAAACCACACCACCTAGAAACGAATCGCTTGGTACACATATAGAAAACATCTTTACGAAAAACATTATATTAAATTTATAAGGTTAGTGACTCACGACCATTGACAATGCCTTGAGTTTGAGTCTATGCGCACGGCTGAAACTGACAGTGCGCTGAAACCGCCACACCGCGGGGAGCGACCCGGACAGCCCGGGGGTGTCAGGGGCCGCCCGGCGGGGGTAGGGGGCGCCGGGCCACGTACCCTCATACACCGGGAGCATTAAAAAAACAACTAAGTTGGTTCACATAGCAGTTTGTAGCCATTTAAACAACAGGTTGGTGAAGGATAACTCGATGGTATTCGCGGTAATCTCAAACCAGATGAAGGTGATTCATGTCCCTTATTGTTTGTTTGTATTTGTGAAATAATTGATCATATTTCCCAATTAGCACTAAGGACTAAGGAGGCTCTCACTCGTATAGATGGAGACGTAAGCCCCATTGGATATACAGGACCAAATCGAAGCAAGTCCTTGCGTTTACAAAACGTGATGCTTTAATCGAATTATGCAGCTTTAATTCAGGAGAGGCATGTTTACTCCCGCCACAACTGACCCTCTGCTCGTCTGCACAACTAGTGGCCCATGTACGCCATGGGGTGGGCCCCGCCCCCCTCCCCCCGTCGCCTCCCCCCTCCCTCCTTGCTCCAGGCCCCACCGGGCGCGGTGGTCAAATCAGTAGGGCGCGGGCCTCGCGTGCTGGAGATCAGGAGTTTGGTTTCCGGTCGAGTCAAACCAATGACTTATAAAATTGATACTTGTCGCTTCCTTAGCCTGGTGCTCGGCATTAATAGGATAAGGCAAGGACTGGTTAGCTAAGTGTCAGAATAATGTGACTGAGTGGGATATCAGATCATAGTGCTTGTGGTCTGATCTCCTAGTGGGGCAGCACTATACAGTCACGATGCGTTCGCTCTGTCACAAGTCGGTAACCCGTCCTGATATGACCTTAGCTGTTGCAAGGACATAAAACTCCAACAACCAACCAACTCCTCCAGGTTGCATCCTCAGCGCCCACCTCTCTTACATGTATTTATTCAATTCAAAGGAAAACACCATAGTCCCTCTATGAAACTAAACTTGGCCGTCTGTCTCCCGTTTTGGTAGCCTTGCTCCAATGTTTCTGCTCTACCGGGAAGCGAAGTACACGCCGGTAATTAGCAGATGAACGATGGCGCCTGTTTGAAAAATAACCCGATTACAAAAAAAAAATAAGAAGAAAAAAAAGGTCCCACATAGCTGGTACCCGGTTCTACACGGCATGGCAATTAAAGCCAGCTCACCCCCACCCACTACGCAGCTGCCCTAAAGCCTCGCGCCGCATCTAACATGCGCATGCGCGTCGACTGACATCCGGCTCCGTGTTTTGTAAACTTATCGCTGATTGGTTCCTTCAAATCCCGGTGTGTTTATCGGCTGCTCTGATTGCATGTCCTCATGAAAGACGGGTTTCTTTTCCGACAACAAACATTTGCAGATTTCACAGGCGTTGCCAGTGAAATGGTGTATGTTGTTAGTTCAATGACAGCAGACGACATTTAGTTCAGTGGCAGATGACATTTAGTTCAGTGGCAACAGACATTTACTTCAGTAACATAAAAAAAACATTCAGTTCTGTGGCAGCAGACAACATTCAGTTCAATGGCAGCAGATGACATTCAGTTCAGTGGCAGCAGATGACATTCGGTTCAGTGGCAGCAGATCACAGTTAGTTCAGTGGAAACATTCATTTACTTCAATATCATCAAACACCATTCAGTTCAGTGGCAACAGAAGACATTCAGTTCAATGGCAGCAGACGTCATTCAGTTCAGTGGCAGCAGATGACATTCGATTCAGCGGCAGCAGATGACAGTTAGTTCAGTGGAAACATTCATTTACTTCAATATCATCAAACACCATTCAGTTCAGTGGCAACAGATGACATTCAGTTCAATGGCAGCAGACGCCATTCAGTTCAGTGGCAGCAGATGACATTCGATTCAGTGGCAGCAGACGACAGTTAGTTCAGTGGCAACAGACATTTACTTCAGTAGCATCAAACAACATTCAGTTCAGAGGCAGCAGACGACATTCAGTTCAATGACTGCAGACGACATTTAGTGCACTGCAGCCAGAGCTATGAGTATATAAACGGACACTGTTCAAATGAGAAGACCTTCTCGGTGTGAGTGGACTCCTGCAAGCCAATCAGGAATTGTAACTAATTGAGTTAAAGAGGAGATGGACTCGGTCCCTTTGTTTTGCGGACGACACAAACTGGTGCTTTGAGTGGGGTAAGTGTGGGGGTAATTACAGCTTGCGATGGTACTTCCGGTTAGTCTTCTCTACGCGGGGTCGTGGGTTCGAATCCTGGTCGAGTCAAACCAATGACTTAAAAATTGATACTTGTCGCTTCCTAGCCTGGCGCTTGGCATTATTAGGATAGGACATGGACTGGTTGGCTCAGTGTCAGGATAATGTGACTGAGTGGGATATCACTTATCAGGTCATGGTGCTGGTGGCCTGGTCTTCCAGTGGGGCAGCACTATAAAGTCGCCATGAGTGCGCACTGTCACAAGTCGTTACCCGTCCTGATATGACCTTAGATGTTGCTAGGATGTAAAACAACAACAACAATCTAGAGTCAAATCTAAATGGGGGTTTGATTTTAGAAAATATTCGGATTGTATTCAGATTCTCAGAATGACGTGGTCTGTTCATCAGTCAGACTGGTTCCACAAAGTTCTGTCGCTATGTAAGTAGTATACAGAGAAGTGGCTTTGAACCAAGCTGTGGCGCCTAGCGTCTTGTAAAGGCTGGTTTTTGGAGTTTTACGTCCTGGTAACATCAGTGACTTACAAAATTGATACTTGTTACTTCCTAGCCTAGCGCTCGGCATTAATAGGATAGGGCAAGGACTGGTTAGCTCAGTGTAACGATAATGTAGGATATCAGGTCATGGTGTTGGCAGCCTGGTCTCCCAGTGGGGCCGCACTATAAAGTTGCCATGAGTGTGCACTGTCACAAGTCGGTACCCGTCCTGATATGACCTTAGATGTTGACAGGACGTAAAACTCCAGCAAACAAACGACCAACATGCAGGTGACGTTCCACACTTCGGGCTATTCACGCCACCTCTCCACTGCAATTAAGAGTCATAGCTGTGTTTTCTGGAATCTCCACTGGTTGATAAATGGTCCTGTTTATCGACAAGAGATTAATTCAAGATCAAAATTAAAGACCAATTTGTATGTTGCAACAACGAATGTCATTATCAATCAATGTAATCCGAAATGGAGAACACAACGACTTCTTTAAAATATCTTATTTTTATTAATACTCTGAATAAAGTGATCTATTCATTAGACTCACCCAGGGAACCTCTCGTTCAAATATATAGAACACACTAGGGTAGTCATCTATTTGGCTAAAGTCGTCGATAAACTGTTTTGTGACTTGGCCGCTGGTCATGTATTGGAATTGGGTTAATACAAATTGACTATGCAATTAAATCAGCAGCCAGCAGCGACGCGCTAATTAGCTTACATAATTAGCATGCTGAACGCAGCCGGCGCCAGTAGAGGGCGCCACTGGTGGTGTGTGGCGCTACTGCCAATGTACTGGTGGTATGTGTAGTGCTAGTGGGTGGTATGTGGTGTTACTGGTGGTATGTGTAGTGCTAGTAGGTGGTATGTGGTGTTAGTGGTGGTATGTGTAGTGCTAGTGGGTGGTGTGTGGTGCTACTGGTGGTATGTGTAGTGCTAGTGGGTGGTGTTAGTGGTGGTATCTGTAGTGCTAGTAGGTGGTATGTGGTGTTAGTGGTGGTATGTGGTGTTATTGATGGAGTGTGTTATTTATTAGTGGTGTGTATTTGGTGGTATGCGGTGTTACTGTGGTATGTGGTGTTACTGGTCGTATGTGTGGTGATACTGGTGGTGTGTGTTATTGGTGGTGTGTTTTGGTGGTATGTGGTGTGTTTTGGTGGTATGTGGTGTTACTGTGGTATGTGTGGTGTTACTGGTAGTGTGTGGTGTTACTGCTAGTGGTGTGGTGTTACTGGTGGTGTGTTTATTGGTGGTGTGTTTTGGTGGTATGTGGTGTTACTGTGGTATGTGTGGTGTTACTGATATTATGTGTGGTGTTACTGGCAGTGTGTGTGGTATTACTGGTAGTGGTGTGGCGTTACTGGTGGTGTGTTTATTGATGGTGTGTTTTGGTGGTATGTGGTGTTACTGGTAGTATGTGGTGTTACTAGTAGTGTGTGGTGTTACTGGTGGTGTGTTTATTGGTGGTGTGTTTTGGTGGTATGTGGTGTTAGTGTGGTATGTGTGGTGTTACTGGTGTCATGTGTGGTGTTACTGGTGGTGTGTGATGTTACTGGTGGTGTGTGATGTTACTGGTGGTGTGTTTATTGTTGGTGTGTTTTGGTGGTATGTGGTGTCACTAGTAGTGGTGTGGTGTTACTAGTAGTGAGTGATGTTACTGGTGGTGTGTTTATTGGTGGTGTGTTTTGGTGGTATGTGGTGTTACTAGTAGTGAGTGGTGTTACTGGTAGTGGTGTGGTGTTACTGGTGGTGTGTATTGGTGGTGTGGATTGGTGGTGTGTTTTGCTGGTATGTGGTGTTACTGGTTGTATGTGTGGTGTTACTGGTAGTGTGTTTATTGGTGGTGTGTTGGTGGTATGTGGTGTTATTGATGGTATGTGGTGTTACTGGTGGTATGTATGGTGTTACTGGTGGTATGTGGTGTTACTAGTAGTGCGTGGTGTTACTGGTAGTGTGTGATGTTACTGGTGGTGTGTTTATTGGTGGTGTGTTGGTGGTATGTGTGGTGTTACTGGTGGTATGTGGTGTTACTGGTGGTATGTGTGGTGTTACTGGTGGTATGTGTGGTGTTACTGGTGGTGTGTGATGTTACTGGTGGTGTGTCTATTGGTGGTGTGTTTTGGTGGTATGTGGTGTTACTACTAGTGTGTGATGTGACTGGTAGTGTGTAGTGTTACTGGTAATGTGTTTATTGGTGGTGTTATTGGTGGTATGTGGTGTCACTAGTAGTATGTGGTGTTACTGTGGTATGTGTGGTGTTACTGGTAGTGTGTGGTGTTACTAGTAGTGTGGTGTTACTGGTGGTATGTGTGGTGTTACTGGTGGTATGTGTGGTGTTACTGGTATGTGTGGTGTTACTGGTGGTATGTGTGGTGTTACTTGTGGTATGTGTGGTGATACTGGTGGTGTGTAATGTTACTGGTGCATGTGTTATTGGTAGTGCGTGATGTTACTGGTAGTGTGTGGTGTTACTGGTGGTGTGTTTATTGGTGGTGTGTTTTGGTGGTATGTGGTGTTACTGGTAGTGTGTGTGGTGATACTGGTGGTGTGTTTATTGGTGGTGTTTTCGTGGTATGTGGTGTTACTGGTAGTGGTGTGGTGATACTGGTGGTGTGTAATGTTACTGGTGCATGTGTTATTGGTAGTGCGTGATGTTACTGGTGGTGTGTTATTGGTGGCGCGGTTTGGTGGTATGTAGTGTTATTGGTGGTATGTGGTGTGTGTGGTGGTATGTGGTGTTACTTATACCACATTGTAACCAGTTATGTGCATGTTTGAGTGCGGATATCCCTGTATTGCTACAGCAACAACTATGAAATCCACCGGCTTAAAACAAGTAAAATATTGGTCGATTTTACAGTGATAAAAAGATATTTAATGTACACTTAGTGACGCCAGCTGATGGGAGTGGATGTGTGTCAGGGAGGTCCACCACACGTGACAGGGAGCAGTTAACGTGAGTGGAAGTAGGTCATGGAGGTCCACCACACGGGAACAAAGAGTAGTTAATGGGAGTGGATGTGGGTTAGGGAAGTCCACCACACGGGACCAGGGAGAAGTTAACAGGAGTGGAAGTAGGTCAGGAAGGTCCACCACACGGGACCAGAGAGCAGTTAACTGGAGTGGATGTGGGTCAGGGAGGTCCAATACACAGGACTAGGGAGCAGTTAACAGGAGTGGAAGTAGGTCAGGCAGGTCCAACACACAGGACCAGGGGACAGTTAATGGGAGTGGATGTCGGTGAGGGAAGTCCACCACACGGGACCAGGGGACTCCCGTTAATGAAGTGGATGACAGCAGTGGGTCAGAGAGGCCCACCACACAGGACCAGGGAGCAGTTAACGGGAGTGGATGTTGGTCAGGGAGGTCCAACACACAGGACCAGGGGACAGTTAACGGGAGTGGATGTGGGCCAGGGAGGTCCACCAGATGGGACCAGAGAGCAGTTAACGGGAGTGGATGTGGGTCAGGGAGGTCCAACACAGAGGATCAGGGGACAGTTAACGGGAGTGGATGTCGGTGAGGGAGGTCCACCACATGGGACCAGGGAGCAGTTAACGGGAGTGGATGTGGGTCAGGGAGGTCCAATACACAGGACTAGGGAGCAGTTAACGGGAGTGGAAGTAGGTCAGAGAGGCCCACCACACGGGACCAGGGAGCAGTTAAGGGAGTGGATGTGGGTCAGGGAGGTCCACCACACGGGACCAGAGAGGAGTTAACAGGAGTGGATGTGGGTCAGGGAGGTCCAATACACAGGACTAGGGAGCTACGAGTGGAAGTAGGCAGGTTCTAACTGGGGACAGTGGAGTGGTGGGTCAGGGAGCGTCCACCACATGGGACCAGAGAGCAGTTAACGGGAGTGGATGTGGGTCAGGGAGGTCCACCACATGGGACCAGAGAGCAGTTAACGGGAGTGGATGTGGGTCAGGGAGGTCCACCACATGGGACCAGAGAGCAGTTAACGGGAGTGGATGTGGGTCAGGGAGGTCCACCACACGGGACCAGAGAGCAGTTAACGGGAGTGGATGTGGGTCAGGGAGGTCCACGAGGCAGAGAGAAGGTGGTAGACGCCTGAACATTTGAGGCAGCGCGCTGTGGATTAACGAGCTAAAAACTACATGCGAGCATTAAAGGGTGACAGCGTTTGTGGCGCTCCCTGCTGCTTTTTAACCATGAGAGCTGCATGGGAAGTCTTTTGTCTGGGAATGATATTAGAGACAGCTTTCCCGTCTTTTTACTTGACAGGTTCGCCTTTGATAGTAATAAATTGGCAATTAAGCTTTAATATCTTCAAAAATGAATAACACAGCTAGAAATACGATGTATGTGGATGAAGATAACGGCCAATATTGTCAGTGCTGTGAGAGTTTCATCTGTTCTATTTTTGCTCATGTTTTGTGAGTTAGATTTTGCTGTCATTTTGAAGAATGGCTAAAGCTCGAATCTGTGCTTGTGTAGGCAGGCTATAGTCAAATCAATACAGACAAAGAGAAAGGAAGAGTAAAAAGTGTAAAGGAAGAGAGAGAGTCAATCCCTCTGGTTTATTATTTATAGGGTACATGGGTTCATTGTAGAGTATCACCCCCACCCCTTTCCCACCCTTTCCCCCCAATGGAAAACAAGCATTCTTGACCCTACCAATAAGGATCCAGCATTCCTGGTCCCCATGGCTACCAGTGGTCTGCCCATCACCACCAAGCTGTGTGGCTCCCCAGGCCACCACCAACCTTGAGCCTGAGTGTGGTGATCCTACCCAGCAGAGGGGGGCGGGGCGAAGCCCTGAGTGCCCTTACACACAGCCCTGCCAGCACCACTATGTATATTTACATCCCACTCAGGCACCACCAGCACTTACATATATATACATACATACATGCACTTGGTCACGTACACCTGTGTAGTAATAGAACATTTGCATTCCCCCGGATGCCGTAAATCAGAATATTTTACAATTTGACACAAATTTAACCATTTGAAACTTTCGTCTAAGGTAAGTTTTGCACTCATTTGACACATATTTGGGTAGCTCAGAATTTGAGTGAATTTTAATCTAGACATATAAATATGGATTTGTTTTAAAATGAAGGCAGTGGTGACAGAATAAATTAACTTCAACCATCCGGAATATCGCCTTTGCTGCGTTAAATCAAACAATTAATCGATCGACAAAGAAATTTTGCGTTCTGTATTTAGTGCAGCAGTAACAACAGTAAGAAACATATTACAGTATAACCCCGTTAAACCAAACTTGAAGGGACCCTAGACATTTGTTTGGATTAACCAATCATTGGTTTAACCAAGCTTTGGCTTTGACTTTGACTTTGTGGAAGCGTGTATTGCACATGTAATATTCAATGTATGTGGACACTTTGATTATTGTTTTTTATGTATGTACAGTATAACCCCGTTAAACTAAGCTCGGTTAAACCAGACGATCGGTTAATCCAAACTTATTTCGGCCGCCTGGCAAAATACTACCATTTATCATATAAAAAAGTCAGTGGGGTCTCAGATGACCTTATAATCACATGGAAGTTTGGTTTAACCATACCGAAGTGGCCTGGGGTGCGACAACTTTGTTTAGATTAACCAATAATTTGGATTAACCGACTTTGGTTTAACCAACTTTTTTATATGATAAATGGTACTATTTTACCGGGCCGCCAAAAAAAGTTAGGATTAACCGATCATTTGGTTTAACCGAGCTTGGTTTAAAGGAGTTGTACTGTAGACTGTTACTAATATATATGTGTTTTGTTAGGTTTTTAATGGTACATTGGCAACAATTTGTTCAAAAGGCTAATGGACCGCATCCTGGTGAAGGTTATATTCAGACGAATAAATATTTACACACACAAAAGAAGGAAGCAACATCCAGTCGAGTATCGAAACTGTGACTCCCCTGACATGCAATAATAGCGACCTTATAGTGCTGCCCCACTGGAACACCAGGTCACCAGCACCATGACCTGACATCCAACCCCACTCGGTCACATTATCCTGATAGTGTGCAAACCAGTCTTTGCCCTATCCTATTTTTGCCGAGTGCTAGGTTGCGTAGCGACAAGCATACATTTTCCAAGTCATTGATTTGACACGGCCGGGATTCGAACCCATAACCTACTGTGCTGGAAACCAACCAGCGCTTTTCCAGATTCGGCCGCCGCGCCTGGTCTGTTCTTAATGTGTTGTCCAACTAGCTTGAAATGTCACAATCGCAGACAGCATTAATTGACGTATTTCCTTTGTTCTGTTTGCAGGTAAGTGTTCGGCTTTGCGACCACAGTGACTGAAGCTTTGGTGTGAGTATGGAACTGTAGATCTTATGCGAGTCTAGTAAAGAAGTGGTGCCCCCACCACACCACTCCTCCACCTCCACTCCTCCACTCATCCACTCATCCACTCATCCACCGCCACTCCTCCACTCCTCCAGCTCCACTCCTCCACTCCTCCACCTCCACTCCTCCACCTCCACTCCTCCACTCCCCCACTCCTCCACCTTCAGTCCTCCACCTCCACTCCTCCACCTCCACTCCTCCACCTCCACTCCTCCACCGCCACTCCTCCACCACCACTCCTCCACTCCTCCACTCCTCCACTCCCCCACTCCCCCACTCCCCCACTGATCCACCTCCACTCCTCCGCTCCTCCACTCCCCCACTCCCCCACTCCTCCACTCCTCAACTCCTCCACTGATCCACCTCCACTCCTCCACTCCTCAACTCCTCCACTCCTCCACTCCTCCACTCCTCCACTCCTCCACTCCTCCACTCCTCCACTCCTCCACTCCTCCACTCCTCCACTCCTCCACTCCTCCACTCCTCCACTCCCCCACTCCCCCACTCCCCCACTCCTCCACTCCTCCACTCCTCCACTCCTCCACTCCTCCACTGCTCCACTCATCCACTCCTCCACTCCTCCACTCCCCCACTCCCCCACTCCTCCACTCCTCCACTCCTCCACTCCCTCACTCCCCCCACTCCTCCACTCCTCCACTGATCCACTCCACTCCTCCACTCCTCCACTCCTCCACTCCCCCACTCCTCCACTCCTTCACTCTTCCACTCCTCCACTCCTCCACTCCCCCACTCCTCCACTCCTCCACTCCCCCACTCCTCCACTCCTCCACTCCTCCACTCCTCCACTCCCCAACTCCCCTCTCCCCAACTCCCCCTCACTCCCCAACTCCCCCTCACTCCCCAACTCTCCCTCACTCCCCAACTCCCTTCTCCAACTCCCCCTCACTCCCCAACTCCCTCTTACTCCCCAACTGAATATGTACCGAATAATCTTAAACAAAATGCTAAGGAATCAGTGGTATGTGATAACAATTGGTTAGTTCGAATCCCGTTCTTATATGACCTTATTAGACAGTGTACAGACGACAGGTGAAAACGCTGCATGCCTTCATGATGCGACATCTGCGTTTAATCATGAGGCTAACCTGGAAGGACAAAGTGACAAATAAGGAAATACTCGAACGGACGGGGCTTCCCTCTATGGAAGATCTTTTGATCAAAAAGAATCTCCGGTGGACTGGACACCTCATGAGGATGTCATCAGACAGGCTACCAAAGCAGATCCTCTATTCTCAACTGTCTTCTGATTACAGAAAGAGAGGGCGCCCTCGTCTCCGGTTCAAGGATACCATCAAGAGAGACCTGAAGCTGAGAGACATTAAGACCGACTCATGGACATCAATCTCACAGCAGAGGGCTAAATAGAGAGCGGCAGTCAAGTAATGAAAGCAGTCTTTGTCGCATCGCGACCAACAGCATGATGATGATGATGATGATGATGTTGCAAGAACATAAATTCAAACAAGAAATAGTTGCATATGGGCGATAATATAGTCACAACAAAGAGAGTTGAAACCTGACTTCCGGCATTTCCCCCGTGATTCCCTAACAGTGTTAATCCTATGTCGCTGTATTAATCTTGGTTTGATTTCCACGTGTTTTTTTTGCGAGAGACCACTTTCATCCCTGAATTATTACAACCAATATAATATTGTAATATGTTCATCTAAAACATACATGGCAGAAACTCGAAACCATCGGATAATGCAACGGTGAGCACACTTTCGCAAATGGTCCATTGGAATCAGAGCATCACGTGACTGCCTTGCAATGGTCTACACGAACCCGTGTTGTCCCCCCCCCCCCCCCCCCCCCCCCACACCCCACCGTTGTATATGACTGGTGGGCAGAGTTGAGCGTGGCCGCGGTCGGGTCATTTCGTGCAGAATATACGATTTCCGCCATCAACCCACCCTCTGGCGGAAGTAGCACGAACTAATATTGGAGGGTAGAATCTCACTGGAGAGCCCTCTCTGTTTAAAAAAAGAAGAAAAAAAAAAAGGAGAAAGATTCATAGAGGATTTCTACCAGCAACATGCCTGCCCTCTATTGGCAGTGGCACGAACTAATGTTGTGGGTCGCAGCTTATTGTGCCAACTTCATGACAAATGTCTATACGGCATTTAGTCAGCAAGCTCTGAAGGCTTTCTCTATGTCGACTTTATTTGATCTAGTTTAGTATGCTGACATTTGTTATCTACAATACGTTAAAGATTGGTTGGTTGTTGGAGTTTTATGTCCCGGCAACATCTAAGGTCATATCAAGACGGGTCCGGCTTGTGACGGTGGGCACTCATGGTGACTTTATAGTGCTGCCCCACTGGGAGATTTGGCCGCCAGCACCATGACCTCTGATTTTCCACTCAGGTCACAATATCCTGACACTGGGCTAACCAGTCTTTGCTCTATCCTATTAATGCCGAGCACCAGGCTATGAAGCGACAAGTATCAATTTTTATAAGTCATTGGTTTGACTCGACCGGGAACCGAACTCCTGAAGAAAAGACGGATCTTCCGTACTCTCAATCAATCAATCAATAGTTCCGTCCTCTAGTCGAGGGTTGGATGCAATGGTTCTCCACTTGTCCCGATGGTGTGCTGTTCTGATAGACTGTGAATAATTCAAGCCTGTCCACTGTGAAATATTTGTAAACCATGATGTTCTTGGTCTCCCTCTCCCTCTGCTGCCATTCACCTTCCCTTCCAACAATGTAGGGTATATTGAACTCTGACGAATGATGTGGCCAAAATAAATAAGTTTCTTTGTCTGTATAGTGGCAAACAAGCTTTTCTTATTTTTAATTTTTCTGAGAACTTCTTTGTTGGTGATCTTCTTTGTCCATGATATTTTCATCATCCTTCGATAAGTCCACATCTCAAATGCTGCTCTCAGGTGCTGCTATTTTACCTGGTCTATAGTTGTAGATCTCATTGATGCACTCCGTTGCCATGACAACAACATCCAGCACTGGAGCGAGTTGTACACTCCCAGAGCAAACAAGCCAGCAATGACACACGCCCCCATAACCGGAACCGGAAGCCACTCCCTCAGAGGAGCGCAGGTCACGTCCTTGACACTAGATCACGTGACCACGGACCCTGCTGTGTCGGCTGCCAATTCGTTGCCCGCCAAAACAATATGGCTGCGTTCATTTCCCCGTGCACTCTCCAAGCGGGTCGGCTGCTGCTGACAATGTAGATAGCATGGATGAGCATTGCGACTGTATGTGCCTGTACACAGGCCCCGTGCTTGGAGAGTGTTCTGGCCGCAGACGCTCTCCGTTGCTGTCACAACGTCCCCATTCCTGACGTCTTAAATGGACTTGTCAATGTCGTCATTACGGGCCGTTACCATGGCAATCCCCATCATTTGTCTTGGTTACCGACCACCCAGGGCGTGGCCCGACTATCCCCCCTGCTACTCGCCCAGCACCTCTTGGAAGGGGCTGTAGTCGGCATTCTGAAGGCAGTGTGTGACGGGGCGGGGGAGGGCGCAGGGAGGGCGGGGGGAGGGCGGGGGGAGGGCGGAGTGGGGAGTGGTTGGATAGTTAGTGAAACTGCATGGGCGGAAGGAAAGTAGCTAAACATGTCACAGGTTGTTTTTTTGCCGGGTGTGGAGAGTATTTGTGTTGAGTGTGGGTGTGAGTGTTGGTTGGTTGGTTCATTGTTTACTGTGGCAAAGGTCTGATAGAAGATTTCCACCACCAATCTGCATTATGATTGGAATTAAGCGGCTGTCACATATCACCGGATTGAGCAACAGATAGAATTGTCTAGTCCGGTGGTGTTTGGGTGTGATAAGTATCAAAATGTATTAAAATGTGTCAAAATGTTGCAATATCGGTTCAAGGCCACTGGACGAACGGACATGAAACAGACAAAAAACAGACATGAAACGGACATGAACGGATATCCAACAGATGAAACAAACTCAAACCAGACAAGAACCGTAGACGTCAATCCGGCGGCATCCATTCCAAGTTTTGTGCATGTTCAAAACTTGTACGGACACAAACCGGTCATCAACATACTTTGTTCGGTTTCTTTCCATTTCCTCCAATCCGGTGATGTGTGACAGCCACTTTACATGTAGGTGGCAGCTCAGTGCGCCCGCTCCACGGAAAGGGTCGACAAACAATCATACCACAACCATAATCTTTCAATAAATTCCCGGCTCCAAATCCATACGCGCCCTCTGTGAAATACTTGCTTACCAAGCCTCTTATTAAAGCTGCATAGTCCAATCAAATATCAAATTTTCAAAACCAAACCAATTATCTAGATTTGGTTTTACATATCTAACTTAGATACTGATGCACTTATTACAGATTTGTTTCTGCATAGAAGGCAATAGTGAGTCAATTTAACAGAACCTGTTACTGCAGAAGTCTATGGTGTCCAATTTTTGCAAGCTTGCCAAAACTAATTTTCCATGTTTGCACTCAAAATATCTCAAAAGTTTACCATTTAAAATAAAAGTAACTTTGACCTAGTGTAAAGTAGATACTCATGATCGATCTAATATATTTATCTCAGAAAAAAATACGGAAATTCAAAACCATCGGACTATGCAACTTTAAGTTGAACATTATTATCTACCTTACTTTTAGGTGGAAGTAACTTTTATTTTAACTGGCTAACTTTGGAGATATTCGAAGTGTAAACATGCCAACTTAATTCTGGCATGCATGTCGAAATGCTTACACCATAGATTTCAACAGCAACAGGTTCTTTTTAATTTATTTACTATTCCCTTCTATGCAACAACACATACTTAACCGTTTTGATATGACCTTAGATGTTGCTAGGACGTAAAACCCCATCAAACACAACATACAAAAAATGCTCAATAAGCACAATAGTATCTTACTATCTAAGGTGGATATATAACACAAAAGAGTTGTTTTTAAAAAGAATTGATGTTTTCATCGGATGTGCAGCGTTAAGAGACATTTGAATTGTTTGTTTGTTGTTGTTTTAGGTCCTAGCAACATCTAATGTCATATCATGACGGTTATTTGAATTTGAATTGAAATCATGCAAAATAAATGTCTGTATTCATAGCGAAATGATGAACATTGAAGGCTTCAACAGAGACATGTTCTATTAAATTGATTTAATACCGACCCACCCAGGGGGGGGGGAGGCTATGGACTAACCCGTGTACATGTATGCATAAACAATACCTGTACTCATAGAGGTGGGAAATGAATTCACCCAAATCCAGCAACCGGCAACGGAAATAGCCCCTATATGGGGGCCGCCATTTGTATACTCGTGTTGAATAATCAAAATCCAGCAAAAAGAAACGGAAATCGCTCGTCGAGCTTCACTACGCAGCAAGGCCTGGTTCTCTGGGTAGATATGAGCACCAATCACCGGCGTAGTGCGGCATATAATGGGGCCATCAGACGAGCAGCTCCTCACACGTCAACCATAGGAGTTAACACTCCGGAAGTCAGTGGACTGAAGGGTGGCGCCACTACAGAGTCCACTCACACACATGCGTGCACACATACACACGTACACACATACAAGGACGGCACCACCACCGGGTCCACTCACACACACGCACACACATACACACATACACACATACAAGGACGGCACCACCACCGGGTCCACTCACACACACGCACATACATACATACACACATACAAGGACGGCGCCACCACAGAGTCCACTCACACACACGCAAATACACACAACACACATACAAGGACGGCGCCACCACAGAGTCCACTCACACACATGCACACACACATACACACATACAAGGACGGCGCCACCACCGGGTCCACTCACACACACACGCACACACACATACATGTATACATACAAGGACGGCACCACCACCGGGTCCACTCACACACACATGCGCACACACACGTACACACATACAAGGATGGCACCACCACTGGGTCCACTCACACACATGCACACACACATACACACATACAAGGACGGCGCCACCACCGGGTCCACTCACACACACACGCACACACACATACATGTATACATACAAGGACGGCACCACCACCGGGTCCACTCACACACACATGCGCACACACACGTACACACATACAAGGATGGCACCACCACTGGGTCCACTCACACACACGCGCACACACATACACACATACAAGGACGTCGCCACCACCGGGTCCACTCACACACATGCACACACATACACACACATACAAGGACGGCACCACCACCGGGTCCACTCACACACACGCGCACACACACATACATACATACAAGGACGGCACCACCACCGGGTCCACTCACACACACATGTGCACACACACATACACACATACAAGGATGGCACCACCACCGGGTCCACTCACACACACACGCACACACACATACATACATACATACAAGGACGGCACCACCACCGGGTCCACTCACACACACATGTGCACACACACATACACACATACAAGGATGGCACCACCACCGGGTCCACTCACACACACGCGCACACACATACACACATACAAGGACGGTGCCACCACCGGGTCTACTCACACACATGCACACACACACACACATACAAGGATGGCACCACCACCGGGTCCACTCACACACACACGCGCACACACACATACACACATACAAGGATGGCGCCACCACCGGGTCCACTCACACACACGCACACACACACATACAAGGACGGCACCACGACCAGGTCCACTCACACGCACACACGTACACGCATACAAGGATGGCACCACCACCGGGTCCACTCACACACATGCGCACACACATGTACACACATACAGGGATGGCGCCACCACCGGGTCCACTCACGCATACACACATACAAGGACGGCGCCACCACCTGGTCCACTCACACACACGCGCACACACATACACACATACAAGGATGGCGCCACAACCGGGTCCACTCACACACATGCACATACACACATACAAGGACGGCACCACCACCGGGTCCACTCACACACACACACGCACACACACACGCACACACATACAAGGACGGCGCCACCACCAGGTCCACTCACACACACATACAAGGACGGCACCACCACCGGGTCCACTCACACACACGCGCACACACACGCACACACATACAAGGACGGCACCACCACCAGGTCCACTCACACACACACGCGCACACACATACACACATACAAGGATGGCACCACCACCGGGTCCACTCACACACATGCGCACACACATGTACACACATACAGGGATGGCGCCACCACAGGGTCCACTCACACACACACACGCACACACATGCACACATACAAGGACGGTGCCACCACCTGGTCCACTCACACACACGCACACACACATACACACATGCAAGGACGGCACCACCACCGGGTCCACTCACACACATGCACATACACACATACAAGGACGGCACCACCACCGGGTCCACTCACACACACGCGCACACACACGCACACACATACAAGGACGGCGCCACCACCAGGTCCACTGACACACACATACAAGGACGGCGCCATCACCGGGTCCACTCACACACACACACACATACACACATACAAGGACGGCGCCACCACCGGGTCGACTCACACACGCACACAGACATACATGCGTACACACATACAAGGACGGCGCCACCACCGGGTCCACTCCGCACACACACACATAGCCACATACACCCCATCACCAGGTCCACTCCACGCGCACACACATACATACACACATACACACACACACACAGGCCGCCACCAGGTCCACTCCGCACACACGCACACACACGCACATCAACACAGACACATACAGGCACACAGGCCACCACGAGGTCACTCCGCACACACACACCGACACACACAGGCCATTACCAGGTGCACTCCACACACACTAACGCACACACGCACACACACTCACACATAGGCCATCACCAGGTCCACTCCACACACACACACACACACACACACACACATGCTCATAGACACCACACATACAGACACGCACACACCCCGAGCAATCACCAGGTCCAACCGCACCACCGACCATTGACCACCCACCGTCCAATAGCAGACACAACCATTTCTTTTTGGGGAGTTTTCAGTCGTGTTGGCGTGCTGAAGGCTGTAAATCTGCAGCACTGTATGGGCACCGCTAAAAGCGGTCCCATGTGGTCGGGAGTTGGCTTCTGATGGGTAGTGGTCAGAGACATTCGGGAGGGGGGATTGGTGGGGGGGGGGGGGGGGAGGAAGGAAAAAGGCAGCCTACAAGCCCAACCACAGTCCTATGAGAGGGCTGGGGGAGGCTGGGTTGTTGGTGTAGTTTTAAGCCCCAGCAAGACCCTAGGCCACAGCCATACAGCCCCCCCCCCCTCACTACCCCCCCGCCGGCCTGCCGCCCCACAGTACGCATGTACCAGAGTCGGGGTAAATCAAACTAACCACGGTCATACAGCAAGCAGCCCACTGCTGCTGCATGTAGGCATTGGCATGTTGCTTACAGTTACCTGGTAACTGAGGCCATCTACTGTACCGAGTAGCGGTGCCGCCTGCTACCAGACAACGAGTCAGTGTCGTCCATTGCTGCCATGGAGGTTAATGGCATGATGGCCGAATGAGTTGAGCGTCCGTCTCCGGTTTGAACCCTGGTCGACTCAAACCAATGACTTAAAAATTGATACGTGTCGATTTCTAATCTGGCACTCAGCATTAATAGGATAGGCCAAGGACTGTTTAGCTCAGTGTCAGGATAATGTGACTGAGTGGGATATCGGGTCATGATGCCAGTGGCCTGGTTTCCCAGCTGGGGCAAAACTATGAAGTCACCATGAGTACACACTGTCATAAGTTGGTACCCATCCTGATATGACCTTAGATGTTGCAAGGACGTTAAACTCCAACAACCAAAAGCCCTTCCCTTATGCCCTCCTCGTGTTGCGGCTGCAGTGACATACACACAACAATCTACCCACATCCACCCGGTGCAGCAGTCATATCTCCTGGTCACGTGACGGTTTAAAACGGACGCTGGTAAGCAGATCTGCGTCTCCCACGAGGGCTTTGTAATGGCGAGCATCTCCCTCCCCCCCCCCCCAGCCTTCAACCCCCCCCCCCCACCTCCACCCCCTGACAGTGACCTAAAATGGTCCTAATAACAATGTTCGGCGACAGTGCTTAGTCACGCCGGAAGTCGATGTGTATGCATCATGGCGGACATGCGCAGTGGCGACGTCCATTGTAGGTCCGAATGTCGGCAGCTGTATAACTACATATGGATATCGCCATTACTGTGCAAATACGTGTAGCATTATTCTCAATTGCTAATGATGTCCAGCAGCCACCAGTACCAGGCGACGGCTGGATGAATGTGGCGCCATCGGTGGAGAAATTTGCGTGTTGCACGGTCGTTTCTATGGAGATTGTTGGCGGGTGGTTGTTGGGGAGGGTTGGGGAGCGATGATCTGGGTTTCATGTGGCAGATTTACGGACCATGTCATATCGCATACCGGGCTCAGGGCTAACCCAATCACCTCGCACAGCTTGTTGTCGTCTGCTTGGATTAAGTCCTGTCCGGGGCCAATTTCCTTGCCATTTTCTCCCTCCGTTGAAATCATCTACTTTCAGGAGAATAGTATTCGTTGCGTCTGACCGTTAAAGGTCAATTTAGTGCGTGCTAATAGTGATTCACTGACTTTCGGATATTTTAATGTTACATACCGACCAGACGGGATGGCCGAATGAGTTGAGCGTCCGTCTACTGTTTGGGGAGATTGTGAAATCTGAACCCATGGGTTTGTGGGTTCGAACCAATGACGTACAAATTTATACTTGTCGCTTCCTAGCCAGGTGCTCAGCATTATTAGGATAGGGCAAGGACTGGTTGGCTCAGTGTCAGGATAATGTGACTGATTGGGATAGCAGGTCATGGTGCCGGTGGCCTGCTCTCCCAGTGGGGCAGACCTATAAAGTCACCATGAGTGCGCACTGTCACAAGTCGGTACCCGTCCTCATATGACCTTAGATGTTGCAAGGACGTAAAACTCCAACAACCCACCATCTAACATTAATTATGCATACATACATACATACATACATTACATACATACATACATACATACATACATACATACATACATACATACATACATACACACATACATACTTACATACATACATACGTACGTACGTACGTCCATACATACATACATACATACATACATACGTACGTACATACATACATACATACATACATACATACATACATACATACACACATACACACACACACACGCACGCACGCACGCACACACAACACACATACATACATACATACATACATACATACATACATACATACATACATACATACATACATACATACACACATACATACATATTTCCCGATCCCGATCTGATGTACCTTGGGGTAATCTTGTAGAAGGGGTGTCCATGAGTTTGTTGGTGTCTTTAAATGTGGGTGGGTGGGTGGGTAAGTGTGGAGTGAGTGAAGGAGTGTGTAACTGGGTGTGGGTGTGCGTGTCGCAAAGTGGAGGTTGGGCGCCGCCTGGCGGGTGTTATTGGGACTGACTCCGGAATGTTACTTTATTGACGGGGTGTCTCCGCTGGTGCTCGGTGGGCATTCATCGCCATAATGATGGCCACAATTAGCCGTGATTCATAATCCCCCCCCCCCCCCCCCCCCCCCCCCCCCCCCCACACACACACAGTGGGATGTGTGTTTTATGTCTCCATGTTGGGGCTGGAACCAGCGACTAGGCAATGATCTGGATGCAGTGTTGCTGGGGTTTTTCTTGTGTTTTTTTGGTTGTTGTTAAAATGTTGTTTTCCAGTAGAATAAGATATTTTGTCAGCACTGAGGCGATGATCTTCCGGACTTACGGCTGCATAGTCCGATGAAGCATCACATTTTTCAAACCAAAATAATTATCTAGAATTGATTTGATATATGTAGCTTAGATACTGATTCGCCTATAAAGCATGTGTTGCCAAATAGAAGGGAATACTGGGGCAATTTAATTGAACCTGTTACTGCTGAAGCCTATGGCGTCAGAGTGTTGGCATGCTTGCTAAAACTATTGTTACATATTTGCATTTCGAATATCTCAAAAGTTAGCCATTTAAAATAAGGTAGATTATAACAATCAACTTAATATGTTTATCTCAGCAAAAATTACAGAAGCTCAAAACCATCGGACTATGCAACTTTAACAGTTATGGTCCATATGGACTATTTATGGATGAGATGATCACATGGTATGAACAATATAGACAATAGCAGGTAGCAGTCAGGCTTTGCAGATACTATGGGGATCTTATTTTGTACATATATACTGGAGGATGATCATTTTACTTTACACTATACTTGTTGAAGATTCTACTGTATTACAAATATACAATGTCTTTAAAGCTGCATAGTCCGATGAAGGCATCACATTTCCTAACCCAAAACACTGACCTAGATTTGATCCTACATATCCAACTTAGATACTGGTGCAGTTATTAAACATTTGTTGCTGCATAGAAATGAAAGTTACTAAGTCAATTTAATAGAAGCTCTCACTGATTGATGAAGCATAAGTCAATTTAAAAGAAGCTCTCACTGATTCATGAAGCATAAGTCAATTTAATAGAAGCTGTTTCTGATTTATGTTGCATAAGTCAATTTAATAGAAGCTGTTACTGATTGATGAAGCATAAGACAATTTAATAGAAGCCCTGACTGATTGATGAAGCATACATCAATTTAATAGAAGATGTTAGTGTTACTGATTCATGAAGCATAAATCAATTTATTAGAAGCGCTGACTGAGTGATGAAGCATCTGTCAATTTAATAGTAGCTCTGACTGATTGATGAAGCATAGGTCAATTTAATATAAGCTGTTACTGATTGATGGAAGCATAAGTCAATTTAATAGAAGCTGTTACTGATTAATGAAGCGTAAGTCAATTTAAAAGCTCTTACTGATTGATGAAGCATAAGTCAATTTAGCAGAAGCTCTTACTGATTGATGAAGCATAAGTCAATTTAATAGCAACTCTGACTGATTGCTGAAGCATAAGTCAATTTAATAGAAGCTCTTACTGATTGATGAAGCATACGTCAATTTAATAGAAGCTGTTACTGATCGATGACGCATAAGTCAATTTAATAGAAGCTCTGACTGATTGATGAAACATACAACAATTTAATAGAAGCTCTGACTGATTGATGAAACATACAACAATTTAATAGAAGCTGTTTGTGTTGCCGATTGATGAAGCATAAGTCAATTTAATAGAAGCTCTGACTGAGTGATGAAGCATATGTTAATTTAATAGAAGGGGTTGCTGATTGATGAAGCAGAAGTCAATTTAATAGAAGCTCTGACTGATTGATGAAACATACAACAATTTAATAGAAGCTGTTAGTGTTACTGATTGATGACGCATAAGTCAATTTAATAGAAGCTCTGACTGAGTGATGAAGCATAAGTCAATTTAATAGAAGCTCTGACTGATTGATGAAGCATACATTAATTTAATAGAAGGTGTTGCTGATTGATGTAGCCTAAGTTAATTTAATAGAAGGTGTTGCTGATTGATGAAGCATAGGTCAATTTAATAGAAGCTGTTACTGATTGATGAAGCATAAGTTAATTTAATAGAAGGTGTTGCTGATTGATGAAGCTTAGGTCAATTTAATAGAAGCTGTTACTGATTGGTGAAGCAAAAGCTAATTTAACAGAAGCTGTTACTGATTGATGAAGCATAAGTCAATTTAATAGCAACTCTGACTGATTGATGAAGCATAAGTCAATTTAGTAGAAGCTCTTACTGATTGATGAAGAGTAAGTCTATTTAATAGCAACTCTTACTGATTGATGAAGCATAAGTCAATTTAATAGAAGATGTTGCTGATTGATGAAGGATAAGCCAATTTAATAGAAGCTCTTACTGATTGATGAAGCATACATCAATTTAATAGAAGCTCTTACTGACTTTTGAAACATATAGTGTCACAATTTCAACGTGTGTTCAAAGATCACTTTTTGCTTTTTTTCACTTCAAGCATCTCCAAATATAACCATTTATAGTAAAGGTTACTTCAAACTAAAATAAAGTAACAATGAAGCAGGAACTGAAAGCCATCATATCAACCTATGCAACTTTGGATGACTGAAGCACACCAACATGTCAATTAAAGGAGTACAGTAAGCCATGGCTGGCATGTGATGAAAGGACAGCCGTGCATGTTGTGTATTAAAGCCGCATAGTGCGGTGAAAACATCACATGTTTTAAACCAAAGCAATTATTTAGATTTTATTCTGCATATCTAACTTAAATACTCATAGCCTATGTGGCGGCAGCGGGTGACCTCCAAAGAACTATGTCAGAATGACCTTATGTTTGCCGTCCAATAGCTGATGATATGAAAACCAATGTGCCCTAAAGGCGTCATTAAATAAAACAAGCCTTTTGACTCGACCAGTACCCGAACTCCCGATCTCCCACTACCGATTCGGCCACAGCGTCCGGTAGTAAAAGGGCTGTCACACTACGACGTACGGCGTCAGCACGTGCTCAACATTAGAAAATTTGTCAGTACGTCGGCATTCGTCTAACTTTCCAGTGGCGGGGGATATAAATGGGCATACACACAATGTACACACAACATACACACAACTTACGTAATGTATGCAGAACGTATCTCTGACCTATTGCTAGCGTATGAGAGCATTCATGTGCCTTGCAAAACGTTCGCAAAATGCTCGCATACGCTCACGGTACACTGACCAACGTTACGTATGTTACTCCATCGCTAGAAGTATGGTGTATACGTTAAGTACGCTGGAGATACAGCAGCCATACATTTGAAGTACATTAGGAGTACGTTAAGCATCCGTTGGCAGTACGCGGACTGTACGCGGAGTGCACGTTTCCACCGGCTGAACGTATGGTTAACATGCAGCAACGTATTCCAACATATCCTTAACGTACTCCCAATGTATGCCGATGTATCCTGAACATACACACAGTGTACGTTCAACATACGAGGCACATGTCGACTGTCGACACACATTGGAAATTTTTAGCATGCACACAATTTGTTCGGAGCTTCGATGCGCGGCGACATAAGACGACGTATAACTACACACCCGGAATGTACCCCGGCGTATGTCCAATCTATACGTACCATATGACGACGTATGCCGATGTGTTGGTCGAAAATCACATGCGTCGGCATACGCTAAGGCTATACGTCATAGTGTGACAGCCCCTTTAGATAGGTTACAATGATCAGCCTACTATAGGCAAGATCAGAACGGCAGAAACTCAAAACCATCAGACAGTGGAACGTTCTCTGTGGCAGAGTGGTTAGAGTGTCTGACTCTTTTCTAGGTCAGACTACTAATCTGAGGGTCGGCGGTTCGATTCCCCGTGCCCACAGCTCTGCCAATTTGGATTTCCACCGCTGTGTATAACTTACAGCGTCATCAAAGGCCGGTTGCTCTCATACCATGTCTATGTGGTGTGGGAGGTTAAAAATCCCTTGGGTCGGTAAAAGTGTAGGCTCGGGCTTTCTATCGACCAGCAGTGGAGTGGGGAAGACCAGTCGTCTGTGACTGGGATTTCCCCTGGTTGGGACAACTAATGTACCAACAACAAAAAAACAACAAAAAAAGAGAGACAAATAAGTGTTCACACTTCCTGTCTACCATTCGCTATATCGCTATATCGCTATATCGCTATATCTGCCAGATAGCATATAGATCCCAGCAGCTGGCTTTCAGGGTTTGCTACCAGTGTGGCCCCCCCCATCAGGGCGTGCTTTACCAGGGCAGGCATGGCTGGTTACCCGCAGCATTTACTTAACCTTTAATGTTAAAGCTGTGTTAACCGTGCTGCTACAGAGTGCACTGCCTGCCTCACGCTTCACGGTCAGCCGCTCTCACGGCAGCCATTACTCATGCATGACGTTAATCTGTTTCTTTCACTCTGCGCTACAATATGCCAGTCAACACGGGCTTCAATTAAACATAGGCGTTTCCCCGCAGTGTTTTTCCACAGTAATCAACGCAGCTTAATTAAATCAGTGAATTCGGTAAACAAACAAAAAATTGTATATAAATTATAAAAAGCCGTCTCGTGTTATGAGGAATGCCGTCAACAAAGTTGACGCTTTTGAAGTTAAGTGCATCTTCTAATTATTCTTATTTTTATTCTTATTAATATTCGTATTCTTATTCTTATTCTTATCCGTCCTGATATGACCTTAGATGTTGCTAGGACGTAAAACAACAACAAACAAACAAATATTATTCTTATTCTCCTAGTCATTCTCATTCATATTCATATACATATATCCTTTTTCTTTTTCTTTCTTTTTCTTGTTCTTGTTCTTGTTCTTCTGCTTCTTCTTCTTATGTTATTATTATTATTATTATTAATATTACGAGTGTGGGAATCTGTACAATAAGCAAATGACACATCTCAAACACAGCAAATTACGGCCAAGAATATTAATCAATTTAAATGTGGCGGTTAAGCGCTACTACTCCTTCAATAATCCTAATGTTGAAAAGATAGTTACTACTACCCAAACTACATACATACGCTATGGTTGGTTGTTGTTGTTTTATGTGCTAGCAACATCTAAGGGCATATCAGGACGGAGTACACTATGAAATTCAAACTTTAAATGTATGATTTGCAATTAATTATAATCACGCTATGAATTCAATCTTTTAAAATGTATTATTTCGAACTAACTGGCGCTCCTGACAAAGAATATTAGTTATTATTGTTATATTGATATAATTGTTAATAACTGATTATTATTTTGATACCACTGTTAATAACTGATTATTATTTTGATATAATTGTTAATAACTGATTATTATTTTGATATAATTGTTAATAACTGATTATTATTTTGATATAATTGTTAATAACTGATTATTATTTTGATATAATTGTTAATAACTGATTATTATTTTGATATAATTGTTAATAACTGATTATTATTTTGATATAATTGTTAATAACTGATTATTATTTTGATATAATTGTTAATAACTGATTATTATTTTGATATAATTGTTAATAACTGATTATTATTTTGATACCACTGTTAATAACTGATTATTATTTTGATATAATTGTTAATAACTGATTATTATTTTGATATAATTGTTAATAACTGATTATTATTTTGATATAATTGTTAATAACTGATTATTATTTTGATATAATTGTTAATAACTGATTATTATTTTGATACCACTGTTAATAACTGATTATTATTTTGATACCATTGTTAATAACTGATTATTATTTTGATATAATTGTTAATAACTGATTATTATTTTGATATAATTGTTAATAACTGATTATTATTTTGATATAATTGTTAATAACTGATTATTATTTTGATATAATTGTTAATAACTGATTATTATTTGATATAATTGTTAATAACTTATTATTATTTTGATATAATTGTTAATAACTGATTATTATTTTGATATAATTGTTAATAACTGATTATTATTTGATATAATTGTTAATAACTGATTATTATTTTGATATAATTGTTAATAACTGATTATTATTTTGATATAATTGTTAATAACTGATTATTATTTTGATATAATTGTTAATAACTTATTATTATTTTGATATAATTGTTAATAACTGATTATTATTTTGATATAATTGTTAATAACTGATTATTATTTTGATATAATTGTTAATAACTTATTATTATTTGATATAATTGTTAATAACTGATTATATATTTTGATATAATTGTTAATAACTGATTATTATTTTGATATAATTGTTAATAACTGATTATTATTTTGATATAATTGTTAATAACTGATTATTATTTGATACAATTGTTAATAACTGATTATTATTTTGATATAATTGTTAATAACTGATTATTATTTTGATATAATTGTTAATAACTGATTATTATTTTGATATAATTGTTAATAACTGATTATTATTTTGATATAATTGGTAATAACTGATTATTATTTTGATATAATTGGTAATAACTGATTATTATTTTGATATAATTGGTAATAACTGATTATTATTCAGTGCATTTGAGTTTGTTTGTTTGTTGTTGCTTTACGTCCTATCAACATCTAAGGTCATATCAGGATGGGTACTGACTTGTGACAGTGTACACTCACAGCGACTTTATAGTGCTGCTCCACTGGCAGCACCATGACCGGACACCCCACTCAGTCACATTATCCGGACACCGAGCCAACCAGTCCTTGCCCTATCATAATAATGCTGAGAACCAGGCTAGGAAGCGACAAGTATACATTTTTGAGTCATTGGTTTGACTCGACTAGGGTTGGAACCCATGGACTCATGGGTTTCATATCCACCTGATCTCCAAAAACAGGAGACGGACACTCAACTCATTCGGCCACCCCGTCTGGTCCTCAGGACATTTGATGAATAACCGATTTTTCAACTGCTCTTATTTGATCACATTTTCACACAGAGGGAGTGGTGGTTGGTTGGTGCCATTCCCAGCCCCTTCCTTCGTTATAGACCCTGTCTTTATAACTGACTTTGCACCTATAAACACACTTTGCACCTATAATCTCACTTTGCACCAATAATCCTTCATATTCACCAAGTTTGGTGGAATTCTTTCTGTACACTTTGTTTCTAATACAGAATGCAGCGAAATTATCACAGCAAATATTTTGCATTAGATAAAATACCACTTTGTGCGTGTATGTGTGTGTGCGTGCGTGTGTGTGTATGTGTGCGTGGGTGCATGTGTGTGCGTGTGTGCGTGCGTGTGTGTGCATGTGTGTGCATGTGTGTGTGCATGTATGTGTGTGCGTGTGTGAGCATGTGTGTGTGCGTATATGTGTGTGTGTGCGTATATGTGTGTGTGCATGTGTGTGCATGTGTGTCTGCGTGTGGGTGTGCATGCATGTGTATGTATGTGTGTGTATGTGCACATGTGTGTGCATTTGTGTGTGCATGTGTGCATGCATGTGTGTGCATGCATGTGTGTGCATGCGTGTGTGTGTGCATGTGTGTGCATGTGTGTCCGCGTGTGGGTGTGCATGCATGTGTATGTATGTGTGTGTATGTGCACATGTGTGTGTGCATTTGTGTGTGCATGTGTGCGTGCATGTGTGTGCATGCATGTGTGTGCATGCGTGTGTGTGTGCATGTGTGTGCATGTGTGTCCGCGTGTGGGTGTGCATGCATGTGTATGTATGGGTGTGTATGTGCACATGTGTGTGTGTGCATTTGTGTGTGCATGTGTGCATGCGTGTGTGTGCGTGTGCATGTGTGCGTGTGCGTGTGTGTGTGTGCGCGTGTGTATGTATTCATCACCTCGCCCACCTTCCACCGTGTAAACTGAACTTGTGACTCAACACGCTCAGTCTCAGCTTCAGTCCTTCGCGAGGGACCAGTAGAACTGGGAAGCAGCCCTATATCCAGGGCATCTGCATTTAGATCCGTGTTGCAAAGCACTGCTCAGCCTGCATCTGACTGGACGGGATGGTCGAGTGGGTAGTGAGGGTAGTAGTAACTATCTTTTCAACATTAGGATTATTGAAGGAGTAGTAGCGCTTCACCGCCACATTTAAATTGATTAATATTCTTGGCCGTAATTTGCTGTGTTTGAGATGTGTTGCTTTACGTCCTATGGCACGTCGTGGGACCAAATCGTTACAAAATTCATACTAGTTGCTACCTTGTCCGGTGCTTGTCATTTACTGGCGCAATGCAGGCAATGACATGACTGGTTGGCTAATTGAGTGTGAGGATAATGTGGCCGAGTCGGATATTGAGTCATTTTTGCCAGTGGCACGGTATCCCAGTGGAGCAGCATTATGTGGTCGGCATTAGTGTGCAAGTCGGTAATCATCCTCATGTGAACCGAGTGCGGTGGCCGAATCGTTAGAGCGCGGGCCTCACGTGTGGGAGACCGGGAGTTCGGTTCCCAGTCGAGTCAAACCAATGACTTATAAAATTGATACTTGTCGCTTTCTAGTCAGGCGCTCGGTATAAATAGGATAGGGCATGTACTGATTAGCTAAGTGTCAGGATAATGTAACTGAGGGGGATATCGGGTCATGGTGCCAGCGGCCTCAATTCCCAGTGGGGCAGTGCTATAAAGTCACCATGAGTGCACACTGTCACAAATCGGTACCCGTCCTGATATGACCTCAGATGTTGCCAGGACGTCGAACTCCAACAACCAATCAACCAACCAACCATCTTTTTGCAACCTCAGTTGTTGCTGGGACGTGAAACCCCAATTTTCCACGTACTAGTTATGGGGGGGGGGGGGGGGGGGGGGGGGGGCGTCAGGCTAGCGGGGGTCCTGGGGGGGCGGGTTGTCTGCGCCGGGTTCGGCCGTCTTCGGTGGTTGCGCGCGCAGACGGCGGGGTGCGTCACTAGGCAACTGGTATTGTTTGTTGTACACGGCAACGACTTGAGCGCCATGAAAGATACATCGGCTGAAATAATTAAGCGGGTAAGTAGCCTTAAAGGGCTCCTCGGGGGGCTGCACATCTCGTGCTACCGGCACATGATACACAAAACACCATTTCCTCAGTCAACACGAATCGATTCTAGTCCTGCTGAATGAACCCGCGGGTGCAATTAGATTCTTGTTGCTAGCGGAAGTGGAAGGAGAATGTCGTTCTGCGCAGAACGGACTCTATGTTGTGTTGGTTTTTTTAGGGAGTTTTCAGTCGCATTGGTGCGCTGAAGGCTGCAAATCTGCAGCACTGAATGGGCACTGCTGAAAGCGGTCCCATGTGGTCGGGAGTTGGCTTCCTATGGGTAGTGGTCAGAGAAATTGGGGGGGAGGGGGCAGAGGAAGGAAAAAGGCAGCCTAAGAGCCCAACCACAGTCCTCTGAGAGGGCCGGGGGAGGCTGGGTGGTTGGTGTAGTTTTACGCCCGAGTAAGACCCTAGGCCATACCAGGAAGTGCACCGACTTGTGACAGTGCGCACTCATGGCGACTTTATAGTGCTGCCTCACTGGGAAATCAGGCCGCCGGCACAATGACCTGATGTCCCACACAGTCACATTATCCTGACACTGCGTGCCAGGTCCCTGTTCTGACCTCATAACGCCAAGCGCAGAGCAGCAACAGGTACCTATTTATAAGTCATTGGTTTGACCAGACCAGGATCCAAACTTCAGTCCCTCCAGATTCACCGGTATGCACAGTAAGTCCGGCCAAGACCGGACTCTATGGTTCCAGCACTGGTTAAAGTTGCATAGTCCGATCAAACATCACATTTTCAAAACAAAAAAAACTCACCTAGATTCAATTCTACATATCTAACTTAGATACTGAGGCACTTATTAAGAAGCATTTATCGCCACACAGAAGGGAATACTGGGGCAATTTAATAATAGAACCCATTACTGCAGAAGGCTATGGTATCCGTGTTTTGGCATGCTTGCCAAAATTAATTTTGCATGGTTGCACTTCAAATATCTCAAAGGTTAGCCACTTAAAATAAAAGTTACTTCAAGCTAAAGTACGGTGGATTATAACGATCAACCTAACGTAGTTATCTCAGAAAATGTCAGAAACTCAAAACCATCGGACTATGCAACTTTAAAGCTGGCTGGGAGGACCAGTGTCATGGCGCTGACAAAAGAACTTATTCAGTCGAATAAACATATTCATTTACCAACAACAATAAAAACACACACAAAAGCTGCAGTCTGACGAAAGAACCAGATTGCCCGAAGTAAAACGCGAAACCTGGATTTTATTATATTGGTGCACTCATTACACATTTATCACAGTTTGGTGCCCATGCGCCTTATACTGCCACATTGTTTTGGGGGCGGGGGGGTTCTGAAGATTTATACTGCCTATCACAGATAAGTCTGAATAGGCTTGTTTTCACCATTAGACAGTTTGTCAATAGAAAGCCCATCATCATCATCATCATCATGCTGTCGGTCATGATGCGACAAAGACTGCTTTCATTACTTGACTGCCGCTCTCCATTTACCTCTCTGCTGTGAGAGTTGCATCCATGAGTCGGTCTTAATGTCTCTCAGCTTCAGGTTTATCTTGATGGTATCCTTGAACCGGAGATGGGGGCGCCCTCTCTTTCTGTAACCAGAAGACAGTTGAGAATAGAGGATCTGCTTTGGTAGCCTGTCTGATGACAACATTTCATGAAAGCTGCCTGCAAAAGTGTTGAAGTGCTGCTAGCTTTTGCAAGTTACCAGTGGCACTCTCTCGGGGTGTAAATAGAGGTTTCACACTGGCAAGAACATGTCAAGACAGGCGCAAAACTATTTGTCCCTGCAGTGGCTGGTCGGGAGATGTTGGGAGTTCCATACATCAACCGCCCTTAATGCTGCCACAGTGACATGGTTTTCTGTTTAGGGTTTGCTCCCTTAGCCTTCGGTTCTGTCAAGAACCTGTACCACAAGGCAGTGGTTTACATCTCTGCAGGGCAGGGGCATCAAACTCCCTGAGGTGTTGCTATACCTGCATACACCCCAAGCCCAAGCCTCCAATTTTACCGACCCAAGGGATTTTTAAACTCCCACACCACATAGACATGGTATGAGAGCAAACATGGTAATGCTCGAAAACAGGTAAACAAAGCCCATGTCACCAGACGATCCTGATATGACCGTAGATGTTGCCAGGACGTAAATCCCCAACAACTAACCAACTGATCAACGTAACAAACAATTTAAATATGTACGATTGTCCTTCTTTAAACTAAGTCTTAATCAATATTTAATTAATACTTACATCAACGGTTACAGTCAGGAATTCCCGCTTCTCCTTGAAGTACTCACACATCACCAGTACTGTGCCAGCTGCTTGTGGTATCTCAGACTTCAGCACATCCATGGCCGATATATATATATATATATATATGATTTATAACGCATTATACGAGTATAAATCCAAGGGGAACATATACTGTATATATCTATTCCTCCTTGGCGCATTGGTGGTTCCCCCCCCCCCCTCCACCTCCCAGAGCGGTCGGGGAAATTGGTGGGCAAGGACCTCCCACGCGCCACACACACTGGAGGATCTTTTAACAAAATGTTAGGGCTAGGCCTGAGCCAGTGATTACATTACACACCCAACTCATTCTCTCTCCTTTATTTTATTTGTGTACTGTAAATCTATATATATATATATATATATATATCATCATCATCATGCTGTCGGTCGCGATGCGACAAAGACTGCTTTCATTACTTGACTGCCGCTCTCCATTTAGCTCTCCGCTGTAAGAGTGATGTCCATGAGTCGGTTTTAATGTCTCTCAGCTTCAGATTTCATTTCATGAAAGCTGCCTGCAAAAGTGTTGAAGTGCTGCTGGCTTTTGCAAGTTACCAGCGGCACTCTCTGGGGAAGCAAATAGAGGTTTCACACCGGCAAGAACATGTCCAGACAGGCGCAAAACTATTTGTCCCTGCAGTGGCTGGTCAGGAGATGTTGGGAGTTCCATACATCAACCACCCTTATTGCTGCCACAGTGACATGGTTTTCTGTTTAGGGTTTGCTCCCTTAGCCTTCGGTTCTGTCAAGAACCTGTACCACAAGGCAGTGGTTTACAACTCTGCAGTGCAGGGGCGTCAAACTCCCTGAGGTATTGCAATACCTGCATACCATATATATATATTAAAGACGCCCGTATGAAATCAAACAAATTGAAATTTATTAAAATGAAATTACACATTATTTGTGTTTCCACATCCATCCAGTTGCCCCACTTTCTACAAGCAGGCGATGCTCGGCCAGGAACCCCGATCGGCAGTGCCAGATACGAATTGCTGATTGCCGCAGAAGGAAAGCGATGGCAGAATTATGAAGACAAATGAGTCGGATCTGGTGGGATTATTGTGGAATCTTTCTTGTGCTGTTTCTTGTGGGTTGCCAGGCTCCAGCCGAACTATTTGATTAGGAGTTCTCTGGGTAATGTCCGGGCAGGGGTGTGATTTACCAACCAATCACTGCGCATGCGTACTAATTAGCCGACTCTAGTGGCCGGGCATGCGCAGTGTAGCAAGCCCAGTGCAGTCTGCCGCGTCCTGTGCCCACGACAAGTAAACATCGCCTGCGCCGATCCATGTGTGACGTCATTAAGCTGGGGGCAGACGACATTTAATTCCTACAGATTACTCTCTTAGTGATTGTAAACATTCAGTGCTGAACCTTTGAGTTTTCATTGAATTTGTCTGATCGCAGACGACATTTAGGCAACGTAGACCACGCGATGTGTGGTAATAGACCTTAATGCGCGCATGTCCGACTGGACATGTGTTATTTTTTTTAGCCTGAATCAAGATTCTTTACATTTACAGAAGTCCCCCGCCAAGCAGAGAGCACAGTCAGTGTGGGTTATTGCCAGTATTACTGCTGCCTTACTTTTCATATAAATATATTAGGTTAATTGTTATAACTTACTTTACTTTAGCTTAAAGTAAATTTTGTATTAAAGTTGCTCTCATACCATGTCTCTGTGGTGTGGGAGGTTAAAAATCCCTTGGGTCGGTAAATGTGTAGGCTCGGGCTTTCTATCGACAAACTGTCTAATGATGAAAACAAGCCTATTCAGGCTTATCCGTGATAGGCAGTATAAAATCTTCATTCAACGTTGGAGGTGAAAATATGCATAATTAAATTTGGTGTGCATGCCGAAATGCTGGACATGGGTGTTGGTTGTTGGTTGGTTGTTGGAGTTTTATGTCCTGGCAACATCTACGGTCATATCAGGACGGGGACCGACTTGTTACAGTGCGCACTCATGGCAACTTTATAGTGCTTCTCCACTGGGAGACCAGGTCACCAGAACCATGACCTGATATCCCACTCAGTCACATTATTCTGACCAAACAGGATGGCCGAATGAGTTGAGCGTCCGTCTCCTGTTTTTGGAGATTGGGGGTTCGTAGGTTCGAACCCTGGTCGAGTCAAACCAATCACTTAAAAATTAATACTTGTCGCTTCCTAGGCTGATATGATCTTAGATGTTGCTAGGTAGTAAAACTACAACAAACAAACAAACAAACATTATTCTGACACTGAGACTATATGACACCAACCAGTCCTTGTCCTATGCTAATAATGCCGAGCGCCAGGCTAGAAAGTGACAAGTATAAATTTTTAAGTCATTGGTGTGACTCGACCAGGGTTCGAGTCCATGGGTTCGAATCCCACGATCTACCATAATGGTAGACGGATGCTCAACTCATTCGGCCATCACGTCTGGTGCCATGCGGGTTACATGCTGTTAAATGAGTCGAGGCAGTAGCAGCTGAGGACGAGTGTGTTACGTGCCATCCTAAATAATATTCACATGACAGGCTATATACGCCACATAAATACAAGTAAGTAAGACGTTAAGTAAAACATTAAGTAAAACATAAAGAAGTAACAATAATGAAAATCAAGCTATTGCACAGTTATGGGGCTTTCACCTCCAGTTACATTTTTATTTTAACGTGGATATTTTCATTGCGATGTGTTCTTGGAAGGAACTTTCTTGTACGGCAACATGCCGAACCGCCATTGATGCTCTGCGCATGCGTGACTGGTAAGCAAATATGTACTTGCAGGGCGGTTAGATGTGATTGGGGTCTTGTAAAGCCCACCAGGTGGCGCTGTGCTCATTTTCCGGCCGTGCTTCAGATCGCCCTCGCGTAGCAGATCGCCTGACCTTAGACGTGACCTTAGACGATACCTTGAACCTGACCTTGGACCTGACCTTGGACCTGTCCTTGGTACTGTGAGCAGTGCCCGTGACTAGACACACCATGCTAGCAGACCTGCTTCTTCCACTTTGTTGCTCACATGACTCTAGATAAAGGATTCACCCGGTACTCGCAGTACACGGGTGAACGACAACGTAGTCTAAATACTGGCGAAAATAGCTTTAGTATGGAACAGGGAGTAGAATGTCTGCCTCCAGTATCAAATGGATACTTCTATAGGCACAGAGTTGTTGAAATGTGAGAGAATGCAAAAGACAAGATGGCGGCCGCAGAACGCCGTCGATTTCACTTTTAAATCGTATTATAACTAGATATTATATTATATTTTTTCACTCAAAGGTAGCGGGCTATCAATAAGACATATGTAAAGAATAATTGTTGCTTCTTAGATTGTGAAATTAGGCTCTCAATTCTTTGACCCGCATTTTCGACAGCTTTTACATAGACTTGGTTTGCACCCCTACTGCAGCAGTACGGGGTGAATCTTGTATCTCACGTGACTCCAGCACTGTGCGGTGATAATTCCCTGAACCTCTTCCCACAATTCACCTCATTTCGGACAAAGGACGGGAATCGCAGACGACATCCAAGGGCGCGCAGACGACATTGGTGTCGGCGGGCGTGCTTTAATCTTCTCCCTCCAGATTGGCTCGGTCGTGGCGTCCCGCTAGGTGCAAGTGGGAGACCTCTGCACTTCGAGGCTGGCTGGTCCCACTAGCAGTTCACTGATGCGTGTCACTAATTTATGTGACCAGACGGGATGACCAAATGAGTTGAATGTCCGTCTGCCATTTTGGTAGATTGTGGGATTCGAACCCATGGGTTTGAACCTTTTTTGAGTCAAACCAATGACTTGAAAATTTATATTTGTCACTTCCTAGCCAGGCACTCGGCATCATTAGCATAGGGCAAGGACTGGTTGGCTCCGTGTCAGGATAATGTGACTGAGTGGGATATCAGGTCATGCTGCTGGTGGCCTGGTTTCCCAGTGGGGCAGCACTATAAAGTCACCATGAGTGTGTACTGTCGCAAGTCAGTACCCATTCTGATATGAACTTAGATGTTGCCAGGACGTAAAACTCCAACAACCAACCAGTAATTTATGTAATTACTTGATAGGTATCTTTGGCTGTGGTAAGGCTGCACCAAGGCGCGCCGTGATCTGGTCATTAATGGGTCACACGTACACACTGTGAGGTCCTTACCGTAGAGGCGACACCGTGAGAAACTAGGCCTTCTCTAAAGTCCAAGTCTAACCACCGTTAGAGCTTAGTAATTGCAACTTACTGTAATTTGCGCCACTCTATGTGATGTATAAGCAATTCTACAAGTATAAAGGCGCGGAATTGTCATATTATTGTTCTTTATTACACTTATTAGGTGCCTTACTCTGTGTCTGGCCCCTCCCAGCACTTGACCCAGGAAGGGTGAATCATTTTCGGTCAAGTACTTAGCCTGTCCAGCTCACCGCGAATATATATATATATATATTTTACCTCGGTATACAGCCTCAGGCTAGCCTCAGGCTAGGGAGAGGTAAGCACATCCGGTCCAGCAATTAGCATAAAAAACTCACGACCGGAGGACGCTCGTGAGTTGCTCCAGTTGGATTTATCTACAACAAGCTAATAACTGTAAGTAATCGTGATTATTTTGGTTAAGCTTGTTTATGATGCACTATCGCATCTAGATTGGAAAGTTCAGAACTTTCGTACGTCCAGTTTGGACAAATTAGCATTTAAAAAATTGAATCGGATAGAACAAAGGATTCCTTTGTCTTGGTTCCGTGGTTCGATTAAACCCCGCTTTGTACGGGTAGAGATGTTGGCAACCGTCACATCTCCTGTGGAGATTCCTTCGGACCCTAATAGAGGGTGTTGTTGGGGATGATCCTGGGTTTCTTTTATAGACTCCCCTTTTGATGAGGCGTTTTCTCCGAGTTTCGTAGCATTTTCTCTCTCACTTGGCTGGCGCAGTAGCCGCGGGTGGGAGAAGTGTACGCGACAGAGAGATGGGAGGTTCTAGAAGCCTACCCCACGTACGGTTGGTTTCGATACCCAAAACCTACGGAAAACTTAGCTTACCACGCCTGTATTGAGAACGGTGTGTAAATACGTTACTCTTTACCAATAAGATCCTCAACCCAGGTTCCCTGGCGTCACTTTGGTGTTCAGTTGAGTTGATTCCGGTTACTAAGTTTCCTTTTTTTGGTTACAGGCTACCGATGGCTACGAAGCGAAACAAAACCGCGGCCCGCCGCTGCGGAGGGACGCGATGCCTACCGGCTACGATACGTCACCGGATCGGACAGCTCCGCCGTCCCACTACAAGGGGGCACATGGGCTCCTCAGATAGAGACGAGTGAGGGACGACGAGGTGTTCCCAGGCGTTTTGACCTTACAGGTCAATAGGCTAGTGGAGCAAAAGATGAAGGAGCTCCATCAGCAAGGACCAACTAATTCCCGCCAGCTGACTCAGACTGGCAGGATGTCTCTGATTTCGAAGAGAGGTATTCGGCAGCTGAGCCCCCCGCGCCCTAGGCCAAAAAGCGGAAACCGGTCAGCTCCTCTGGTGATGATTACACCAAAGCCACCAAGGGCAAGAAAGTTAAGAAGCCAAAGAAGAAAAGTAAGAAGAAGAAGAAAGATTCTTCTTCCAATTCATCGTCCGACTCGTCAACTACTGAGTCGGACTCAGACACGGAAAAGGCTGGCCTTTATGCCAAGCTGGGAGGCAAAAGGGAAAGAAAGTCAGAACAACGACTATAATTCAAAACCAGACACAGATATACTTTTTTGGGCTAATAAATTTATTAATCATGCTTAATAAATTTTTACACTAGCCTGTTGGCCTACACCTTTGTGAACATTATTATATACGCTTTACCCAATAATACAATTGAGTTATTAGCTTTAATTATTCTATTTCCTCAGGTAATACAACCTAAGTCATTTTCTACTATATTATTCATTACTTATGTGCAGGTACTATCAGAATCAATTATTATTTATTATAAATTCATTACTTATATGCAGGTCAATTCAGTCATTGTATATATCATACTCCTATATGAAATAGCTAGAAATTTTCTCTATCATTTCTGTAATAAAAGCTTGAAACAGAAGACATGATGAAGCAGCTACAGTAGATCACGGTCACACAACAGCTCACATCTGGCACACTCAACCACATTTTTAGCACTTTCACCTCTCACAGCAACATTCATTAAATTACACGATTGGATCATCATCTCTCAGCTCTCAGGCATGAAAGCCTGACTGGCTGATGGGTGGGTGGGTTGGACAAAATTCCACTGCAGTATCAACACTCCGTATATGACAGCGGCCAGGTAAGGACTGAACTGTGCTTGCATTCACTACCGGAAGTTAACTCGGTCCATAGCAACGCATGCTCCGAACGGTATCTATGGTATCTATCATATCAAGCCCGTAGTCAGGTATTTTGAATTATGCATGTTTCCGGCAACATGGACAATTCAAAACCAGACACAGATATACTTTTTTGGGCTAATAAATTTATTAATCATGCTTAATAAATTTTTACACTAGCCTGTTGGCCTACACCTTTGTGAACATTATTATATACGCTTTACCCAATAATACAATTGAGTTATTAGCTTTAATTATTCTATTTCCTCAGGTAATACAACCTAAGTCATTTTCTACTATATTATTCATTACTTATGTGCAGGTACTATCAGAATCAATTATTATTTATTATAAATTCATTACTTATATGCAGGTCAATTCAGTCATTGTATATATCATACTCCTATATGAAATAGCTAGAAATTTTCTCTATCATTTCTGTAATAAAAGCTTGAAACAGAAGACATGATGAAGCAGCTACAGTAGATCACGGTCACACAACAGCTCACATCTGGCACACTCAACCACATTTTTAGCACTTTCACCTCTCACAGCAACATTCATTAAATTACACGATTGGATCATCATCTCTCAGCCAAATTTGGAACAGGAGGGATGATGATCCTACATACACTCATGTTTATTTACGTAATTAAAAACAATATCAGATTTCCACCCCCCAAGTGTCTTTATGCAATCAATTGGCATGCCTAGACGCGCATACTCCTGGGCTCCCCCTCGCCGTAGACTGTGCCCCGTCACCAATGGCCACCAGGGACATCTGCTTGCCTTCAATGCTAACTGCATGCATTTGGTGAACACTACGGCCGTCAGTGGCTCGCCGGTACGTCATCATGAAGGCTGGGGCCTCCTCATGCGCAGGAGTCAAGTGAACGTACTTGGACCAATTACGTACTGGCAGTAGTCTCGACTTGTCCCAGTAGGTATTTCAATGCTGTTCACATCCTCTGGTCTATGAGTAGTTTTAGTGCTCCTAACTGTTATAGTTAGGTGTGTTGCGTGTGCCGTGATGTCCTTTCTGAGCAGCATATGACCGCCATCTCCGGACACCTCGGAATAAAATAAATTGGACTGTCTTAATAAACAAAGATAACCTATTAATAACGCAACAGTCAACACAAGTCCATCATCTTTAATTTTCTTAAATTTTTTGATCATCATTTTAATATGCTTAATCTTCAATGGATACGCTCTATTTACAGTATTATTTTTTAATTTACATATTCCAGCTTTAATTAATGACATAGCATAACAGTCGAACGATTCTGTACTTCCTCTCATTAACCTTATCCAAGTTCTTGCTCCACTCATATAATTTTTTACTGCACCTTCCGACTTTACTTTATCATTTAAATACAAAGCATATAACATTACCGTCTTCAGTTTGGGTTTCTTAGGACTGTCTCCAATATTATTGCAAAACATTAGATACTCCCTAAATTGTACCCTTTTATTTCTCCAAGTCCCCTCTGCTAGTCCTGCCGAGAAGTACACACCTATCCTCTGTACTAATTCCCGCCTACACTCTGCAAGTTGATAAAGCCAAAAAAGAAAATTATTAACTTGCCCACATTAGTTATAAAGAGACATCTAAAACCTGCTCGTCAAATGAAACATGTATTTTAGTTAGTAATTTAGTTTGACACAATTTGTCCGCGATTACTTGAAACTTATTATCAAAGAACAACCTACTTAAGGCATCTGCTAGTACGAGGTCCCTTTCCCGACTTGTGAACTACCTGTACCACACAAGTATATGTGGCCGCGAACCTCCAAATTCTCGCGGCACAGGCGCACAAGACAGGATCCTTCCCAGCACCAGTAGACAGCACCTGTTGGGAAGCAGCATTATCCGTATTAATGATAATCTGATAATTATGTGTGATCAGGAGGGATAGATTTTTCAATGCTACTACTAAATTAATGGCCTCTAATTGAGCAATGTGGAAGTCTTGTGACCAAAAATTTTGAGGAATACAATTCAGAATAAAAATGTGTTTGACTGAATGCCACCTCCACCAATCAATGAAAGTCGCACTCAATGATTCCATTTTTTGTCAGGTAAGTGCTGCAACAAAACTAGCCTGTTTTGACCTTCTGAAAAACGCAAAAAACCAAAAATATATCCGTACCAAATCAACTGTTAACCTTAACTTTCCTATAAATGGTGTAACCCCGAAGAAATCTAAAATCCTATTCATAAAAACTCGTGCAGACATGACACACTTAGAAATGAATTGTAACCGCCCGACTAACCTCTGCACATTTTTCCGAGTAACAGATGCACCCACAGTCCATTTCCTACATTCTAACAAAATATCCAATAATTTCTCATCAGGGATACGCACATATAAATTTGTTGAGTCTATCTCATAACCTAACCAAATTAATTTTTGAGTAGGAGGAACACATTTTTTAATGGACAATTTAAGGCCTAAACATGTAGTCAGTTTAATGATATAATCATACGCTTCCTGTGCCTTATTTAAAAGAACTTTCTACCCCAACAAAATGTTCTAAAAAACATAAGTAAAAAATCCCCATTTTCCTCATTAGATATACCACTGCAGCTGTTAGTACGAGCGCAAGCCATACTAGACGTCTACATCCAAAGGCAAAGCAATATCAAACATAGTAATATATCCTCACTTTAATTCCAAACAAAGCACACTCCAGGGGCAGGTTTCTCAATTGCCTGTACGCCCTTGCGAGGTCAATTGACCACATAAAACAATTTTTCCAATTTTTGTGATCTCCTTACCAATGACATAATTGTTGGCAAATTATATTTATAAGGTTTACCCTGATAAAAACCCTTATTAATCCCAGAATTTACACTACGCCCCGTTTTTGGGTAACTAAGATCTACGATTATTCTCCGTTCATCAGTACATTTCTTAGGGCGGGGTCATAATTGGGCTAATCTGCGCCCATGGGCAAAAAAGGGGGATCATTAAAGGGACCCAGCAGTGCTTCATGAATAATTCAGTCTTCACGTAATTATCAATCCAAAACAAATCTTCCTTTGACTGAGCATGGTTAAGCAAGGTTGGACTTGGTATAAATGAACCTGTAAAATTTGATGGCCATCCATATTCAAGAAACGCTAAGATCTCCCTATCTGGATAATCCACTAGTAGAGTTTTCCATCTGTTAATAATTAAACCTGATGGTACAGGAACTTAGCTGATAAATAATTGGGCAGCCCCTGTGGCGCGAACTACTTTAAAAATGTTGCGTAACTGAACTTAGTATTACAAACAGGATTTAGTCGAGGCCATGTACTCAATACAAAGACCTTACATTCAAATGGAGATTTATCAGAATGTGGTTTCATAACGTCACCGAAAACATCTGGATCAATTAACTCGTCAACAACTGCAACATCATCACCATATGAACCGCTTCATGAACATTTAACTTTACAGACGAAACCGTTGGCAATGGGATAGTAACTGGAATAACATTTTTAATTGAATTCTTATTGGGGAGACATGTACCAATCTCACTCCCGGTATTAGTAACTATAAAGTTGGGTGAGTTCAATTCGGAACCCCTGGTATGAACAACATTACCATATTCAGTGTCAATAGAAACACAAGTAGAACGACACCCCGTCTCAAACTTTACTCCAACAGGCCGAACAGGTACAACAGTAACATCACTTATAGAACTTGGTAATGTAGCCAGAAAAGATTGAGACGGACTGTTAGAAGAATTATTAACGACATTAGCGACCGGCGCTAACATATTGTTCATTATATCTGCAACAGTCAGATCTATTCAGAGAGACACAGTCCATTATATCAATATTCGAGTCAGCCGGTTGGCAATTACCGAATCTGTCCAATATATTCAGTCCATTGTTTAGTTTATCAGACACAGACACCATTGAATTCAGAGACCGCAGGGAGGTGTCAGTTGTTTTTAAGTCGTCACCATGGACAACCGCGTCGATCGAACCCAGCCGGAGTCGAAGACACTGTCAATGGTGCCCTGGACGTGACGCCGTACCTACATTATTTATATCGAGATCCCTCACATTCTTATCGACATTATATGCATCAAGTCCGGACCCGCTTTGATCGATTAAACCAAAATGTAAGGGGATTGTTTCATCATTGTTGAGTACCCAGCATTATACTTACTACCCGAAAACTGCACTATTCTGAAACCGACGACATGTAGGACCATCTAACGAAATATTTTGGAACTTAGAGTTCGTACACAAAAATCTAGATGGCGTACGCCGTCTTTTTTTGCAATTTTGATGAAAAAAACTTTAGCATTTTGTCCCGTGGGACATAAGATGGTACTTTTTGAACGTCGTCAGCGTCAACAACAGAAAATTTAGTACTAACTACTATTACAAAACTTATCAGAGCGGACCGGTGAATAAGAATTGTGAGACGATAACAACATATTAGTAGGCCGACACACCACCATCAAATCAACCGCACTGACCTGTATCTGACCAACTCCGACTGGGGCACTTGATGAAGACTTGCTTGTGGCGCCATCTGTAGAGGTGACACTGCCGCCCATTGGTGAACCAGCATCTATACGCACTTTGTCCAGGTTATCAGCAGTCACCGGCCAACTGCTAACTAAACTAATTCTTTGTATGATTATTATCGTCGTTATTCATCTCCTTCGCGTGTTGCTTGGTTTTACCACTCCATCTCCTTGTGGAGAATGCTTTTTTCTGAGCTTGAAGGCACAATACGAGCTATATGAGCAAACTTGGCGACACCTTCCCCATGGTCTCCACTGTAACCGCACGTACCACCTCTGTTCCATATAATACAGGGCCCTTGCATCCAACCCCTTTTTATATTCTGTTACACTCGACCATGAGGCTTGTTGTGTGCAGAGTGCTCCAGTCTTTTGCCCAGACCACTGATGTCTCGCCTGACTCCACTATCTACCTTTATCTTCCCACCCGTTTGGCAACCGCTTTGTCGGCAACCATATTGATATATTTTTCACGTATTTTAAGGACAGGTCGGCCAAAGAATAGTTTGCGTATCCAGTAATCGATGGAGTGTGTCGACTATGATCATCCAAATGCTGCTGTCCATCCTGCTTGGTACACTCACCCCGTTTGATCATTCTATATCGGATTGCTGCCTAAGTACTCGATACCTGTATGTCGTCATCACTCTTGCTGCACCTTCCCTTTGTCTTGTCATTACGTATTCACGTACTTGTGTGGGAATCAATTTTAATATGTTTTTTGCATCGCCTAACGTGTCATTAGCCGCATATCGTATTAAACTCAAGCCATTACAGAATCATCCTCTACTATCAGATCACCACCTCAGTATCCGAGGATGCAGCTCTTTACATGCCCGACCAGAAACAATTAGAATGGCACACTTTACCTTTTTTTAGTATGTATAGTGGAGTCAATGTTACACGATATTGCCGGTCGAACGCGACCGAAACTTGTTGAACTCGCGTAGAACCGTTGCAAACCGATTGCCCTGTGACGTCATCTTACTGAGTCGTGCAGCGTCCGTCCGGTTGAGACATACAATGTTCTCCATCGTGCTTTGATCGTTCCAGACTCCTTATACGATTTGTAGTGCTCCTGTGCCGATGCTAACTTCATATCCAATAATCCCGTATATCTTGCAGTGTCAAGGGTCCAGGCTCCTTTGATGATGACGCAATGGTGATCCAGATTCCAAATCCGCCAATTCAATTTTGTATTTATATTCGTCGCGTCACTGGAGTATTGGCTCTACAGCTGCATCCGAACCACATCCTGACGATTCCATGATCTTAATAATGCTTTGGGAGTACCGACCGACAACACTCTTAATCCGGTGTACTTTCGGCATCGTAAATACAAAATTCCACTCAGTATCAACACTCCGTATTATGACAGCGGCCAGGTAGGACTGAGACTGTGCTTGCATTCACTACCGGAAGTTTAACTCGGTCATAGCAACGCATGCTCCGAACGGTATCTATGGTATCTATCATATCAAGCCGTAGTCAGGTATTGTGAATTATGCATGTTTCCGGCAACATGGACATGCGTGAGACTATAAAGCGGACATTTTAACACCTTTAAGCCAGCTGAGGTGATCATACCAAAATGCACTGAGCAAATTTCCGGGATAAAAGGTATCCCGGCTAGTGTAGGGAAAGAGATGGACGCTGGGATCCTCGGAATGAGAGAGAGAAGCGCTTCGAGACTGCTCTGTTTACCGTTCACAAAAGCGGTTGTTTAGGGGGTCCTCGCCTCAGTCGTCCCGTAGCTACCGGAGTGCAACTGAGAAACAAGTTTCCTCCTCACTGGCCAGAGGCATGGATAAGGGCATGGCCCTCCTCACAGCTGCCGTAACTTCTTGAGCGTACCGTAGATACGAAAACGGTTTCAAAGCGGTCACCACACAAGCTGGAAAGGAAGTCGCCAGATCTAAGAAGGTCCTGGAGCAACGATGGCAAGGAGTGCATTCTCTTTGTGCCGCCCAAACCCATCAAGGGCACAAGCTGTGGATAAAGGTAAAATGTTTGGTGGCCAACTTCCATACCTCTTTTAAGGATGGTCGACGAACGGGGAAGCCAAGAGTCGGTTCGTAAACCTTCGAGCCGCCAAGAAAGCAGACCTCTGTCAAGTTATCGTCGCCCGCCGAGGGGAATTTTCGTCCTCGACGAGG
>CM059197.1:59684391-59701758 GCA_030323885.1 Branchipolynoe longqiensis
CAAAAAACCAAAAAACTATGGTAATGTGACCTAATCTTGGTACAAGTGATTTAATAGACGTGGCAGGGCGTGGTGGGTGGGCCCTCGCCCACGTCTACCCGAGGCTCCTACCTCGGTAAAACAATAGTTATCCATCATCTATACCCAGGTAAGATTCGTCTAACTAATCTATTTTACCTCGGTATACCGCCTCTGGCTAGCCGCAGGCTAGGGAGACCTTTACGTAATATCATTTTTATCCTGATATTCCTGTTAGTTACTATTCTATTATCAAGTCTTATTTAAGTATGTTTGTACAATTGTCATGACAAAAAAGCGAAAAAGTGCACTTTGTCTCACCTGTGTCTTTTAGTTGGTGAGTAGCCTCTGTGCGATAGGTTGAGGCTTCTCTAGTCGCTTGTGATAATGTTTTGCAAACGATCTAGCAGTTTTCCATCCTGCATGAGCCAGGATCCGTTTCACGGAAATGCCAAGTGATCTGGCCTTAGATACCATTGCACCACGTGTAGAGTGCGATGAATATCTGTTTGTGTTTACTCCTGAAAGTTTTAACACCGTCATGGTCCATCTGGCGAGGGTGTCCCTCGAAATGCCCTTGTGTGGCTTAATAAAGCTCACCAAAAGCTGCCTTGAGTTGCGTATTATTCGTGTCTTGGATATATATGTCCGTATTGCGGAGACTACACATAATTTGCGATCCTCTGTGAAACTAGTGACACTTATTGTCGACAGGGGATCACCTAAACGATTTGATTTCAACAAAGTTGTTAGATCAAACGTTGCTTCCTTGCTATCAATTTCAAGACCATTGAGCGACAGGGCGACTATTGTTTGGCCCCTGTGTCCTGTAACGAGCAGAAGGAGCAAAGCTACTTTGAAGCCTAATAGCTTAACGTCCAGGAACTTATTCTCTGGCCAGTCCTTGAAGAGTTTAAACACAAGAGAAACATCCCAAAACCTATTATATTTGGGTTTGGGAGGATTCCTCTGATAAATTGATCGTACGATCCAGCAAATAACATGATGTTTTCCCATTGTTTCTCCATTAATCCTAGGTAGGATTATTGAGAGCGCACATCTGGCTGCATTGATAGCGCCATACCCTATAGGGCGCATTCCATATACGCGTAATGCGTAATGCGTAATGCGTTACGCGTTATGCGAATGCCAGCATTCCATATACGCGTAATGCGTATTGCGTTATGCATTATGCAGTGAAGTATATAAAAAGTACACACACACAGAAACACCGAAATGAGAAATATGAAGAATGGGACGGTGCAAACATGTAGGTTTATGCGGCGGACCTGTTAGGAAGCAGTCTTCATATTTGGGACGGTCCTAACATCCCTCAAAGCAAGCTAAACTGAGCCATCTTTGCACCTTCCCATTCTTCATATTTCTCATGAAGACTGCTTCCTAACAGGTCCGCCGCATAAACCTACATGTTTGCACCGTCCCATTCTTCATATTTCTCATGAAGACCGTAATTATCAGTTGCCTCCTCCAGCCTTATATCAATGGACAAATGGGACTGATGCTTTTCTGTTTGCACCACCTTGAAGACTGCTTCCTAACAGGTCCGCTGCATAAACCTACATGTTATGCAGTGAGGTATATAAAAAGTATATAAAAAGTGTGTGTGACTCTGTGTCTCTGTGTGTGTCTCTATGTGTGTGTCTGTGTCTCTGTGTCTGTGTGTGTCTCTGTGTGAGTCTCTGTGTGTGTCTGTGTCTCTGTGTCTCTGACAAAGAGACACACACAGATAGATATAGATAGATACTGGGTTGTTTGTAACCTTACGACGGTTACCGGTTGCAGAACTGCAACATTATAGAGAGGCTCCGATAAATCGGCCCAATCTTTGGTTTGAAGACTTGTCTTCTGTAGAGGAAGTGGTCTTCGTAGAGGAAGTGTTATGAAGGCTGGGACATCCTTCACGACGTAGTGACGCCGGGGCGCCGGGTGGCAGCGGATCTCTCCGTGCCGGTATGTATGTAGTAGAGCTGTATGGTGTGTGTAGTGTAGTGTAGCACTTGCATCCGGTCAGCAGGGGTTCGAGGAAGGCGGGCAAAGGTGGGAGCAGCGGTCGTTCCAGCAACAAGAACCAGACAGAGAAATCGTAATAGGTCAAGGGCCCCACCCAAGAACACAACAACCCTGGTTAGGGGAAGAAGTGTGCCTGGGAGAAATCGAATGGGCAGAATCTAGGAAAGAGAAATGAGGAGAGTTGAGTCAAAGGACCGTGCCTATCTGCCCTATGGTGACCATCCGGCGAGCCATAGACACGGACAGAGTAAGAGTAGAAAGTGAAAATGCCGGCGGGCACCCCCTCCTGGAACTCTTTTCAGACATATCAAGGAGGTGCCAGGCCGGCAGAGAGGTGATAGAGAGAGGTGTGGACGAAGTGCGGTCCGGACAGCAAGTGCACACACAGATCATCATCATCATATGGGGGTGTTCGTAACCTTACGACGGTTACCGGTTGCAGAACTGCAACATTATAGAGAGGCTCCGATAAATCGGCCCAATCTTTGGTTTGAAGACTTGTCTTCTGTAGGGGAAGTGGTCTTCGTAGAGGAAGTGTTATGAAGGCTGGGACATCATGTGGTGGCGGGGGGCGCGTGGTGGTTTGTGCGGTGACTTGTGCTGCGGTGGTCCGGGAGTGGCAACGTTCTTGGGCCCAAGGTCCCGTACCTCGACCGGTGAAGACTTGTCTTCTGTAGGGGAAGTGGTGTTCGTAGAGGAGGTGTCCGGGAGCTAGGCCATCACGTGGTGGCGGGGGGCGCGTGGTGGTCCGTGAGCTGGCTTGCGCTGCGGTGGCACGGGAGTGGTGACGTTCTTGGGCCCACGGTCAGTACCTCGGCCGGAGATCGAAGCGGGATCCGGTTTCATTGGTAGCAGGCCATGGCTGCGGGTCGGTCATCCGGGTCCTCATCGGAGGGAGGGTGGTAGAGAGAAATAGAAAATAGGTCTTGGAGCGGGGTGATGTGGTGGGTGTGACTGGATCAGCGGCCCCGGCACCCACTCCGTCGGTGGTCGAGGTGGGAACCGGCGTTGTGGGTGCAGGGGCCGAGGCCCGTCAGCTGGGTGTGTGCAGGACCGCACGGGGCTCCTGGTGTGGGGGGCTGGATCTTGCCCGTTTTTTTTCTTTTTTTTTTCCACACTTTTTTTATTTTTATTTTTTATTTTTAATTTTTTTCACCTTTTTTTCACCTTTTTTTTTTTTTGAGTGGTGAGGCGGAGGTCCGGCAGTGGCAACGCGTTATCGGTCCAAGGTCCTGTACCTCGACCGGAGATCTAAGCGGGATCCGGTGTCATTGGCAGGGGGCAGTGGGCGGCGCGCTGGCACTCCGGGCCCTCGTCGGAGGGTGGGTAGTAAGAGGTTGTTTTTTATTTTTTTATTTTTTTATTTTTTATATTTTTTTTATTTTTTTTTGGGACCTCACGGGGCTCCCAGGTGGGACCTCATGGGGCTTCCCTGCGTAGGGGCTGCGTCTGGTGGGACCTCACGGGGCTCCCGGGCGGGACCTCACGGGGCTTCCCTGCATAGGGGCTGCATCTGGTGGGACCTCACGGGGCTTCCCTGCGTAGGGGCTGCGTCTGGTGGGACCTCACGGGGCTCCCGGGCGGGACCTCACGGGGCTTCCCTGCGTAGGGGCTGCATCTGGTGGGACCTCACGGGGCTTCCCTGCGTAGGGGCTGCGTCTGGTGGGACCTCACGGGGCTCCCGGGTGGGACCTCACGGGGCTCCCGGCGTGGGGGCTGCGTCAGGTGGGACCTCACGGGGCTCCCGGGTGGGACAGTGGTTACCAGTCACTGTCGCTGCCATTGGGTTCGGAGTCGTCGGTGATGGGTTCGGGGCCACCGACAATCTCGAAGGTGTGGTAGTTTTGGTTGTAGAACCTACCGAGTGGCTCCCATGAGGAATCGGAGAGTCTCTCGAGGATGGCGAGCGCAGCTCGGGTGTCGGGCAAGCCGTGGGGTGGGCCAAGGAAGTCTCGGATGGCGGTCCTGTCAAAGGCCACACATGACGCCAAGACGTGGGCGACGTTGAAGACTTTGTCACCGCATGGACATCGTTGCAATGCAGGGGTGTCGATGAACCGCCTGTATCCAGTCCTGAAGCGCGTGACCGCCTCTTGCACGGATGCAGAGAGGTTTTTTGGGGTTGGTAGGCGCGCTCTGACATTTCTGTGCCAGGCCCAACTGATGGAGTATGGGTTCCTGATGGCGATGTTGCTGAGGGAAGCCTCCCACAGGGCTTTAGTGGCTCTAGCGTGGGTGGCTTTGAGCTTGGACAGGGAGTGGTCTATGACGAGGTCGATCTCAGGACGGCGGGAGCCATCCAGAGCAGCTGAGTCGGCCTGGTCATTTCCGGAAAGTCCTATGTGGGAGGGGACCCAGGCCAGCACTGTGTCGAGTTGGGCTGCATGCCTGGTGATGATGGTGTTCTGGATCAAGGTGGCCAGAGAGTGGTTAGCTCTGTGGTCCTTGATCTTGCGGACTGCATTTAGTGAGTCGGTGACCACTATGCAGCTGCAGTGCCGGAGGTGGGTCAATGCGTGGTGGATGGCGGCGAGCTCTGTATCGAGGGTGGAGGAGTAGTCCGTGACCCTGATAAGGCGTCTAGCCTGCCCATCTGGCAGGAAGTAGCCAGCCCCGGCTCGGCCAGTGGTAGGGTTGAGCGAGCCGTCGGTGTAGACCGTAGTGGCTAGAGGGAAGTCCTCCTTGGCCCGGGCAATGGTCTCCTGTGCCAGGGTCTTGAGGACTATAGTAGGGTAGTTGGCTCGGGCTGAGCAGAGGCTGGTGAGTCTGACCTCGACGGGCACAGAGTACCAGGGGGGTCTTGCCCGGAGGTCAGGGATGTCAGCGAGTGCCAGCCCGTGTGTTCCTTTGAGGGTGCGGATTGCCGTTTTCGCACCCCAGGAGAGGCCGAGGCGCCGTCCTGGGCCATTTTGAAGGCAGGAGGCTGCGCTGCGGTAGAAGCTGGAGTGGCCTGTGGACAGGGCTTGGCAGAGGTGGTTTGCCAGCAGCTGTTGTCCGCATAGGTGGAGTGGTGGGAGGTCGGCCTCAAGGAGGAGTATCTCGACCCTGGTTGTCCTGCGAGCTCGGGTGATGAGTCGCGCTGCCTGGTATTGGACTCTTTCCAGGGTGAGGAGGTCTTTGGCCAGGGTGCTACTGGGAGGCAGGCGGGTCTTGCGGCTCTCTCTGCAGTAGCCGATCCAGGAAACGGTGTTGGCTGTATAGTCTTAGAGGGCCCGCACGGCCTGTTTGTAGAAAAGGCTGAGTACTTCAGCTGGTGATCCCCAGTTGAACCCGGAGATTCTAGTCATTAGAAGAAGTCTCTTGTTCATTCTGGTGGTCAGGTGTTTAACCAGTGGGCTCATGGAGAGTTGGTGGTCGAGCCTGACTCCGAGGTAGTCGAAGGTTTCCACCCAGTCGACGTCCAAATCCCCGGCACGGAGTGGATGGGGAGGCTGATCAGCAAACATCATCATGGCTTTGGTTTTGTTTGCGGATATTTTAAGCCCCAGCTCGCAGCAGGAGCTGCTGAGTAGGAGGAGGATATCCGCCGCGAGGAGGGCCACGTCCCTTGTGCGTGAGCAGACTACAGCGATGTCGTCTGCGTAGCAGAGTATTTTGACGTGTTTGAGGCGTCGTTCGGTTATGCCGGCTTTCAGTCGGCTTATGAGGGCAGCGACTACGGCATTAAAGAGGAAGGGGCTGAGGACAGCCCCCTGTGGGACGCCGTTTTTCAGGTGGTCGAGGGGGGAGGTGCTGCCCTGGAAGCGGACACTGGCTCGCCTATTGTTTAGGTAATTTTTGACGAACGCCTGGGGCTTCCCGGTGACTCCCAGCTCAACCAAGGAGGCGAGGACCACGTTGTGGTCGACCAGCTCGAAGGCCTTCTCCAGGTCGAGGAAGACAACAGCCGCGCAAGTGCGCCTTTCCCTGGCGCGTATTATCTCCTCGACGAGGTTGAGGACGGCGTGCTGCGTGCCACGCCCGGCTCGGAACCCGACAAGTTCTTCGGGGAAGCCGCTGTCCGGGTCGCTGGAGAAGGTCTCGAGCCGGCCCAGTACGATCCTCTCCATCACCTTCCCGAGGGATTGCAGCAGTGAGATCGGCCTGAACTCGTCCGGACCCCTCTTAGGGATGGGGACGATGACCGCGTCCTTCCACGATTGGGGTATGTTTGTTTGTGTGTAGACCGAGTCTAGGAGGGGGAGCAGGGTTTCCCTGTTGTGGGTGGATAGGCGGGTCCAGACCGTGGTAGGTACGCCGTCTGCTCCGGGACTCGTTCTCTTCCGGGGGGGTTGGAGTGCCCTCCCGAGCTCAGTCTTTGTGAGGGGGCGGTCAAGGCCATGGGCGGAAGGGAGGTCTATGGCGTTGTTGATGGCTTCCTCTCGCTGGGGGGTGTCTCTGGCGAGGGTTTGCAGGTGTGTGTTTGGCAGGCCAAGCTGTGGGTCTGTTCTGTTGATGAAGGTGGTGAGCTGGTTTGTAGCTGTTTGTAGTGGGTTTGGTTCGTGGGGTGGCCGTGGGGTGATTCCCTGTATGCTGTGGAGTTTCTGCCAGAGGCGTGTGAGTGAGGTGTTAAATGAGATTTTGGTGCACCATAGTTTCCATTTTCTGTCGTTTTCGGTTGCGACGAGCTCGTTCAACCATTTAGTGGCAATGCTGACTAGTCTTTCGGTGCCTGGGTTGGGGTTGGAACGGAGCTTGCGGAGGAGTTTGTTTTTGTGGTGTTTGGCTCTCCTGATGGCGGGAGAGTTGGTGATGCCCGGGGGGCGGCGGTTTGTTGTCTGTTGGATGGTGGCTTCCATGGCGTGGCGGACAAGGGTGGTGAGTTCGTCGCAAGTGTTGGGCGGGTTGGTATGTGTGAGGTGTTGTAGGTGTTGGTTGAAGGCTTCCCAGTCGGCCCCGTCCAGGTTGAATCTGGCCGGGCTTGGTGGAGGAGGGACCTTGGTAGCGTCTGTGCGCAGGAGCGCTGCGTGGTGGTCTGAGTACAGGTCAGTCAGCTCCCACGAGGCTGTGGCTGCGAGTTGCGTGTTTAGGATGCAGAGGTCAATGGACGAGCCGCTGCGATGAGTGGGCGAACCATCATTCATTAGGGTGTGGCTTGCCGAGTCAAGGATCTCTGCGAGTAGGGTGCATCCTCTGGCGGTGTCCGTGTTGTTGCGTCCCCAGATGGAGTGGTGCTTTTCTATTCGCACCACCTTTACGCATTACGCATTACGCACTGATCGCTGCATGGAGCGATCGGGATAATGGATTTTATTCGCATTCGCATTCGCATTACGCATTACGCGTATATGGAATGTAGCTCATAGGTTTCAAGGCGTTTCATTTTTTGTCGCATTCGCATTCGCATTACGCATTACGCGTATAGGGAATGCAGCCTTTAGTTCTCGCTACCTCCACCAGAGGGCAGGTTGGTGGTAGAAATCCTTCCCGTATGCCATTATCAAACAAAGCTTGTTGCACACTGAGCTGCTGTCCACAACATTAGTTCTTCAACTGACACCAGATGGCGGGTTGGTGGTAGAAAGCGTATATATATATGTGCTATATAAGTGATTATGTGAATATAAATAAAGAATAGACCGTAATGTTTCCGGGGGCCCCTTCTGGGCCCCCCCCCTCTATTCACCACCATGACTCTGAGCAGAACCCTGGTCTGAGCACTCTCTCCGCTCCCGACCTCGGCACCGGCACCGTCTGCCTCTTGCCTCACTTCAAAATTATATATATATATATATATATATATATATATATATATGTGATGTATAACGAATTATGCGAGTATAAAAATATGTAAGGGTTAATTATTATTATTATTTGTTATACTCCATAAGACCAACACTGTACCGATGGCTCCCCCTACGCTCTTTGCCTCGACCGGATGTAGACCAGTGTCAGTCGCACCGGAGGATTTGTCTATATATATATTTATATATATTTATATATATTATATTTATATATATTATATATATATATATATATATATATATCAGCTGCTCCCTGTCTCCCGTTCCACCACTTCCCCCTCTCCCCCACCCATCTCACGCCTCTCAACACTCCTCCCCCAACCTCTCCTCCCCACCCGACCCCTCCCCACCCCTCCCCACCCCTCCTCACCCGTCCCCACCCCTCTCCCTCTTTGGGCCCTTCTCCCCTTTCTTCCCCTCTGCCACATCTTCCCTACCTCTTCCCCGCTCTCACCTCTCCCCATGTTCCCCCTCTTCTTCCTCTCCCCCCACTCCCCCTGTCATCCCTTTCCCTATATATATATAGACACAGTAAGCCACCAAAGCTTTCTTTGTCAGTTCGCTCCATAGCCTGCCATGAATCTAATGGCAAGCTCTCAAGTCGTCTGCGCATGCCTTCCCGTTGTTTTTTTTCCCGCGCGCCGAGCAAACGGCATTCCTAATCGCGTCTACTTCAGACTACGGCTTTCACTTCCGATTGAGTTTGCGCATGCGCACTAATCCTTTTGTGCCGTGTGCGGTGGTCCGTGAACGGGTAGAGTGTAAATACATCCACGGTCCGTGTAGGGCATTTCAAGCGGAAAGGGCCGATCTGCATGCTGGGACTTTTTTTGTATGTGTATTTTTTTACTTTTACAAAATGGTTACTGGTGTTAAGTTTCAGGTTCCTTTGAAAAAAAGTAAAGTAAAGCTTGTTTTATTTAACAATGCCTCTAGAGCACATTGCTTTTCGTATCATTGGCTATTGGATGTCAAACATATGGTCATTCTGACATATTTCTTTGGAGGGAACCCGCTGCCGCCACATATACTACTCTTTCCGATAATCAGCATCAGTATAATCTTTTATATGCACATTCCCACAGAGAGGACAGCACATACCACAACCTTAGATGAACCAGTTGTGGACAGTGGAAAATGGAAAATAGCTCAAACTGCAAATCGGTCCACTGAGCAGGATCGAGCTGGGTATGCGGGTAATGTAGTACCTATCTGCTAAAATACCTCAGGGAGTTTGACGCCCCTGCCTTGCAAAGTTATAAACCACTTCCTTGTGGTATAGGTTCTTGATATAACCAAAGGCTAAGGGAGCAAACCCTAACAGAAAAAAATGCTTCCATGGCAGTGGCATTAATGGCGGTTATGAAGGGAACTCCCAACATCTCCCGGCCAACTACTGCAGGGACAAATAGTTTGCACCTGTCTTGACATGTTCTTGCCAGTGTGAGACTTATATTTGCTCCCCGAGAGAGTGCTGCTAGTAACTTGCAAAAGCCAGCAGCACCTCATCACTTTGCAAGCAGCTTTTATGAAATGCCCAACCACACGTAATAGTGGCGCTTAAGAAATAAAAGCAGTCTTTGTCGCATTGCGACCGACAGCATGATGATGATGATGAGCAGGATCGATCCGATGATCAATACCTTCACTGGTGGACACGCTATGACCTCAGTTTCCTTTGGATGTTGTGTAGTAAATGTATGTTGAATATGGGAAGCTTAGTGATAATACTTGTAGTAAAATTGTATTTCATATTCGGGTACCTACTTGGTACAGTGTGCACTCATGCCGACTTTATAATTATAGTGCTGCCCCACTGGGAACTCATGCCATGGGTACCGTGACCCGATATCCCACTAAGTACCATTATCCTGACACTGAGCTAACCATTCCTTATCCTATGCTATTAATGCCGAGTGCCAGGCTAGGAAGTGACAAGTATCAATTTTATAAGTCATTCGTTTGACTCGACTTGGAATCGAACTTCTGATGTCCAGCACGGGAGGCCTGCACTCTACTGATTCGGCCACTTAGTCCGGTAGCCTGATCGTAGACACCCTTACGGCCCAGTCACATATCACCGGATTGAGCAATGGAAGAATTGTCTAGTCCGGGCGTCATAAGTATCAAAATGTGTCAAAATGTTGCGATTGCGAGTCAAAGGCCGCTGGATGAACGGACATGAAACAGACATAAAACAGACATGAAACAACATGAACAGATAGCCAACAGACGAAACAAACTCAAAACGGACAAGAACCATAGACGTCAGTCCATTGGCATCCATTCGTAGTTTTGTGCATGTTCAAAACTTGTACGGACACAAAACAGACTTTGTTCGGTTTCTGTCCATTTCCCCCAATCCAGTGAGGTGTGACTGGGCCTAAGATGGACTCTAAGAGACTCATAGAGAATAAGTTGCTTAAAGCTACGCACATAATGCCCAGTCACATGTTATCATAATAATTGTAAATAAGTTGTTTTGGTCATGTCACAGCCCCTTTAAGTTAATTCAAAATTAGCATTTTGATTGCGAAAGCTGGCTGTGGTTAAAGTAGCATAGTCCGATGATTTTTTATTTCTGTCATTTTCTGAGATAAGTATATTAGGTTTATTGTTATAATCTACCTTACTTTTGTTTGAAGTAAATATAATTTTAAATGGCTAATATTTTAGATTTGTGAAGTGCAAACATGCAAATTAATTTTGTCAGATGCGCTAAAATTCTAACACTGTAGCCTTATGGTGTAACCGGTTCTATTAAATTGACTCAGTATTCCCCTCTATGTGTGTTAGCAAATGGTTAGTAAGTGTACCATAATCTAAGTTAGGATGTAGAATGAAATCTCGATGAGTGTTTTGGTTTTGAAAATTTGATACTTCATCGGACTATGCAGCTTTAAAGTACAAAATGGTTACTGGTCTTTTGTTTCCGGTTCGTTTTAATGTTGTGTAGTAATGGTGGGCGTAATCGCTTAATCAACTCGGGTCACCCGAGCCACTTTTTGGCGCATGCGCACATCCTACAGACTCGGGTTGAATAGAGAAATACGCTCAGGTTGGAAAAATGGCGGCTTAATCTAAAGCTTAATAGTTTTGTTCAATAACCGATATATGTACAGCAAAATAGGATTTAAAGTATGTTATGATTGTAGAAGCTGACAATCTGGGTTATTACAATTTTTTTTTATATTAAAACAACACGTCGGAGTTGTACTGGTAGTGGTTATCCTATAGTTTACCAGCTCAGATGTGACGTCATTGCTCCTCGCAAACCCCAGCCAAGAGGTGGGTTACTGGGGTCGGGTCGTTTTGTACACGGCACGTGTATTTGTCGACTCCACTCGCGATGTTCTATTTGAAATTCTGACGACTCGGGCGAGCCGAGTCGCCCGGGTCGTGTTAATCGATTATGGCCTCTATGTTGAATCGGTTGAGTGTGGGCCTCGCGTGCAGTAGATCATGAGTTTGGTTCCCGGTCGACTCAAACCGATGACTTATAAAATTGATACTTGTAGCAGCCTGGCACTCGGTTTTAATAGGGTAGGACAAGGACTGGTTAGCTCAGTTCCAGGATAATGTGACTGCGTGGGATATTCAGTCAGGGTGCCAGCAGCCTGATTTCCTAATGGGGCAGTACTATAAAGTCACCATGAGTGTGCACTGTCACAAGTCGGTCACCAGCCTGATATGAGCTTAGATGTTGCCAGGATGTAAAACTCCAACAACCAACCAACCTGATATAGTAATCAAATTAATTAAATTTAACATTGAGTACTTTATTCGGAAAGCATATGGTGATTAGTTAGTAGGACGCGACAACCTTACCCAGGGTGGGACACTGGGTAAGGTTAAATATCAGTAAAGATATATTATAGTGCAATACGCGACGCCATCCAATACATGCAATACATGCCGGGACATAAAGAAGGTGGAGGCGTGTAAGTGATGCTTGATCAGGTGTGATGCTCCGGGATGTGGAGGTGGTGGGGGTGTGGGGGGTGGGGTAGAGGGGGAGGATCTGGAGAAGGGGTGAAAGGTGGAGTATGTTGGTTGGTTGTTGGTGTTTTACGTCCTGGCAACATCTAAGGTCATATCAGGATGGGGACCGACTTGGCGCAGTGCACACTCATGGTGACTTTATAGTGCTGACCCCCTGGGAGATCAGGCTGCCAGTACTGTGATCCGATATCCCACTCAATCACATTATCCCGACACTGAGCCAACCAGTCCTTGCCCTATCTTATTAATGCCAAATACCAGTCTAGGAAGCGACCGGTATCAATTTTATAAGTCATCGGTTTGACTCGACAGGGAACCAAAATCCTGATCTGCCGCACGCGAGACCCGCGTTCTACCGATTCGGCCACCACGCCCACTGAGGGGTGAGGGATGGGGGGTGGGGAGTAGGGCAATATGTAAGAGGTGATGTGGAGCATAATAGGAAAATGGTCAGGGCATGGAAATGTATTACACCACCAATGAAGAATGGGACAGTTTATGGTACCGTACACGGTATTGTCGTGGGAGTGATCAAAATCGCCAATAATGTGCCTAGTGCAGGCTTTTCAAACTTACATCTCTTGCATTCACGGTTACTGTCCTAACCATTCCACCACTTACGCTGCCTAATGCTTTTTGTTTGTTTGTTGTTGTTTTAAGTCCTAGCAACATCAAAGGTCATATCAGGATGGGTACCGACTTGTGACAGTGCGGACTCATGGCAACTTTATAGTGCTGCCCCACTGGGAGACCAGGCCACCAGCACCATGACCTAATATCCCACTCAGTCACATTATCCTGACACTGAGCCAACCAGTCCTTGCCCCATCCTAATATTAGTAATAATGCCGAGCGCCTGGCTAGGAAGCGAAAAGTATCAATTCTTAAGTCATTGGTTTGACTCGACCAGGGTTCGAACCCACGATCCCATGGTCTACCAACACGGGAGGCGGACTCTCTAACTCATTCGGGCATGAGGTAGATGGCAGTAAGGTGGGGGTACGTAGGTGGTCATAGCGAATGAGGTAGATGGTAGTAGGATGGGGGTAGCTAGATGGTTGTAGGGAATGAGGTAGATGGTTGTAGGGTGAGGGTAGGTATGTGGTTGTAGGAAATGAGCTAGATCATAGGAGAGTGGGGTGGGGGTAGGTAGATGGTTGTAGGGAATGAGGTATATGGTAGTAGGGTTGGGATAGGTAGGTGGTCATAGGGAATGAGGTAGATGGCCGTAGAGTGGGGGTAGGTAGTTGGTTGTAGGGAATGAGGTAGATGGCAGTAGGGTGGGGGTAGGTAGTTGGTTGTAGGGAATGAGGTAGATGGCAGTAGGGTGGGGGTAGGTAGTTGGTTGTAGGGAATGAGGTAGATGGCAGTAGGGTGGGGGTTAGTAGTTGGTTGTAGGAATTAGTAGATGGCATAGGGTGGGGGTAGGTAGGTGGTTTTAGGGGAATGAGGTAGATGGTTGTAGGGTGGGGTGGTGGGGGTGGTGTTGGTTGTAGGGAATGAGGATATGGGCAGTTGGGTGGGGGGTAGGTAATGGTTGAGGAATGTGTAGATGGTTGTAGGGTGGGGTTAGGAATGGTTGTAGGAATGCGGTAGATGGTGGTATGGTGGGGGTACGTAAATGGTTGTATGGAATGAGGTGGATGGTGGTATGGTGGGGGTAGGTAGAATGATTGTAGGGAATGAGGTAGTGGTTTTGTATGGTGGGGTAGGTAGAATTGGTTGTAGGGAATGAGGTAGATGCAGTAGGGTGGGATGTAGGTATATGAATTGTAGGGAATGAGATATTGTAGGAGGTTGTGGGGTAGGTAGATTTTTGTAGTGGTTGGAGGTTAGATGGTAGGAGGGTGGGGGTAGGTATAATGGTTGTAGGGAATGAGGTATATGGTAGGAGGGTGGGGGTAGGTAGATGGTTGTAGGGAATGAGGTAGATGGTAGGAGGGTGGGGGTAGGTAGAATGGTTGTAGGGAATGAGGTAGATGGTAGTAGGGTGGGGGTATGTAGGTGGCTGTAGGGAATGAAGTAGATGGTAGGAGGGTGGGGGTAGGTAGAATGGTTGTAGGGAATGAGGTAGATGGTGGTAGGGTGGGGGTAGGTAGGTGGCTGTAGGGAATGAAGTAGATGGTAGTGAGGTGGGGGTAGGTAGAATGGTGGTAGGGTGTGGGTTAGGTCTATGGTAGTAGGCATTGAGGTAGATGGCAGTAGGGTGTGGGCTAAGGTAGGTGGCTGTAGGGAATGAGGTAGATGGCAGTAGGGTGTGGGGTAAGGTAGATGGCTGTAGGGAATGAGGTAGATGGCAGTAGGGTGTGGGGTAAGGTAGGTGGCTGTAGGGAATGAGGTAGATGGCAGTAGGGTGTGGGGTAAGGTAGGTGGCTGTAGGGAATGAGGTAGATGGTAGTAGGGTGGGGTAGGTAGATGGTCATAGGCAATGTGGTAGATGGGAGTAGCCTGTGGGGGTATGTAGATTGTCATAGGCAATGAGGTAGATGGTTATAGGGTCGGGGTAGATTGCATTAGTGTGAGAATAACCCCCTTGTGTACAGGCTGGTAGTGGTGGTAAATGACAGTCTTATCTGGGTCATTGACATGGACCAGTGCCTAGTACAGTAGGAGAAGTGTCATGACTTATTGACACTAACGAGGCTGAGTCTGGTATTAGTACTAGGTAACATATGGGACCAGCACGACCATATATGTCAGAGGTAGCCACAGCTGGGCTACACATGCTCTCCTCTGTTTTGTGTCATTCAATATGCAGTAAGGCCAGCTTGACCTTACACTGCACCCCGGACGAGGTGAGCGGATCGGTAGAACACAGGACTCCTGTGCGGGACATCCGGAGTTCAATTTCCAGGTGATTCAAACCGATGACTTACAGAATTTATATTTTTTTGCTTCCTAGCTTGGCGCTTGGCATTAATAGGATAAGACAAGGACTGGTTAGCTCAGTGTCAGGATCATGTGACTGGTCACAGTGCTGGCGGCCTGATTTCTCAAGGGGCAGCACCATAAATTTGCCATGAGTGTGCGCTGTCACAAGTCAGTACCCGTCCTGATATGACCTTAGATGTTGCCAGGACGTAAACGTCCAACAACCAACCAACCTATATAACTCTTAGCAGAAGGGAACTTTAAAAAAAACAATCAAAAATTCGAAAATAGTATAACTATAATACATCATGGCCACACATAAATATACATTTGATGTGAAACCATGAATTTATGGTTTCCTAGAGAATATTATGGTTCTGTGAATCTGTACTTACTATTTTCATTCTGGATGGTTTACTGCTATTATTGACTAATGGTGAATTCGAAGTTATCTGCCGATGCCTTATGACATGTGTAATTCCAGTCGTCTCTTTCCTGCAGGTCCTCGCAGAATGGTCCATGTGAGCCCCAACACACAAGGTAGGGATTTATCTTTCCAAAATCATTACACAAAGGAGTCCATGGTTATTCTTAGTAGTTTTAGGTGCGACAAAGTTCGTAGTTCAAGGATTGGACTGTTTTGTTTTGATATAGCAAATAGTCATGTAACGATTATGGTTTAAAATACTGTCTCCAGATCTGTAATCTTATTGGGAGTGAGGATCCCAGAATACCGATATATACTTGAATATAAGTCGAGGGAATTTACCACAAAACAAATCTCCTATTCTGACATCGTCTTATACTCCCGATACCCCCCTGAGGGAGCATGGATGGCAACCATGATGACATGTGCATATACATATATTTGTAAATATATATATACATGTATATATACAAATATATGCATAATATATACACTCATACACAACACATACATATATACATGCATATACAGTAAAACCTCTCTAACCGACCACCTCCACATATCGACCACTCCCTTATATCGCTCGCTTTATTTGGGTCCTAAATGATCACCCATACAATACCATTGTACCAATAAAAACAAATTCCCTAAGCCGACTACCTCCCTAAATCGAGCATTTAAAGTCGTTCTTATGGTGGGTCGATTTAGAGAGGTTTTACTGTATTTATATTTAAACTTCACACATGTATTTTTAGTTTTCTGTTTCTTTCGTGGATTTGTTTGGGGTGAGAAGTGAGGAGCGAGGGTTTGTGGGGGGGGGGCAACTTCTCCCATGGCCCTCTCCCCCCCCCCCACTAGTATATACACAGCTATATACAGTATAACCCCGTTAAACCAAACTCGGTTAAACCAAACGATTGGTTAATCCAAACATGTTTAGGCGTCCCGGCAAAATACTACCATTTATCAAATAAAAAAGTTGGTTAAACCAAAGTCGGTTAATCCAAATTATCGGTTAATCCAAACAAAATTTTCGCACCCCAGGCCACTCCGGTATGGTTAAACTAAACTTTCATGTGGTTATAAGGTCATCTAAGACCCCTCTGACTTTTTTATATGATAAATGGTAGTATTTTGCCGGCCTGCCGAAAAAAGTTTGGATTAACCGATCGTTTAGTTAACTGAGCTTGGTTTAACGGGGTCATGCTGTACATACATAAAAAAACAATTATCAAAGTGTCCACATACATTGTATATTACATGTGCAATACACTCTTACTCAAATTCAAAGTCAAAGCCAAAGCTCGGTTAAACCCATCGGTTAATCCAAACAGATTTCTAGGGTCCCTTCAAGTTTGGTTTAACGGGGTTATACTGTATACCGTTGTTGAACAGAGTGCGGGCTGACACCTGCTGTATGGCAGAAGCAGCTCGATCTATACTCTGGTTAGGCCTAATTCCAGATATTTCCTTAAAAAATATCACTGGACTTATACTGGGAGTCGACTTATTTTCATGGTAGATGATTATTCCGCTGTTCAGACTGTCTACAAATGGGACCCAATTGTGGGGTTGATCAACAAAATTACGCTCAGCCACTTTTCTCCGCTATTATTCCACTAAATCTGTTTGATTTTGTTGTTGTTTTACGTCCTAGCAATATCTGAGGTCATATCCTGACATGTACCGACTTGTGACAGTGCGCACTGATGTTGACATTATAGTGCTGCCCCATTGGGAGACCAGACCGCCGGTACCATGACATGATATCACAGTCAGTCACATTATCCTGATACAGTATGATGCATCCCACTACGTCAGACAAGATAGTAAATAGTTTGGCTCCTTGGTTTATTATCGAAGAAGACTAGGAGGGATGGCCAAATGAGTTGAGAGTCTGTCACCCCTTTTGGTAGATCGTGGGATTCGAAGCCACCGGTTCAAAATCTGGTCGAGTCTAACCGATGACTTAAAAATTGATACTTGTCTTTCCTAGCCAGGCACTAGGAATTATTAGGATAGTGAAAGGACTGGTTGGCTCAGTGTCAGGATAATGTGACTCAGTGTGATATCAGGACATGGTGCTGGTGGCCTGGCCTTCCAGTCGGACAACACTAGATAATTACCAAGAGTGCGCACTGTCACGAGTCGCTACCCTTCCTCATATACCTTAGATGGTGCCAGGATTTAAAACTTGAAAAACCAACCAACTATTAGACAGGTAGAGGGATAGATAGATTCCATCCTAAATAATACCAGCATAACCAGTTATGCGGCCCGAAACCCACACAACAC